>CM055106.1:37933948-38084035 GCA_029204225.1 Diphasiastrum complanatum | reverse complement strand
GTCTTGGAAATGAGGCATAATGGTTAGCATCTTTGAATTAATAATGTCAAGTTTGGTTTACTAAAGTAGCCATTGGACTTCTATCATTAATCTTGGCATCTCTAGGACATAATAATGGGGCTCACTACTCACATCTCCATTGATTTCATTGGGAACCTTGTTTTCCTTGCTTATGTAAGAATGCGAATAAATTTTTTCACTTAAATGATCTCTATTTTAACTTAGGCAATCGACATTTCAAAGGATAGGATTGCTACACAACATGGTGCCTAGGGATAATCGCACTTCGGATAGGACATATTGCAAGACTATATTTTCTACTATTATTGGTCATGTGGTCTTACCTATCTAGGGTTCACTTCGGTGAAGCGTATGATTATCTGATATGGCATTCTTTGGAACTAGGTCAAATCTAGAGGAGGTAATCAGGACCTGGTATGGAGTTTGTTAGAACTAGTAAAAAATTTGTTCGGTCCTTTTGTGTTTAGTAGACTTTGACATTTGAGTTTGTTAGTCAGTGCGTTAATGACAAAAATGTAATTATTTTACAGTTGCCAGTGACACATGTGAGCCGAGCATCTTCATTATTGGAAAAAACCTAAAAATAAGGTGTAGCCAGTAGTTAGTCAGTTTTGATATTTATTTACGGTCCTCATGGGCCTCACAATTTTCCATCGTATATGTACCCAATTTTTGAATCGAGACTAAGTTGTAAGCACGATGACATTTGTTTTGGGACTTTGACCTAAAAAAGAGTAATTTTTTTTGGTATTTTTTAATGGTCCTAGTTTTAGGCCAAGATCATGGATTTTTTTAATAAATCTCTGAATTTTATTTTTTTAAAAAGCCAAAAAATGCATATTTTTAATAAAGACTACAAGTCTTTTTTTTTTTTGCAAACTTCATAAAACCATCAAAATTACAAATGAAATAATATTTTCAAAGAACAAATGATTTTTAAACCTTGAAATCCCATTGAAATACAAAACAACTTAAATTATATTCGTATATTCTCTTGTTTAAAGTACATTCTCTAAGGAATTTTCATTGATGTCTGTCAATTCAAAACTTGACATATTCTCAACACTCGTTTTCAGCTGATGAAGTGGAAGACCCGTCTTCTTCATTAGAGTCAACTAGCATATCTTCCTCAGAATCCGCGTCCAATGTTGACAAGAAATCTTGTAAGTCAACTTTTCTTTGTTGATGACGAGTGGAGGATGATGGTTTTTCCATTAATCCAAGTCATTCTTTCAATATATATATAGTTGACTTTCGTAGATGATTGGTCATTGTCAACTCAAAATTAAACGCCAAAACATCTACATCTTGTAAATTCAAATGGTCGACTCTTGGCTGACTTTTTGACAATCTCTTTCTCTTGGACTACAACATTTTGGATGTTTTCCGACCCTATTACCGAGACTTTTATGAAGATTTTTGTTTTTTTTTTACTTTTATTTTTTTGAAAAAACATCATAAACCTCAGTATACACCATGGAGTATGCCTCAGAAGGATATCCTTGATAATTGCCTTGATAATCGAGGCTTCTTCATCTCACTTTTGCTTTGTTTAGAGCAAGTATAAACTGAGGGATATACTGAGGGACCTCAGTATTTCCCTCCCAAAAAGCTATTAGTTACATGTCCAAGGGATATCCCTTTCAAAATGGCACCCTATTCCGAGGATCATTTCGAGGGATGCAAAATAAATAAATAAAATTTAGGGTAGAATGGAGCCAGTTTACTAGTTCCATTCTGCCCTAAAAGTGGACTCCATCCGACCTCAAGAGTCTTTTGCACTTCTTATGAAGTTGGTAAGCAAATGTTCATATAAATTGTTAATAAACAATTTTTCAAATATTTGATCTACATTTTACGCACTTATAAATTGATGAAAGAGACTTACTTAAACGAATATATATTCATACATAAATGTTCAAGTACAGAGATATGTTATAAATTGGATTATTAAAACTGGATATGTTACCTAATTAAATCCAGCTCACAGTTTGGACTTGAACATTCATGCAAAGGACTTAACAACAAACATGTGTGTGTTGCCTCATGCGAATGATCACATGACCAACCTACTCATCCTCCACTATATTGTGAGCGAGGTGGTCGGGTGATCACTCGCATGATGTAACCTATGGAACGAGAGGATGTCGACGAGTAGTTCATAATTGATAAATAAAAAATGCAAACATTTAAATTACATTCATTGAAGATTCATGTAGAAGACTTATCTTAAACAAATTATATATATTTATACATAATTATTCCAAACTACAACCATATATAAGAATGAAACGCCTAATCATTAGATCCAGCTGAATCGTTCTGTCCTGGCCATGGTCATTAGACTCATGTGACTACGATGCATGAGACTGGGACGACAATACATGCATGCAATAAAGATGTGTAAATTTTGAAAGCGATGTTGTTAAAGTGTCCGACCAAATGAATGTGGTGAAGTTAAAATATATCTTGAAGTCAAGCTAGCAGTTGCCAACTCGACGAGCGTGCCTGTCTTGTAAGCTATTGCTAAATTATCTTGTAATTTCCCTAGATGGGATAAGTACATGATAGAACAATAGAGAGATGTGCAGAAGTAGAGCAATGTTAGCAAACTGTTAGCATCATCAACTATGCATGAAAGTCTGCCAACGAGCAGAACATGGCGACTTCTGTAAGAGAAGTGACAGGCCGCCAACGTGCTTGACACTGATCGACTTGTTCGAAACAAAAAAAAATAAAAAATAAAAAATGCTCTCAGTTCTTCCATCTCTGATTGTCGTGTCATTTTTATTGATTGAATGATTTGAAGTCTGTGATCTGTAGTCGTTGCTTAGGATCCTGGAAAATTTCACAAGCTAGCTAAATTTGCAACACACCAAGGAGCACAACAGAACAACTGCCCTCGAAACAAACATTCGAAAATCTACATGGTATCAGAGTAGATTGTCTAGGCAACACAATATGGCCACAACGATTCAGACAAGTATTGCAATCAATCTTGATGCTGAAAACTATCAAATATGGAAGGTCAAAATCAAAATACTCTTGAAGGGTGAAGGGATCTTGGTCAATGACCGATCTCACAGAACAACAACCTCCAGAGGAAGATCCCAGGAGAGCTGAATGGATCAGAAAGGATGAGCGTGCAATGATAATTATCGTTTCATCCTACTCATGCCAATTGAAGACTGTGACAATAGTCATAATAAAGCAGAAGTACGAAGTGAGGACTGTCACATCAGTGATGCACCTATGCAATTAGTTGTAGGGTCTACGATGGGATGGCAACCAGTTGGATCAGCATGAAGAGAGGATCTGAACAATCTTTGCTCAACTTGTTGCATCTGGACAAGAGCACCAAGTCTCAGCACCACAGTAGCTGATGTACTTCATGAAATCTCTACCTACGTCCTATCAGCCGTTGAGAATGCTCATTCTGAGCTTAGTAGACATGACGTTCGAACGAGCTATCAGTCTTGTCATTGATGAGAGACTGATGAGAGACGAAGGAGAAGGAAGCAGTGACCAGGAGAAGGCTCTTTTTACAAAAGGAAAGAAAAAAGTCAAAAACAAATCTAGATTCGACAAGGCTCATTTGAAGTCTTCGAGTAGAGGCAACAACAACCAACAAACTTCTTTCTGTGATCTTTGTCACAAGCCGGGACACACAGCCAATAGATGCTGGTTCAAACCAACAATTCCTTGCATGCACTACAGGAAGAAGGGACATTCTGCATATGAGTGCAAATTCAACCCAAAAAAAAAAAACCAAGGCGGAAAAGGCCCATGTTGTAGAATCGTCGAAGGATGAAGACAAGAGTGCTTCACAATATTCGATGAGGCTTCAACAAGCTATGCAGAGCAAGACTACGACGTAGTCATCGACTCAGGAGCAACTTCACACATTACCTGCAACAATAAATTCTTGATCAACTATAGAGAACTCAAAAATTAAAGCGCAGTGATTCTAGGCGACGGGAGCTGACACGATGTCAAGGGAATCAGGACACTATAGCTACGAATGTTTTCGGGACAAGAAGAGCTGCCAGGAACACTCTATGTAACCTATCTGTATCAAAGATGGCAGATCTTGGAATTTGAATTCTGTTTGATGGAAATGTATGCTGGATGATCGAGGAAAGAACAAACAAGCTACTGACTATTGGGTCCAGAGAAGCATTAGAGAAACTTAGAGCCCAATGAGGGCCTTTGAAAAAGATGTTTTTTTATTTTTTTATTTTATTTTCGTTGTCATGTGGACCACTTAAAACCTTAGCTTCGGGGTTCTACGTAACGTAGAATTTTCCAAATATAAATAAAATAAAAACTTTTAAAATATATTGTTGTTTCGTCGGGAAGCATGTGGAAATGCTATTGGTTGATGAGGCATGCCCTTCTAGCTCATCACTGTCCGAAAAGACCCAAAAATATTAAAAATGAATATGACAAATGGTTGAGATGAGAAAATCGATGTACGTATATGCATTGTCAAATCATGGTTAACATGGATAACCAGAGTTAATTTGTGACGCCAAATAGATCAGTGTTTCAAATTTTTGCCAACACTTTTTCTCAGATTCATGGCTTTTTTATCTACACAAATTTTTAGATTCATAGTTCATTGTTTCAGATTTTTGCATGCAAATTACGAATGGCACCATCAAGGAAGCCGTGCTCCTCAATCGACTCTGTGCTTCTATTCAATGAGATAGATGATAATGGATTATGGGTGCCAAGAAAATATTCAAAAAACTCTTGGGTATTGATGCATCCATCATCAAGAGGAGCATTTCGAAAAAGGAAAAGATCAAAATTATCATTTCGATTTTATTGGAAGGCCAGAATTTTGGATTTCAGAACATCATCAGCAGGAAAATCTATTTATGAAATTCTAGTCCAACATGTATATATGCATTCAGAGATTAATGTGCAAGGATTCAACCGTCAGGATCACAAAAAAAACAACTGTGAGTACTGATATATTTGATACTTTGATTTTTGTCACTCATAAATATCTAATAGTAAGCTTGCCAATCTTATCATTTTTCTCTTGCAAATTTATATCCATCCAACATAAATGAATGGGAGCCGAGTGGATCTTTAGCAGGTGTGTTAGATGTTATTCACACTGATATTGGATAGCTGCAATATCGAGGTAGAACTGCAAAAGATCTAGCTGATAGTGGAATCTTTTTTTATGAATCAATGTACATTCCTGATACAAAAGAAAATTTTGGACAAATAGTACCAATTTTATTACCTAGTTTTAAAGTGCTGAATGGATTGCACCAGATACTACAGTTTCAGAATCATTTTGTTGCAAGATATATAATGATGTAAAAAATTCATAAAAAATGAGCACGCGATCAAAAACAGTCAGATTGAGTTGGTTTATTTCCTTGAATATATTTGTGGATTTCTTTTCAAGTGTCAATGTACACAAAACTCCAACGATGTTTGTATGCAAAAATTTATCAAATAGTTTATTATCTGAACTTATGGATGAAGGCTGGGACAAAAGATCAGATGGAGAAATAGAATGCAGAATTAAAATGTCTTCCATGTGCTTCCGTTATCAAATTGAAAAACAAATGTTGAGCTTATGCTTCCATTATCAAAGATGGAAAAAAAATAAAGGTAAATGGGTGCCACTCGATTAAGACTTGGAAGCTAGTGGACATTCAAAACGAAAAAATATTGAAATTATATACAATGATGTCGTTTTGAAATGTGTTGAGGTGGAAGAAGATTGGAGTCTAAACTACATCCGGCGGAAATTATTGCTCCTACAAGATGATGTACTTTCAGACTTCAGATTCATTTTCAATGGTAAACTCGTAAGTAACTATAAACACTCGATCTTTTGTGAGTAGTTTCAATTAAAACTTTCTAATACAAACTCTGTACTAATTTTAACTAACTTTGTATTAGTTTTATGCAGGTACGTAAAAGACATGAGCTCGAGATCAAATGTAAAGATATTGGCGAAACAATCCAGCTTATGGCAGAACATTGAGATTCACTATCAACAAATACATGCCAATGTCTTTTTATCATTATAAAAAGTTTGCATTCCATTATTAGACTATGGAAACAAGCTGATTGTAAGAATCTATTGTGATATCAATAAAAAAAAACCCATAAACGGGTTGTTTACAAGTAAATGATTGTATCTTTTTTTTTTATGTCTATCTATTTACAAATAGATCTCTATTCTATCAATTTTTCTATATTTTCTATATCAGTATTAGGAACTGATAAAGCAACAGCTCCTTCTATAATCTCGTCTTCCTCTGTTTTGGGAAGGGCCTCAATGCCTTCTAAGGCAAGAGGAATATCTCCTACAAAATTGTCTCTCTCTGTATTAGAGAGGACTTTTATTCCTTTTTGATCATATAATATAAGATCTGCATTCTGAACAACCTGAAAGGCTGTCAAGACAGGAGCATCTTCCTTTTGAAGGCCCTCGGTTGTAGGTGCAACACTTACACCATACTAGACAAAGGTTCTGATCAACTCTTGCCGAAATCTATATACATCATCAGGAGTATACGTCTCAAGAGTGAACTATCATCACAAAACATGAGAATCAGCAAATTATAAACAATGATAGTAATAAAATATGAATCAGAATGAAATGAACTACAAATGAAAAGAATTTTACCTTTTTCAATATCTACATCCGTTTGTAAATTATACCATTAAAAAAAAAGCTTCGTATTGTACAGGACGAACCATGCACAACTAAAAGCATCATTTTGTTGTACACACTACATATATAGAACAAAAATTAGTAATATTATGATCAAAATTTAATTTATGCTATGACGATACATTTGAATTAAAAAAGGAATACGTGCATATCAGAGACAAATTCAATATACCTTGAGAGATTTAATGGTTATATCTCCAATTGAAGTTGCCGTTGTCGATATTTTTCGAACATCATCATGAAGTAGAGAATCAAATTCTCTATGTGTATTTGCAGTTGAGTTTAATTTTACACATAGAAGATTTGATACTCCCTCTTTATTTATCTTTACAAAAAGAATATTTAGACTCCAATGTCGACTGCAACAACCAAGATACAAATATCATTAAATTCATATTTATGAAAAAATTCTTTTCTTATTAAAGCAATGAGACATGCAACAATCAAGTTTAAAGCAACAAAAACAAAAGAGCAATCCTTACTTATTTTTATATGGAATCAAATAAAATTTCGCCAAAGGACTACACTCGATAAAACAGACAGCCTTCTCAAAATTGGCTTCTTTTGCCTTTACCGCTCCCATGAAAAATGGACTAACTACAAAAACTATATCATGGGAATCGAAACTAATACTATTCTGCAAAAAAGAAACTTCGGCCTCTATTATTGCATCTGAAATTTTTGAGGTCTTATGTTTTAGCTCGGCACAAAATTTGGAACCTAATCTAAAGCTTCTACATGTATCTGGAAGAAAAAAATAAAAAAGTTGCCGAGAAGATCAATTTTGTTAGCTAGGTAGGCCTCGTATTGATTATAATGCTCAGAATCAAAAAAGACCTGGGCTAGATCGTATGGAATTCTCACAAAAAGATCATGTACAGGAGCACAAAGAGAAGTGGAAACAATATTTACAGATTTCTTTATTATTTTGTCTAGCTCCTCTTTGGTAATCAACACTTCTGGTGATAAAACTTGCTGAGAAGCTGGACGAATAACAGGAGGAGGACTAGGAGAAGATTCTCGATCTGAGTCAAATTCTCTAGCATCTGACTCAGAGCTCAGGAAAACACGGGGTCTCTTGGCCGGAATACGTCTAGGAGGAAGGGAAGCAGTTGGCCTTCAAGATTCAGCCTTCTTTGGGATAGCCTGCTTTCTCTTCCTCCTAGAGGTAGTAGGCATGTCGGTTCTATCCAAAGACAGGTCTCTGGAGGTGCTGGCATTATCAACATGCAGACCAAAAAATCTGTTCCGAAGCCTTTTGAGAATCACGAAATCCTTTGGCATGATGGTGACACGCTTACCATGCACTGCCAAAAGACAAGTATCCTAAAAAAACTGGGACAAAAAATCTTCTGCAGCACCCTGCAAGGCCTGCATGGTTGTCACGGCAAAGCGAACATTCAGCCCAAGTGACAGAGTGACATTCCGTACAGATCGGCCGAAAGGAGCTCTAGGGATCAACAATTCAATTGATCTTTGGAGTTTTCTGATCTCCCTCAGCCAGACCTACTTTCTGCCATGCCTACGGCCAGTACTGACTTGTGACTATCTCCCTCACCAAGTCTCTTGATAGAACCATTTGATCTACTCTCTTTATAAAAACATGTGACTCCACTTGCTGCAAAAATGACTTTCTTGAACTCATCACAAAGGAATGTAGAAGATCCACCTCCTTCATGAATGCACCTAGCAACATCTTTTTCCATATGATCAAAGAAATCATTAGCAACAACCTTTCCCAAGGAAGAACCTTCACCTCCATTGATGAAGTTAGCTCTTTCCTTACCTTTTGCATGCTTGAACTTGCCATGAAGGACCATTGAAACACCATCATTATCCTCAAGACTAGCCAAGTTAGCACAAAGATGAACATCTCCAAGAATCATATTAGATCTTGACCTAGATCTAGCATAAGGAAGCTTTTTAGACTTTGCATAAGATCCACCAATCTTATTGATGCTAAAAGGGAAGTTTGGAAAGTTGAGACCAATATCCTTTTCCATTCCATCCTTTTTGTTAGCCATAACAAAAGCATCAAGCTTGAAAATTCTACCTTGTCTATTGCTCCTAGCAACCAAGATTTCTTCCTTCGTAATGAAACAAGCATCACCACCAAATTTTACCATGTATCCTTTCTCTATCATTTGACCAACACTTAGCAGATTCTTTGAAAGTAAAGGAATGCAAAGAACACCATCAAGTCTTGCTTTCCTATTAGTAGAGAGACAAATAGGAATTGAACCAATACCTTCAATCACACACTCACCACCATTGGCCATGTGAATTGCTTTCTTGGCTCCATCATAAGTGACCAAAGAAGTAAAGAACTCCTTGTGACTAGTCATGTGTGAACTAGCTTCACTATCAATCCACCATGAGTCTTTGTCACCTTCACTTGATATTGGACTTGAAGAACACATCAAAAGAGAATCACCACCACCTAGATCCTCATCATTAGTAGTAGAGTTGATTTGCTTGCTACCTTCATCTCTTTGCTTCTTTAAACATTCATTTGCAAAATGCCCTTTGATTTCACAATAAAAACATTTCAACTTAGACTTATCTTCTTTTTTTTTCAAAAGAAGAAGTCTCACCTTGATCTTGACCTTTAGACCACTTGCCTTTGCCTGGCCCTTGAACTTGCCTTTGATGAACATAGCATCCTCTTCATAATGAGATGTCGATGTAGATCCACCTCCTCTTGATTGAATCCTATACTCCTCATTCACCAAGATCTCTTGCAAATCCACAATACTTGGCAAAGTCTTTTGAATAGCAAAACTTTGAACAAGATTAGCATGATCATCCAACAAGCCATTAAGTATAACTTGAACAAGTTCTACCTCCTTAATGCTTTCTTCAATACATGCTAACTCATCATTGAATGCTTTAACCCTCAAAACAAAAGCATGAGTACTCTCTTCCTTCTTTTGCAAACTTTGAAAGATTTGCCTCCTAAGAGTAAGCACTCTTGATGTAGACTTGGATTAATAAAGCTTCTTTAAATCTTCCCAAGCCTCCAAAGATGATGTGCACTTACCAGTCTCCTTGAGAAGTTCATTGGTAACATTCATCTTAATCATGTGTAGAGCTTTCTATGCTCTCTTTTCATACTTCACTTGATCTTGTTGAGTTGCTGGTCTCTCCTCCAAACCTACAACAATCTCCATCAACTCATTCATCTCCAATAAGGACTCCATCCTCACCTTCCAAGTATGCTTGTTAAACAATCTATCAGAAACTAGTCATTAGAAAACAAGATCTAGTTTAGCAGCTTGATAGAAAACAAGTAGAGACAATCAAAGCATTGATCAATTAGTATAATCCAACTCCACACGTGTGGAAATAAGGCTGTAGTACGGCCTGTAGTGTTTACAAAGTGCCAAAGCTGGGTTTCATTGGAAAAATAGAGTAATCACCATACAATGAGAGGAAACTCGAGTTTCTCCTTGAGGCTCCAAAAAGTTTCTATCTTCTCACTATGGAGAATGGGAATACATAGTAAAACACACTTCCTTTGCAAAGTTAGGTGAAAATCCAGCATGTAATAAGGAAGTAGACTCCACTTTCTTGCCCTAATGTGAAAACCCTAGCCTAGATCCAAGAGTCATGCTTGGTAGGTGCATGGTAGGTACAAATCTCATCATAAATCATGGTCTAGATCCTACAAAGTAGGAATCACTACCAAATAGACACAACCACTCCTCTTGACTCGTGGTAACCTACTTTAGGTGTGTATGTACAAGTGGCACTTTGGCCATTGAAGTAACCAACAAAGAATATTGACAAAATGTACAATATTCTACATGGCTAGATTTGCCAATGTAGGCAATTTTTCACAGAACTTATCGGGAACCAATTTTGATCCTACTGACTACCAAATTAGGTCTTTTATACTAAGTGTCTAATTTTTATTTTAAAATCTAACAAATTGGTACTATTTAGACTTCTCGTGTCCCTATTTTACCCATAAAACTATCAAGTTGGGTACTTTTTTCGTTATATTTTTGTGTATTCGCAGCTCGCATACAATCCTTTGTGGTCTTTTTGGTACTATTATATTGTTGTTTATCAATTGGTAGAATCTAAGCATTAGTTACTACCAATTTTACAAGATTTGTACTATTTTTATAATGTTTATGTGTTTCTGAAATTTTTGAGTTCCAAAGATTGGTACTATTTGAGCCTATCGTGTAACAATTTTGATCCTCCAAACTACCAATTAAGGTTCTTGTACTTTTTGCATGCTTAGTACTTTGGTACTATAAGATGCTTTGGTACTACCTGTATATGATGCGTTGGTACTACCTGTTGGTACTTTCTACCTGTAACATGATAAGGCTTCTTGAATATAGATCAATGGCAATGAGAATACTCCTCAAGTTCACTTTGAGAATATTAACAATGATTTTAATGCAGAAAGAATCCTTAAGAAGTTTCGAGTGAACCAACATTGTATCGAGCTGCACTAGTGTCGGTACTAATTTTACAAATTTTGCACTATTTTAATACTATTTTTGTGTTGGTAAAACTCTTGAATACAAAATAATGGTATTACAATAACTTATCGTGTACTAATTCTGATCCTCCTGACTACCAAATTAGGTCATTTATACTAAGTGTCTCATTTTTATTTTAAAATCTACCACATAGGTACTATTTAAACTTCTTGTGACCATATTTTACGCATAAAACTATAAAATTAGGTACTTTCTTTTTATATTTATCTGTGTTTGCAGTTTGCATACAATCCTTTGTGGTCTTTTTGGTACTACTTTAGTGTTGTTTACCAATTGGTGGAATCTAAGCTTTAGTTACTACCAATATTACAAGATTTGTACTATTTTTGTAATGTTTATGTGTTTCTAAAACTTTTGAGTACCAAAGATTGGTACTATTTGAACCTATCGTGTAACAATTTTGATCCTCCAGACTACCAATTAAGGTTCTTGTACTTTCTGCATGATTATTACTTTGGTATTATAAGATGCTTTGGTATTTTGGTACTACTTGTGTATGATGCTTTGGTGCTACTATTGGTACTTTCTACCTGTAACACGATAAGACTTCTTGAATATAGATCAGAGGTAACGAGAATACTCCTCAAGTTCACTTTAAAGATATTAATAATGACTTTAATGCAGAAGGAAAATTTTTAGAAGTTTTAAATCAACCAACATTGTATTGAACTGCACCAATGTCGGATACTGATTTTACAAATTTTGTACTATTTTGGTACTGTTTTTGTAATGGTATCATACTACAAGAACTTATCGTGAATCATTCTGATTCTACTGACTACCAAATTAGGTCTTTTATACTAAGTGTCTCATTTTTAATTTAAAATCTAACATGTACTTTCTATCGTTCTGGTACTACCTATGTATAAAACTTTGGTACTATTTGTATATGATGCTTTGGTACTACCTGTTGGTACTTTCTACCTATAACACGATAAGACTTCTTGAATATAAATCAGTGGTAACGAGAATACTCCTCAAGTTCACTTTGAAGATGTTAACAATGACTTTAATGCAAAAGGAATCTTTAAGAAGTTTCGAGTGAACCAACATTGTATTGAGCTGCACTAGTGTCAGCAGACACCAATGTCAGGTACTAATTTTACAAATTTTGTATTGTTTTGGTACTATTTTTTATGTTTTTAAAACTCTTTAATATGAAAGATTCGCACTACAGGAACTTATCGAGAACCAATTCTAATCCTACTAACTATGAAAGTAGGCCTTTTATACTGAGTGTCTTATTTTTATTTTAAAATCTACCAAATAGGTACTATTTAGACTTCTTGTGACCATATTTTATGTGAAAGATTGAACTAGTTTAGTCATATTTGCTACATTTCTATATTTGACAAATTGAGGCCAACTTTATATTAGACTTAGAGTTTGACTTTTCAAAGTTTATTTTTCTAAATTTAATTTGAATAAACATTTTTTGAAAGTGTGGAAAAGTTAGAAGTCGAGTTTGAGTAGATTCAAATTTAAATGTTCGGTACATTGAATCTAGACCCAAAAATAGTAGGGTTTACATTTTGGAGGGAAAGCCAAGTGGCCAAATAGGATTTGGACCTATTATAAAAGGATGTAACTCATGGAGAGACATATCTTCTCTCTTCATTTCATGCTTATACATGGTTCTTGGATGCTACAAAAACGAGTTTTGAGGTATATCATTGGAACTCGAGATTTTGGCATATTGTATGAGGGATCATTATCTAATCTTTTTGGATTTTCAAATTTGGACTATGTTGGAGATGTAATGGATAGGAAATCCATTAGTGTTCATTGTATTTTCATGATGCGAAAAATGTGGAATGCAAATTGCAAATATCAATCAAACGAAGCGAAGCAAAGCAAAGCGAAACTTGAACGAGCTCTGATATTGACATTGCTGAAGCAAAATCAAATTAATCGTGAAGAAAAACAATTCGGATGGATTTCAGATATGATTGTTGGTCATTGGCTGCTATGTCATTCCTACAATCCTCCAGAAAGTAGACAAACACTGATGATCTACGTTTTAGATTAATACAACATTCAACAAAACTGAACCAGTGTGCGGAATTGATAAAACAAGTGAATGGGATACACAAGCAATAGCAGATAGTAATTCATTCAAGATTAGACAAAAATTGAGAGTGATATGTGTGTAATACCTACAGTATCATCTATTGATCCTCTTGATTTCGAGCGCTGTATGACAGATCCACACAGCACATTGGCGTGAGAGAAAATAGTGTTCTCTCGCGAGTAGCATCTCGCTTACTAGAGGACTTCCTGGATCTCTGTAGATCATGCTTACAAAATTGTCTCGTTCACAAGCGGACTTCTATTCTATATATTTTCTATCTGCTATTGTATGTATTTTATACATCTAGTTAGATAGACTAAACAATCTATAGCTAATCATGGATTACAAGAGTGGTGGGTTAGACAAGTTCTAACACTCTGTGAACGTACTGTACTTTAGGACCATAAATGGATCTACAAAAGATCCACAAGAGTGATTGGATGCTTGCTTAACAATCTATCAAAAAACTAGACACAAAAAAGTTGATCTAGATTGGCAATTTGACAAACAACAAGCATTAACAATCAAAAGCATTGATAAACATCGAAATCCGAGCCCACACGTGTGTAATACAGGCTGTAGTACGGACTTCAACCTGAGAAACAAGTAGAAATTGATTTGGTTTCATTTGGATCACAAAAACTAGCTTGAGATTGCCAATGAGCTCCAAAAAATTTCTATCTTCTCACTGTGGAGAGAGGGAATACATAGCAAATTCGACTTCCTTCTTGAAGTTAGGTGGATTTCTAGCATGTAATAAGGAAGTTAACTCACTCTCCTTGACCTAAAATGAAACCCTAGTCTATTTCCTAGAGTTATGCTTGGTAGGTAGCTAGTTGGTCAAATTTTCACCTTAAACTTAGGTGTAGGTCCTATAAAGTAGGGATGACCATCAAATAGACATGACCAACTCTCTTGACTTGACCTAACCTACATTAGGATGGGTTTCCCATGTGGCATCATGGCCTCACATGTGTGGGACCCACTTGTGTACACAATTTACACTATTCTACATGGTTTTTGATCAAGCTAGATTTGCCAATTTTTGGCAATTCTTCACACTCCTCCTCAAATTTAGCTTGATCTATTTACAACTCTCTTGATAGACGAATGAAAGCTTTTAGAAGTGTCTAAAAAATCCAGCTACAAACAAGGAACTTTTGAGACTCCAATAGAGAATGGTGTCCATGAAGGATCTTTCACCACCTCTTAGAGGATCCCTTACAAGATGTTCCATAAATGTGTCTATATACATGTAGCACACTTCAAAACTAAACATCATGCCAAGCCATGGATTCCAAGGCATTTTGTGCACTTGAAGATACATCAATTAAAATATTAAGTGCATACATAATGTTGCCAAAGACAACTTGCCTTGCTTGATCCATATGATTGAGCCTAGATGGCTCCATCTTGATACTCAAGGTTCTTCGGGTCTTGAGCTTGATCCTCCACTTGACTTGACTCCAAAACATCAATGAATTGAATAATGTGTTGATCCAAAGGTGCTTCTTCAAGTTTACAAATCTTCCACTCTTGAAAGATCACATTTCCACCATTGACAAATTCTTTGGTTGAAAACAAGTAGATTCTACAATCTCTACTTGAAGAGCAAAATACTACCATTATTCCTATCATTGAAATAGGATAATCTTTGGTCCTTACATTGGAATGATCATGCTCAAAGAATGTGGACACAAAGATTTCCAAAGCAAATGATGTTTCATCTTTTATGACTCTATTCAAACTATTACAAAAATAGTTATCCAATGAAATTGCTTTATCAACAATAAATGTAGATTTCAAAGCATCCCATTTCATGGTCTTGTCATACAAAGTAATAAACACCATGAATCTTAAAGGTAAGAAACAAGTCACCTCATGTCTACTAATACTTTCCAAAAAGTATTCAAAGATAGTAGACTCTCCAATGCTCACCACCCTTGCAAGATGCACACTTGAATGGACAATTTGCATGCAATCTGATGACTCGGACATTGTCATTGAGGACTCCCTTGGAACTCTCATGCTTTGAGGCTGATCCTCAAGATCTTCCTCCTTTTGATGCTCCTCCTCTATGCAAGCAAGATCACACTTTGCCAAGATCTCCTCTTGAGTGATCTCCTCCTTCGCCAAGCTCATTCTTTCAAAAGCAACACTAGCTTCCAACTTAAACAATCTTCCATGTTTAAATCCCTTTGCAATGCAAACATCATTCTTCAAGATGAAGCAAACACCATGCTTAAAGTGGACATCCAAATCACTCTCTAAGAGTAGACCAACACTAAGCATATTCTTGGTGATTGATGGTACATAAATGACATTTTCTAGATCCATGCATTTTGAGGATTCTAGATACAAAGAGATGGTGCCAACACCATCTATCCTACACTCTTCATCATTTGTAGTAAAGACAAAATTTTTAGCAGCATTGAAAGAGTGTAAGTTTGAGAAAAAGTCCTTTTCACAAGACATGTGGGAGCTAGCCCCACTACCGATCCACCAATTGTCTCTTGAATTGCTATTGCTTGTTGGTGAGGATGTAGATGCCATCAAGAATACATCTACTTCATCATCCTCCTCCTCCTTTGCAAGGTTTCCTTGTCTGTCCTCCTCCACTTATGCTCTTAGCCTCTTGTAGCATTCAGATGCATAATGCCCCTTCTTTCCACAAAAGAAGAATTTCTGCTTTGACTTGTCCTTTGAGCTTGATGCATCATCCTCTTCTTTGGCCTCCTTTGGATGCTTCTTCTTTCCATTGGTCTTCTTTTTGCCCTTGAATGAGAAATTGGCTTTCTCATCACCATCCTGCAACGACAAGGAACTCATCCTAGATTTTGCATGGAGCATCCTACACTCTTCATCCACTCATACACTGTGAAGTTTTTCTATAGTTGGCAAAGTGTCTTGGATGGCAAAACTTTGGGCCAAATTTGAAAAGTCATCTCCTAGACCATTAAGGACAATTTGTACAAGCTCTCCATCATGAATCTTCTCTCCAATGGAAGCCAACTCCCTATTTAGAGACTTGATTCTGAGTACATAATCCTGTGCACTCTCCTCACTTCTCCTCATGCTTTGCAAAATTTGATTTCTAAGCATAAGAACTCTAGAAGTGTTGCTAGACTCATAGATTGATTTTAAAGACTCCCAAGCCTCTTTAGCATTAGTACAAGCTGATACTTCTCTCAACAAATCATTGCTCACATTCATCTTCACACAATGAAGTGCAAGCCTAGATCTCTTTTTGTATCTAGCTAACTCATGTGCACCTAGAGGTTCATCTTCATCTTCAATCAAGAACTCATAAAGGTCTTGGAGCACTAAGAGTGACTCCATTCTAACCTTCCAAATAGCATAATTTGTAGAATTCAACCTCTCACTAGCTTCTAGAAGGTATGCTCCAGCAGATCCCATCTTACTAGTGACTTCTACAAACAAGAAATAGATTTGATTGACTTGAAACTCACAAAGGTCTCACACTTGCAGTGTTTCACCCAAATTTGATTTCTAATCCAACAAATGGACTTATAATCACAATTCTATCACTCCCTCACAAAGCTGGAATGAAGATAAGATGAAGTGAAAACTACTTTCAAACAAATCTTGCCAAGAAATGGATTTGATTGTCTCTAGAAACTCACTAAGGTCTCTCTCTTGTAGTTTTTCACTCAAATTAGATTTCTAATCCAAAAAATGGACTTATAATCTCAGTTCTAGCACTCCCTCACAAAGTTGGAATGAAGATAAGATGATGTGAAATCTACTTACAATCAAATCTTGCCAATTTTGGCTATTTTTGGACCAAAAAATGACTTAATCTCTTTCTTCCTTCTTGGTGTACTTTCAAGACCTGTTTTTAACCTTAATAGGACTTGAAATTAGCCTAGATTAATTAGATTCCATGAAACAAATTCAAATCTAATCAATGGCAAATGATCTTGGTAGATTATCCTAGGATCTCCACCAAAAATTACACCAATAGCTCACAAATTGAATTTTTTTGGATCAAATGAATACCATGCATTAAATGTAGGTTCAGAGGTGCCCACACATGTGGACAGTACGGATTTGGACCCCTACCAAGTTTGGGATCAAATCTCCTCACCAAAATCAAGATTCTAGCTTGCCCTCTCAATACTAGCTTTTAGCACCAAAACTTGCTAAAAATGGATTTGCATTAGATCAATGGCTTATGCTCTTGTACTTGGCTCTGATACCATGTGAAAGTACTATACTTTAGGACCATAAATGGATCTACAAAAGATCCACAAGAGTGATTGGATGCTTGCTTAACAATCTATCAAAAAACTAGACACAAAAAAGTTGATCTAGATTGGCAATTTGACAAACAACAAGCATTAACAATCAAAAGCATTGATAAACATTGAAATCTGAGATCACACGTGTGTAATACAGGCTTTAGTACGGACTTCAACCTGAGAAACAAGTAGAAATTGATTTGGTTTCATTTGGATCACAAAAACTCAATGTACATAGTGAACTAGCTTGAGATTGCCAATGAGCTCCAAAAATTTTCTATCTTCTCACTATGGAGAGAGGGAATACATAGCAAATTCGACTTCCTTCTTGAAGTTAGGTGGATTTCCAGCATGTAATAAGGAAGTTAACTCACTCTCCTTGACCTAAAATGAAACCCTAGTCTATTTCCTAGAGTTATGCTTGGTAGGTAGCTAGTTGGTCAAATTTTCACCTTAAACTTAGGTGTAGGTCCTATAAAGTAGGGATGACCACCAAATAGACATGACCAACTCTCTTGACTTGACCTAACCTACATTAGGATGGGTTTCCCATGTGGCATCATGGCCTCACATGTGTGGGACCCACTTGTGTACACAATTTACACTATTCTACATGGTTTTTGATCAAGCTAGATTTGCCAATTTCACACACTCTTCCGCTGATGTCATCATATCAAATCATAGTTTTTGTACTTCATGGTACTTGCATGATCTTCCTGATCCTTTGGAGCGTGAAGGTTGAAAAAGTGTCACGAAGACTTTCATGTCGCTTCGAGTTGTTTGACTTTCGCGTCGTCTAACTTTGTCCTGTAGTATCACGGATATTTTTTTTTTTGTGAATATTCGCATTCGTGTCTTTTTCGTCAGGATGTTTGCAAACATTTTCATTTCGTGTATTTTTGTCAAACTGAGGGCTGAAAGTTAGTTTGAAAGTAGGAACATTTTGTTTCTTCAGATCCCTCTCAAAGTGTGGTAGCTTGATGACTCCAAGACTGCTCCTCTATTTTTCGAACAAATCCCACCATCTCCTTTGTTCCAATGAAAATACTCTGCAACATCTTCTTCCCGATCAGATATCTTATCAAGTGATACTTGATTGCGATGTGTTTTGTCCTTGAGTGGAACACAGGATTCTTTGTCAGATGTATTGCAGATGTATTGTCCATCTGCAAAATCAGAGGCTCATTTCTTGTTCTGTCTAGTTCGTTGTTGGAGGGTTTGCAGATCCCAAGGCAACCCTAACCCTAATTAATAAGTGAGAGGGATTTGGTCACATAGTTATTTGATTGATTAGTTAAAAATCAATAAAGGACTTTAGGCCTTTTTGCGGGATTTTAATTTCGCAGGGCCTAAATGTCAAGATAGTGAATAAAGTTGGGTTTCCCTCCAATTTTGATGGTTCCCACACTTTTTTAAATTTGAATAAAAAGAGAGGCAAGACTGGACCAATAGGATACAGAGGCCAGGGTCCTCCTCTCTACTATAAAAAGGGACCAACTTGAGTTGCTCTTGATGTTCATTTTCTCATTTCAATAAAGCAGATTGGTTCTCTTAGAAATGGATTGATGAATGTCCTTGCTCTTTCTCTCTTGTCCTCCATTTCTCATGATTCCTTTGTATTTGCTAATTGTTGGATTTGATCATTATTGGGATTGCTATTTCTTATGCTTTTTGTGAGAGAGAAAAGGAGAGAGAGAAGAGTAAGTTTCTATCATTGTTGTGGATTTAGGGTTAATGGAAGTAGGGTTAATGGATGTAGTGTTAATGCTTAGTATTAATGGATGTCAGAAAATTTTATTGAGACATGTGATGTTTGTCAGCGAGCACGACGGCCTACTCGACAAAATTATGAACCCTTACATCCGGTTTTATCGCAAGCACCGTTTGAAAAATGGGGACTAGATTATGTTGGTCCTATTCATCTTGTCGCGCAAGGATCTCAGGCCCAATACATTATCATTGCAACTGATTATATGACCAAGTGGTTGGAGCCAAAGCTGTCAAAGTGGTTGATGCGAAATCTACGGCCAAGTTTCTATATGAAAATATTATAATCAGATTTGGATGTCTGATCGAAATTGTCAGTGACCGTGGTACACACTTTGTTAATCAAACAATAAAGTGTTTACTGGAAGATTTTTTCGTTATACACAAATTTAGTACTCCCTATTATCCCAGAGGGAATGACCAAGCTGAATCTTCCAATAAGATTCTCTGCACCATTATGACAAAGACAGCTGAAGCGAGTCGGTCCGATTGGGAACATAAACTATATGCAGCATTATGGGCATTCAGAACCGCTTAAAAAAATAGTACAAATCAAACACCTTTTCAACTGGTTTATGATCAAGATGATGTTATGCCAATAATCCCATCTTTATGCATAGCAGCAACGGAATGATTAAATGATGATATGTCTTTACAACTCCGTCATGAAGCGTTGCACAAATTATATAAAACCCGATTGATGGCAGTTCATGCCTTATTAGCAGAGAAAGCCCGTCGCAAGGCATGGCATGATCGTCGATTGCACAAAAAAGATCTGAAAGCAGGAGATCTTGCATTGATGTACAAAACCAAGCTGATCAAAGGTAAGTTGAAGTTTACCGTTGAAGGCCCGTATAAAGTGAAGAAAATCTTGAACTATGGCACAGTAATTCTTGAGCACTTGGATGGAAAACGATTCGATACTCCGGTAAATGACAATTGATTACGCAAGTTTTGGCAGCCTGCTCTGCCGATTCAGCAAGCTTGATCTCAATATATTTTTTAATTTTATTTGTTTTTCAATTTTTTTGTTTTCAGTATTTAATTTGCTGACTTTTTTGGAAAAAGACAGTTAAAAAAAAAAACCAAAAGAAAAACAAAAAAATAAGGAAAGACTGATGAGCAAAAGCAAGAAAGTCATCAGCATAAAGAAAAGGAAGCACAATATTTTTTATGGACAATGACTTAGAAAATCATTGATTTGGACAAATTTGGCCTAATACAATACCAAAAATCTTCGCTGAGCTCTCAGATTGTACATCCACCCTTGATTTATCTAAATTGAGGTGGGCGAAGGTTCCTGACAAGAGAAAATCCAATTTTTGAGTCAGGCGAATGTTCAGTGATATGCCATTTTGGGAACCTTCGTCGAGCATCATAACCTCATTATGAACCTTTGCTGATTTGTTAGATGATCTTAAAATGTCAAAATTAGGTTGTCCATAGGTTCAGTAAAAAAATGCATTTATGACAGTACCTGGGCGACGGACCCTCTTGGGCGAAGGTTCATCCTTTGCCAGCCCTGGAAAACGTTCTCCTGATAGGTTCAGATCCCTAGAAACCTTCGCCGAGATTTTTATAGTCTATTTTTACAGTACTGCACATGCCTGCAAATTTTTGTTCAGAACTGATCAGCCAAACTACTATTCAGTGTAATGGACCCACCAAATTCACCTATAAGTTGGCTGAACTTGTGCTAATGAAGTTCTTGAGAAATTTTTGTGAAAATTGTCAACATTTCCTAGCTAGTTTGAGGCCTAAATTGGCTAAAATTGTAAATAGTTTTGGTTCTGGAGTTTCACACGTGTGAACCAGGCCACAATGTTTTTATTTACTGTATTTTTTCAGTATGATGAAGTGTCAAACTTCATACCCTTCAAAATGAGACCATTTTGATGTATTTTGGTCATATAAGCCATTTTTAGCTATTTTTCCTATATAGGGAATATCTAGGGTCAAGTACCTTCTAGAGAGAGGAGAGAGAGTCATCTTCCTCATCCATAAATAGTAGGGAAGTCGTGGAGAACAGGTTGGAGAAACCTTTTGTATGCTTCATTGAGATCAATAGATCATTGTCATTGTTTCTTCCTCCATTGAGAGCATTGTTGTGTGTATTGTCTTCAAGCTATTGTGTATGATCTTAGGTGCTTTCCAAAAGTGGTAGGCTGATGTATTATGGACTGTATAATGCTATTTTGGGCCGCACTTGATGTTTATGGAAGTTTCCATTTGTGATAAATGCTTTTTGATCAAGTTCTTTGCATTCTAGGTAGCATAGAATGTGTTGCCAATTCCTAGCTTATGTAGTTTGGAGTGCAAGCATTCAAGCCAATGATCTTGGAGTTTAGATCCACTTAGGATCTGTATTTTTCACATGGTATCAGAGCTGGTTGGCTTCTATTTACAGTAAGTATTCCATTTTTGGTGATATTTGGATGTTTGATCAAGTTCTAGCATGATTTTGCATTGCTTTGTTGATCAAATCTTACTAACCTTTGTTTTGTGAGTTGAACTTGTGGATCAAAAGCATATTTCAGGTCTATTGAAGATCAGAGGCTGAAAAGAAACTATTTTGGATCAGATCATAACACCTAATCATTTGTGATTGTGAGGCTTGTGCATATTCAATACTAACAATGTTCTTTTCAATCCTATTGTTGACAATCTCCATTCTTGGATGAACACTCTCCTTAAGTGGATGAAACTTCTCCTTAAGTGGATGACAAATGCTCTTTTGAGTGAGTTGTAATTCTCCTAAAGGCTGAGCAAAGCTCTCATTTGGATGAAAGATCCCCTTTTTTGGGTGAACATATTGTAAGCTCCATTGTGAAGAGCATATTGTAAAGATTGTCATCAATTTTGGCATAAATTTTGGTGTACTTTGTTGAGCATGTAAGTAACTCTCCTTATGTAATTTGATTGGAGCATTTGCTGGAAGGTGTTAACCATTATGCAAGTGTGTTTTCAGGTTCTTAACAGGTTGAGGAACATTCTCATGTGAAGTGATCTTAGATCTACATCTAAACACCAAGATTTGACAAGATAGTGAAGCTAGTCTTGTGATTCACTAAGTGTGCTCATTCATTCACCTCTAAATCTTGTATTTATCACTTGCTGGAGTTTATAAACTTTTAGAAGTGTGGTTTACATGTGGTTTTACAGGTTGAATCAATATCTTAGTGTGTTGATCATATGTTGATCAAGTTTGTTCATTACTAGGTAATCTTGGCATCCTAGTTTTGGGTATTTTCTAAGAATGCAAGTAACTCTTCACACCATAACTTGATTTGGTCACTTGCTGGAAAGTTTGAGAGCTTAAGCAAGAGTGTGTTCAGGTTGGTTTGATTTTGTAATCCATTCTTAGTGTGTGCAAAGTGTTGCATGTGTTTCAATCTTCCTTTCTATGCTTGGAAACCATCTAGGTTCAAGATAGAAGTGTTTTAGGGTCCTAAATCTTCATAGATCTCTTTATCTATCATTTGTTGAGAGAAAAGTGAGTGCTAAGTGCTTTAGGACAGAACCTAAAAGTTGAAGAAACATTAGAATCATGGCTTCCAATGGTGGGATCATGCTAGAGTCTAGTGAAAGGTTGAGTTCATCAAACTACTCTACTTGGAAAGTGAGGATGGAGTCCTTACTTGAGTTGAATGAACTCATGGACATAGTTGCAGAAATTGAAGAGAGACCTCTCACACTTCAAGAGCAACAAAGGTTTGATAAGAAGGCCAAAAGGGCTCTTCATATCATTAAAATGAATGTTACAAATGAACTTCTCAAGGAAGTTGGAAAGTGTCAAAGTGCAAGTGAGGCATGGAATGCCTTAAAGAAGCTCTTTGAATCAAAGTCCACATCTAGGGTATTGACCCTAAGGAGACAAATATTTTCTAGTAGGCAAAGAGAGGGTGAAAGTGCTCATGCATTTATCTTGAGAGTTAAGTCCCTAAGTGATGATTTAGCATGCATTGATGAGAACATAAAAGATGGTGAAATAGTCCAAGTTATGTTGAATGGTTTGCTAAATGAACATGCTAACCTTGTGCAAAGTTTTGCCATTCAAAGAGTCTTGCCAAGTGTGGTTGACTTGCAAGAAATCTTATTGGCTGAAGAACATAGGTTGCAATCAAAGCTTGATGGTGCATCCTTGCAAGGTGGAGGTGAAGAGGCTTTCTTCACAAAAGGCAAATTCAAGGGCAAAGGTAAAGGCAAAGGGAAATGGTCCAAAGGTGGTAACTTTGATCATGATGATCACTCTTCCTCTTCCTCTTCTACTAAGAACAATAAGTCAAAGTTCAAGTGCTTTTATTGTGGGATAAAAGGTCATTTTGCAAATGAATGTTATAAGAAGAAAAGAGAGCAAGGAGAGAGGCAAGGAAATCTTACAATAGATGAGGAAGAACATAACACATGTGAATCACTTGTTATGACTTCAAGTTTGTTAGCCAACATAGATGATAATGATCCTTGGTGGATTGATAGTGGAGCCTCATCTCACATGACAAGACATAAGGAATACTTTACATCCTTATTGTCTTATGAGGGAGAAGGTAACATCATCTACACTGCAAATGATGGTCAATGTGACATCAAAGGCATAGGCACTATTCCTATTTCCCTTTCAACAAATAGGAAAGCAAATCTTGAAAATGTTTTGTACATTCCTTCAATCACTAAGAATTTGCTTAGTGTAAGTCAAATGATTGACAAAGGACTTGATGTGGAGTTCATTGGAGATGCATGTTTGATAAGTAAATGTGGATCCTTGATTGCTCAAGGTAGGAGGCATGGTAAACTTTTCAAGCTTGATGCATGTGTGATCTCTAATCATGAAGGATGTATGGCTAGGGAGCAATTGACAAACCAAGAAGTTTGGCACAAGAGGTTGGGCCATCCCAACTTCAAATCTTTGGAGGTAATGGCAAAGAAAGAGCTTGTTCTTGGTCTCCCTAAAAGTCTTGTTGCAAACAATAGTGTTTGTGAACATTGTGCCTTGTCCAAATCTCATAGACTTGCTTATTCTAGATCTACTTCTAGATCTAAAGAAGTTTTTCAACTTGTGCATTCTGATATTCATTCTTCTAGTACAACTAGCAATGGTGGGGCAAAGATGTATGCAACTTTCATTGATGACTTTAGTAGGTATACTTGGATCTATCTTCTTAAAAGTAAGGATGAAGTGTTTGCTGCATTTGTCAAGTTCAAGAATGAAATGGAAAACCAATTCAATACAAAGATCAAATGCTTAAGATCTGATAATGGAGGGGAATACACCTCAAATAGGTTCAAAGACTTTTGTATAGCACATGGGATTAAGAGGGAGATGTCTAGTCCTAGGACTCCACAACAGAATGGAGTGGCCGAGAGGAAGAATAGAACCCTTTGTGAATGTGCCAAGGCAATGAGACTACATGCTAATCTTGCTAAGTCTTTTTGGGGGGAAGCTTTAGCATGTGCTAACTATCTATGTAATAGATGGACAAGTGCTTCCTTGGATGGTAAAACTCCTCATGAGGTTCTTTATGGTAGAAGGCCGAGTGTCAAGCATTGTAGGGTCTTTGGATGTACATGTTTTGTCAATATCACACTTGATGATAGAACTAAAGAAGATCCTTCATCAAAGAAGGGTGTGTTTGTTGGCTATAGTGAAGTAAGCAAGGCTTACAAAGTGTACATTCCTTCTACAAAGAAAGTTGTCATAAGTAGGGATGTCATCTTTCATGAAGAGAATGTTTCCAATGTTGTTGATGTTGATGTTGATGTGCCTACTAATCATCATGATGTGCAAGATGTCTTGGATGAAGATGGAGATGCCACTCCAAAGCAAACTTCAAGGAAGACTCAAAGGCAAAGGGCTAAGCCATCAAGGCTAACCTATGATGAAAAAGGAAAGCAAGTGGTGGACAACTCTAACCTTGCTTTTCTTACCTCTTTTGATGAACCAACTTGTGTAGGTGAAGCAATTCAAAAGAAGGAATGGATCCAAGCCATGGATCATGAGCATCAAGCACTCATCAAAAGCAACACATGGAGGTTGGTAAAGCTTCCAAAGGACAAGAAGGCAATTGGTTGTAAGTGGATCTTCAAGATCAAGACAAATCAAGATGGATCAATCAACAAGTACAAGGCAAGGTTGGTGGCAAAGGGGTATGCTCAAGAATATGGTATTGACTATGATGAGACCTTTGCACCCGTGGCAAAGATGGTAACTATTCGAATCCTAATCTCTCTTGAAACTCTTTATGATTGGGATATGTGGCAAATGGATGTTACTAATGCCTTCTTGAATGGTGATCTTGAAGAAGATATTTACATGGAGCAACCCGAGGGCTATGTTTCACATGATGAGCCTAATCATGTGTGCTATCTCCAAAAGAGTTTGTATGGGCTAAAGCAAGCACCAAGGAGTTGGTATGCTAAGCTCAATTCCTTCTTACTTTCTCAAAACTTTGTTATGAGTGAGTATGATCATTCTCTCTACTTTAGATTGAATGAAAATGATATCACTTTACTTTTGATCTATGTTGATGACATTATCTTAAGTGGTGGTAACAATCTAGATATAGATGAAATCAAGATGGCACTCAAAAGAGAGTTTGAAATTCAAGATCTTGGTAAACTTCATTATATCTTAGGAATAGAGATTATTAGAACTTCTAAATCTACATTCATATGTCAAGAAAAGTATGTTAACTCTATTCTAAAAAGGTTTCATATGGAAGATTGTAAAGTTGTTTCTACTCCTATGGAATCAAATGTAAAGCTAACTACAAGAAGTAATGAAAGATCCTTCAAGGACATTACTCTCTATAGAAAGCTAATAGGATCTCTTATATGGCTAACCATCACAAGACCTGATCTAAGCTTTGTGGTTGGTAAACTAAGTCAATTTATGCAAGATCCTAGTGCGACATTAAAAGTCCCGCAAAAAGGCCTAAAGTCCTTTATTAACTTTTAACTAATCAATCAAATAACTATGTGATCATCGAGTTGGACTTACACACGCAGGGTGCCAAATCCCTCTCACTTATTAACTAGGGTTAGGGTTGTCTTGGGATCTGCAAACCCTCCAACGGTATCCCCCACCAAAACTGGTGGCGATCCCACGACACCTGCAATATGCAGTTATTGGGGACTTTTATTGGCTTCACGCCGAATCTTAATTAAATGATACTGACCTTCTCCATAAAGTCGAGGCGTGCAGTATTGAAATCCAAATTGTATGGCAGGAAACAACGGTGGCTCCGGCAATCCATTTGGATGTTGTCCATGAGGTGAAGCGGGATTCCCAAGAGCCTCCCATCATAGCCGCACGAAAATAGAGACAAGCAATCGGCAGTTGATCTTTGATTTGCTCTGAGTACCAGATGATATTCCTATAGCTGCAAATGCGGCCTCAGTGATGCGCACCTTGTGTGTGGCTCCCTGGAAAGTAATATAGAATTTAGATTTCTCTTCTTTCCACGTACTAAAGGCAAGAGTGATGAAATCCATATTGATACGACCCAAAAAGGCTCTCTCATGAATACCCATTGCAGTGAGTAGAGGCTCCGCAAGGGTCATCCACTGAGTGACCATCCTTGTGCTAGGAAGAATTATGATGTCCGTTGCAGATGGGACATCACGATGGATAGTATAGCGCGGAGACTGGGAAGTATCGGTAGAAGACATGATGATCAGAAAGGAATTATAAACGCGTGAAAGTGTATTAGAAGGCAATGTAGGAAATTTGGAAGGTTTTGGTCACAAGAAAATTGTGAAAAATACAGATCCTAAGTGGATCTAAACTCCAAGATCATTGGCTTGAATGCTTGCACTCCAAACTACATAAGCTAGGAATTGGCAACACATTCTATGCTACCTAGAATGCAAAGAACTTGATCAAAAAGCATTTATCACAAATGGAAACTTCATAAACATCAAGTGCGGCCCAAAATAGCATTATACAGTCCATAATACATCAGCCTACCACTTTTGGAAAGCACCTAAGATCATACACAATAGCTTGAAGACAATACACACAACAATGCTCTCAATGGAGGAAGAAACAATGACAATGATCTATTGATCTCAATGAAGCATACAAAAGGTTTCTCCAACCTGTTCTCCACGACTTCCCTACTATTTATGGATGAGGAAGATGACTCTCTCTCCTCTCTCTAGAAGGTACTTGACCCTAGATATTCCCTATATAGGAAAAATAGCTAAAAATGGCTTATATGACCAAAATACATCAAAATGGTCTCATTTTGAAGGGTATGAAGTTTGACACTTCATCATACTGAAAAAATACAGTAAATAAAAACATTGTGGCCTGGTTCACACGTGTGAAACTCCAGAACCAAAACTATTTACAATTTTAGCCAATTTAGGCCTCAAACTAGCTAGGAAATGTTGACAATTTTCACACTCCCTCTTCAACATTGGATGCTAGTTTCAACATAGTCTTTGAGCACATTCCAAGATTAGATCTATGCATTAAATATAGGTCCTTTCCCAATGGTTTGGTGAAGATATCAGCCACACACTCCTTTGAAGAGACATGTTGAAGCTCCACCTCTTTGGCAATGACTTGATCTCTCACAAAATGGTGAGCAATCTCAATGTGCTTGCTCCTTGCATGAAAAACAGGATTGCTTGCCAAGCTTTGGGCTGAAAGGTTATCACAAAGTATGATTGGAATCTTCTCTGGTTCCAGCAAGTGAAGATCCAATAACATCCTCTTGATCCAAAGAATCTCCTTGGTGCATGTTGTTAATGCCTTGTACTCGGCTTCGGTGGAAGATAGAGAGATAGTTGGTTGCTTCTTTGATAGCCATGAGACCACTCCATCTCCAAGATAGATTGCAAAGGTTTTTGTTGACTTCCTATCCATTTGATCACCTGCAAAATCTGAATCTGAAAATCCACAAAGGTTAGGTGTAGTACCTCCATACAAGATGCCAAAATCTCTAGATCCCGAGATGTATCTAAGTACTCTCTTTCCTAGAGAGAGAGAGAGAGAGAGAGAGAGAGAGAGAGAGAGAGAGAGAGAGAGAGAGAGAGAGAGAGAGAGAGAGAACAAAACAACACATAGTTTCTCTTGACAAACCCTTTGAAGCCTTTATTCATAATCCAACTAGGTACAATAAAGTTGAAAAGCTCTCATAATACTAACAAAGCACCGTAAAGCAAAACTTATTTCAAGACATCCAACCGATACCTACCACCATTCCATCACACAAAACTACGCAAGTTAGCACAGTGAGGAAGACAAGCGTCAGAACTAAATGTCAGTTGTTATTCATGTCAAAAACAAACTTCACCACTTAACAACATGAATAACATTTTTAAATTATAGTCCATTTTTTCCATTCAATCATAAAATATTAGCGATACGCCAACTTTTGATTTTACTGTATCAAGGCAAAAGCCATACTAATCAGTGTCTAGGGTATAGGTTTATATCAAAAAATAGTAAAAAACAATCATAAGTATGCTAGGTTAAAGTCAAGTTACTTGCAAAAATAAATAAAAGTAAATTAACTTAGAGTTCTAAGGTTAGAATCTACCAATAGTCTTGTGCCACTTAAGCCCTTTTGGACCCAACAATACAAGGGCCAAACCTTTAAATTTCGTGTGCTTAAATTTAATTGTGAATACAAGAGCTTGAGCTCTCTTTCTTTTTATGCAATGAGAGAGAGAGAGAGAGAGAGAGAGAGAGAGAGAGAGAGAGAGAGAGAGAGAGAGAGAGAGAGAGAGAGAGTTTGTGATGATGAATGCTTATAGATGTATGTTTGTATTTCTAGTAAACTTTGTTGTTTCCATTGCATGTGAGACTTGCTTTGCTCATCACATGTATATATTTCTTTTTAGTTTCTAGGAAGAATATTTGATGCTTTTGGAAATATTTAGCTTGGATCTTGTACCTTAGGATGCTTTGGATCTTAAGAGCACGTTTTTACTTCATCAAGGAGCTCAAGGAAGAAATCAACCAACCTAGTGATGGCAGAAGCTTTTAGGGAGATTAGCTTCAATCAGCAATTGTTCTCTCTTTTCTTCATTCAATTTGATCTTCTTAGCATGTATAGAAAGATGTTAGACATCATCTCGACCCCTAGGCCAATCAGTTAGGTTCCTCTTTTCATTAATCCTTAGAACCCATATAGGCCAAGAGCAATGAAGGGAAGGGTATTGTGCCCACATATATGTCATGAAACTGTTTCGTTTTCGTTTTCGTTGTCGCAAACGATTTTGTGTCTTTGAATTTTTGTTTGCGCGGAAGTTTCACAGGAACCTAGACACACGACTGCACATCACTATTCTAGCAATCAAGACAGATGGCACAAGACAAAGAGATGCACGAAAATAGAACGACTGTATTATCAGTTTGATTTGGGAGCGAGATTGTTAGTGTCTTGCTCGTTGGCGGCCTGACGCTCTGCTCTTTTGCTGTGTTCTGCTCGTTGGCAGACTTTCATGCACAACTCTTTCGTTTCTAGTGTTTTTCTTTTCTACTCTACTCACTACATCTCTCTCTCTCTCTCTCTCTCTCTCTCTCTCTCTCTCTCTCTCTCTCTCTCTCTCTCTCTCTCTCTCTTACATAAATTCTGTCTATTTAGATTTTATTTTTATGATCCAGAAAGGATAGTTTTATTTATGAGTTTACAAGATAGCTAAACACATAATCACAAGACTAGTTAAGGCTAATCAACTAATCAGTTACTCTCCGTCGTTATGTGTGGAGTTTATAAGATAGCTAAACACAGAATCACAAGACTAGTTAAGGCTAATCAACTAATCAGGTACTCTCCATCGTTGCCACTCGTTTCAGCTAAGCGTGAAGTCTATGACTCCAAGCCTGTTGAGCTGCCAGATGGCAGCGTGAAAGATTCTCCTTTGTTGTTTCGTTTCTTTCGTTTGCTTTCGTTTCGTTTCTTTCAAAACCTTTCATTTTGCGTCCCTTTGCGGTTGCGGTCTTGGAGGTATGTTTATGATTCGCGAATGATTCACGAATCATTCGTCCTTCGTTTGTCCCTTAAGCATGCTGACTTTCGCGAATCGTTCGACCTTTGAGTCAAAATTTGTTGACTTTTGCGTTGCGGCAAAGTTGCAGGAGTTCACCATTTCTGACACTCCCTCTTGAACCTTGCAGCTTTGCATGTTTAATCCAATTGTCTTTCTTTGCTTGGCAAAGAGTGGCTTGTTGAGTGGCTTCGTGAGCAGATCTGTAATCATGTCTTCTGATTTTATATACTGGACCTGGAACTCTCCTTTTGAGATTAAATCTCGAATGTGATGGTACTTTAGAGGTATGTGTTTTGTCTTTGAATGGAAGACAGGATCCTGGGACAGATAGATGGCACTCTGAGAGTCCATCATCATTGTTCTTGGCCCTTCTTGTGGTATCCCGATTGCCTCCAGCATCATCTCCAGCCACACTACCTCGTTCGCCACCTTTGAAGCTGCGACGTATTTAACTTCGCAAGAGGATTGAGCCACCAAGGTTTGCTTTTTGCATATCTAGCTAATTGCAGATCCGCGTGCTATTTTTACATCCTCCAGTTATGGACTTGTTGTCATCTTTGCAACTCACCCAGCTCATATCACTGTAGTGGTGCAACATGAATCTTTTTTCTTCGTTTTCAGCTGTGTATTTAATCCCATATTCTGAATACCCTTCAGATACTGTAAGATTTGTTTTGCCATTTGCCAATGTGCTAGGCTAGGATTGGAAGAGAATTGGCTCAAGGTGTAAACAGAGAAAGCTAGATCGGGTCTGGTACAAATTGTGAGGTACATCAGACTACCGATTAAGTTTTGGTAGGGTATACATGCCATCTTCTGTTCTTCCTATTTTATTTTTGGGCAATCCTACTTCGTGATCTTGGCTTTATCTATCATTGGTGTGGTCTTTTCTTTACAGTCCATCATGTGGTACTGCTTGAGCACCTTTATGGTGTATACTGACTGACTCAAATGCATTTCGCCCTTTGTTCGATCTCTTCTGATCTCCAGCCCGAGGCATTTCGTTGTTTCTCCAAGATTTGTGATTTCATAACTTTGAGAAATCTGATTCTTCGTGTCTTTGATCAGCATCAAAGAATTTTCTATCATTAGGGAATCATCCACGAAGATATTCAATATCACAAAATCTTTTCCTACTCCTTTAATGTCTTTAATGCTATTTACGCCAGTCTTTGCATATGTACAAAGTTGGTAACCGCCAACCGACTTCGGGATATTTGGTTCTCCAGCTGTTTTAGGATTGTCGGTAAGTTGGCAACGTTGGTCAGCCAATGTAACAAAATGCAAAAAAGCTAAAAAACCCGAAGGTGCCCTTAGATTGAAGATATGCAAATCCCTAAGGCACCCTTAGATTCAAGGCAACGAAGAAGGCAAAAAAGCCAAAAAAATGCCTTACACTGAAGGCAATGAAGAAGACGAAGATGTCTTAAACTTAAAGGCAGTGAAGAAGACGAAGCTGCCTTAGATTCTAAAGACAGCGCAAAAGACAAAAAAGGTGAAGGTGCCTTAAAAATGATCTTTAAGGCATTCTGGCCACTTGGCCAGTGTGTCACATTTTTCGCTAAGGAGCGAAAAGGGCAAAGGTGCCTAAAAAATTGTTTTAAGGTTAAAGAAGAAAAATGTGAAGGTCCTAAAATATGAAGTCGGCCTTCGGATTTTCAAGATGCTCATTACTTTGAATGATTTGTTTAAGTCTGAGCATAAAAAATCTAACACTCCCCCTTAATGTGGATCCTGAAAAACTTTGAACTTCAGATTTAACATATCATTAAATCTGAGATCCTTTGATAGAGCCTTTGTGAAGTAATTTATTGCCATGTAATTTGTTCAACAGAAGATCAATTCTACTTCCTTACTGTGCACTTTCTCTCCAAGTGTTGGGGGTATTCTCGACGAGTTGTAAATAAATAATATCGGCCAATAAAATGTGTTGTGAGGGCAAGGCATCCTGCGCGTATAAGCCCATGGCCCAATGAGCACACAAGTTTAGTTGTAATTAAAATAATAAACTTGGGCCCCTTTGTAATTAAAATAAAACTTGAGGCCCAAAGTCAATTTTAGACTTAGAGTTTACTTTTTCAGAGTTGGGTCCAATTTTGGACTCACATAAATCTTGTGATTTCCAATGTACTTTTTGTGGACCCTTGGATCAAGTTGGGTCCAAGATGAATGGATAGGATCAATGTAAATATTAGCCAATAGGATTTTGGGGCAAGGGCCTTGACTCTATTTCAGGTGAATCTATGTATAGGGAACTTAGGGCTATGCATGGCTAAGTGCCCAGGATACTTTTGGCTAAGTGTAATGGGTCCAAACTCGCCCTACTACTCATCATGGTTATTGATTCATTGTCAGGCTCTCACTCTACATTCATGCTTCTTGTTCCTTGGCTTGGGGGTGAGGCTTCCAGAGATTGATTGGATGCTTCTACTTGGTTGGGTGGTTTCTCTATAGTGTGTTATCCTTTGTGTTTTGGATTTGTAAGCAGGATCTAAGGAGTTCTCCTTATATTTATGTCCAAAATTATTAATTTACAAGTGCTCATTGAGCCATGGGCTTACACACGCAGGATGCCACGACCCTCACAACTATTTCCAACTAATTTATTTATTTACATGATAATATTCTCAACAAAGAGCGGCCTCGAATGTGTGGAATATTGTGTGAAATATTTCAGATCCTTAAGATCCAATCTACTTGAATGATCTTTGGTTAGAAAGAGAAATACACTACCAATCTCACCAATGTAGAAAAATCAGCATCTACACACAATTTGAGATGCAAACACTAATAGAACTTGATCAAACTTGAATGAAATAATTATGTACTGTTGCTATACATACAAAACCAGCAAGCTACTGTATTTCACACGTGTGGATCCAAAAATAGCAAATATAGATCATTCTACACATAGAATTGCAAGCAATAACCAAGATAGTGCACCAATGGATAGTAGAACCCAAGAGAACCATGTATAAGCATGAAATGAGATAGAAAAGAGAGAAGATGACTCTCTTTATGAGTTACATCCTTTTATAACAGGTCCAAATCCTATTTGGTCACTTGGCTTTCCCACCAAAATGCTAACCCTACTAATTTTGGGTCTAGATTCAATGTACCCAACTTATTCAAATTGAATCTACTCAAACTCGCATTCTATCTTTCCCACACTTTTAAAAAGTATTTTTTCAAATGAAATTTAGACTAATGAACTTTGAAAAGTCAACCTCTAAGTCTAAAACAAGTTTTGGCCTCAATATGCCAAATATGGAAATATTACAAAATGTGATGAAACTAGTTGAATCTTTCACACTCCCTCTTCAACTAGTTTTAGCATAGACTTTGATAATACTCCAAGTGAAGTCCTATGATTCATGAACAAGTCTTTTCCCAATGCTTTGGTGAAGATATCAGCTACACATTCCCTTGAAGACACATGTTGAAGCTCCACCTCCTTTGCAATGACTCGCTCCCTCACAAAATGATATTGTATCTCAATATGCTTGCTCCTAGCATAGTTTTTGACAATAGAACTTTGATCCATCATAAGAATGATCTTCTTCCTAAGAATAGACCTCCTTTAAATGATCATGTAATGCTCAAAATAGAAAAAACCATAATTGATATAGAGAATAGTGTCCACTTGGGATGCTTCACTATTTCTTACATCAATTTTACATGTAAAAATGTGACTAGAACATGAAGAATCAAATAGAATGTAAATGAGATGATTCCACCATGCTTGCAACTCTGAACTCTCTAGAAAAATACAAAACCATCATCAAAACAATGCTCACCAATGTAGCTAGTTTTACCATATCTTGACAATTTGCACACATCCACATGAAATTGCTAAACATGAGATAGAACAAGTAAAGTAAACTTGAACAACACTTCCTTGCTAATTCTTTGACCTTACTTGAGTCTTCAATATGCTGTAAAAATAGATCCATAACACCTTTGCCAATTACCTCTCCTTTGATGCTCTTGACTAGCTCCAAATTGCCACCTTCCCCTTTGACTAGTTGAAGCGCTTTGAGATCAACTTCTTGATCTTCAACCTCATCATCAAAGTCATTGAACAAACTTTGTTTTCCAGATCCAATAATTGATTTTACAACAAGATAACATCCATCCACTTGCATATCTCCATGTACACAAGAAGATCTTCCAAAAGATGTTCCACTCTTCATAAGAGATCGATACTCGGGATCCATTGCTTGGATCCACTCCTCTTCTTTCCTTGCTTGATCTACACTTGTAGGATCATCCAAAGAGGTTAGGAAAGCAATATAATTTCTAGAAACTACTTGCTTACCCTCTTGATCATATGTGAGCCTTGAAGGTATTTGTCTTTCTCTTGATGTTCTCCTTGGCTTTTGACTTGATGAAGGTCCATCATCACCACCATCCAAAGCAGGATCCTTCTCATCAACATCAAGAATGTTAGATCCATCTACTTTACCATCAATCATGCTTGAAGACACCTTTGAAATGTTCCCCTCATACAAAATGACATCTCTACCAACAATCACTTTGTTAGTAGAAGGAATGTAAACCTTGTAGGCTTTACTCACCTCACTATATCCAACAAAAATACCTCTTCTTGAAGATGGATCCTCCTTGGTCCTATCATCAAGAAAAATGTTGACATAGCATGTGCATCCAAAGGTTCTTAGAAAGTTGACACTCAGCCTCCTCTTGAATAGCATCTCAAAAGGTGTCCTTCCATCCAAAATAGCACTCGGCCACCTATTGCACAAGAAATTGGCACACAACAAAGCTTGATCCCAAAATGGTTTGTCAAGACTAGCACTTAACCTCATAGCTTTAGCACTTTCACATAAAGTCCTATTCTTCCTTTCAGCCACTCCATTTTGTTGTGGGGTCCTTGATGTTGTATACTCCCTCTTGATCCCATGCTCATCACAAAAGGCCTTGAACTTGTTAGATATATACTCACCACCATTTTCACTTCTCAAGCACTTGATCTTTGTGGAAAATTGGCTCTCCCTTGCATTCTTGAACTTGACAAAGACATCATACACTTAATCCTTGCTCTTTAGTAGATAGATCCAACAAAATCTACTAAAATCATCAATGAATCACAAATGAGAATCTTTTGCGGTCCAATACGAGAGAAGGCAAACGACCAAAACGAAACCAATGACGGGAACAAAGCCTTCTCCTGCTTGCACACTCCAAAGAGGTACCAACAAGATCATGCAAGTACCCAGAAGTACAGATATCTGATCTGATGGTATGAAGTCAGCAGATACATTTTAGGTCGTGGCCAATCTGTCACTCTTGTAATTCCCTGATTAGTTGTAGATGTTTAATCACTCTAATCTTAGATTCACGTAGAGCGACCATACTTATTGAATGATACTTGACATATAGATCAACAGAATACACATACAGTGTAATGTAATAGTTTGATGATAGTAAGCAATCAAGACAAAAAAAAATACAAAGCCGCCTGCGTGCGAGACAAACTCTGTGATCAGGATCCATAGAGATCCAACTGTCCATTGATGATTACTCGTGAGAGAACCATGTTTCTCCCATGCCAACGCACTGCATGGATTTGCATGCAGTGCCTGAAGAATCAAAGAAGAAAATTAATAGATGATATCGTAGCCTTTGCGCACATGTCAATTTGTGTTGTGTCTGATCTCGAATGCAAATGCTTTTGTTGATAATCGTATGTATGAGTTCTTTCTCATGAATTTGAATTCTGCACCTTGGTTGAAACTATATTGAATGCTGCATTAAATCTATGAACGTAGATCAGCAGTGCTTGACTACACTCTGGAGGACTATAGGAGTGATTCAACTGGCAGTGTCCAGAAATCGCATCTAAACTCCATCTGAGACGCAAGAGGGAATCGCGGTTTCTTCGTGACTGTTTCGTGAATTATTCTTCTCCTTTCCATCAGTGTTATCAGAGCGGGCCATCCTGTCAAATTCTGACATAGCCAAGAAGCTAGCAGATCCAGGAGGCCAAGCATTCAAACAAACAACCATCAACAAGAGAAAAGATTCCAAGAAGCAATGACTCCAATCAGCAGCATGCAGAGCAAGATCTGCACAATACTTGATTCCTCAGGATCTAATTTTCTAGCCTGAAAAGTTAGGACATCTTTGATACTCAAGGGCGAAAGACTCTTCCCCTGGGTGGATGGCACAGAAGAAATGCCTACAACAACAAGCAAGGAGCTACGCAAATGGAGGGAGAAAAATGACAAGGCAGTAGCCTTGCTATCATCTTCTATCGAAGATAGTCTCACACTTGACCTGGCTACACTCTCCAAATATAAGGAGATGTGGGATGCATTACTCACCATATTTTAAACGAAATCAAGAAGTCAAATCATGATGCTGGAAGATCAGCTGACGAATTTGCAGTGGGATGAAAAAGACCTCACTTCTTTTGTAAGAAAGATCAAAGATCTATTTCTGTCACTACATAACTCTGGAGTAGAGAACGTTGTGTCAACTAGGAAGTAGCTCACGTACCTGTTGAGAGCCTTACCTAGATCATTCCAGACGACAAGAACTCTGCTCGCAAAAGATCCCGCCATGAATCTCGAAAAGGCGATTGTTGAGATTTTAGAGGAAGTCGAGGCCAAAGAACATCTGGATCACAAAGATGGTTCTGACCAGGTCCTCTACGACAACAAAGAAAAATCAAAGAAACCATTTAAGCCTAAGAGGGAGTCCAATCAGAGGCAGGATCGTGACCAGCAAGTAGAGAGAACAAGCAAGGGCAACTGGAAGACCAAAGGGAGGTCGAAACAACAAGGTGCAGACAAGAAGACTTGTGTGAGATGCAAAAGAGACGGGCATACAATAGATACCTACTGGCTCAATCCCAAGATTGAGTGTATCCATTGCCACAAGAAGGTCACGCAGCCATGGATTTTCATCAAAATCTGAGAAACAAGTCAGCACAGAACAGACAGGAGAACAACATCAGAAGGCCAAAAATTGCGTTTCAGACCAAAAAAAAAAAAAAAATTCAAAATCACGGTAAGACGCGATTTTGGATTGTTTGACCAAGTCAAACAGTCCAAAATCGCGTCTTACCGTGATTTTGAAATTTTTTTTTTATCTTTTTTATTTATTTTTGGTCTGAAACACAATTTTTGGCCTTCTGATGAAGCGAAACGGCCAAAAATCGCGATTTCGGGTCAAAAAAAAACGAAAAACTGGCTTCCGGGATATATTTCTGTTTGCAAACTAATAAAAACAAATTGACTTATAAACACCTTTTTTGAGGTTATGAGGTCGAACAGACTAAATCCATAGCGAAACAAAAATGTATCCCCCGGAGGCCAGTTTTTCGTTTTTTTTGGTCCGAAATCGCGATTTTTGGCCGTTTCGCTTCATCAGAAGGCCAAAAATTTTGTCTCGGACCAAATTTTTTTTTTTTTTTTCAAAATCACGGTAAGGCGCGATTTTGGGTCGTTTTCCCAAGTCAAACGGCCCAAAATCGCGCCTTACCGTGATTTTCAAACGACTGAAAATCGCGCCTTACCGTGATTTTGAATTTTTTTTTTTTTTTTGGTTCGAAACGCAATTTTTGGCCTTCTGATGAAGTGAAACGGCCAAAAATTGCGATTTCGGGCCAAAAAAAACAAAAAACTGGCCTCCGGAATATATTTCTGTTTGTAAACTAATAAAAACAAATTGACTTCTAAACACTTTTTTTGAGGTTCTGAGGTCAAACAGACTAAATCCATGGCGAAATGAAAATGTATTCCAAAGGTCAATTTTTAAAAAAATGATATCCATCTGAAAAAAATAAATTATTTGTTATGTGAAAGGCTAATGAAAGTGAGGTATTCTTAGTTTGAATGTGAAGGGGGACACAAAAGTGGGTTGATTAAAATTCATAAGCAAGTTTCAAATTTGAAATGTACTTGGGCATTAAATGAGGCTTGCAAGTCTATGTCACACCTAGAGCACTAGCTGTTGTCCTATTGTTGGCTACTAGGTACTGTGTGTAGCTATTGTTGGTTACTAGGTACTTTCAAGTGTATCCATGTAGGGTTAATGCTAGAGGTGTACTTTGTGGGCCCACACTTGATTTAATCTACACCATTGAATCTGCCATGTCATATGGACCATTCCTGCTCAATTGTCACACTTTTATTGGTACACGTGTCGTCATTAACACTAGTCCAGATTAGTGAAGAGGCCCTTTTTGAGTTCAAAAAAGGCCCTAATGTTGGAGGGAAACCCAACTTTATTCACTATCTTGACATTTAGGCCTCTCTCTCTCTCTACTATATTGGTACTACACATCATTTGTTTTTCAAAACATTACAAAAAAGACTTTTTTCCTTATGATACTATAGCAACGAAAATGCCTTATTATGCTTAACTTAGAAACATGGCCTCAAAAAAAGTTTTTTTCAAAAAAAACTTCGAAGTCTTTTGGTGGGAAATTTGGTTCTCATCGAATGGCTATGATCAGTGCACATGATAGAGATTCAATCTAATGGTGAGCATCTTCTAATACCTGGTGCACCAAAGGGTACTAGAATTTTTATAAAAGGGAAGACCACTACAACCCTAAGTTTCACTCTTCTTGCTCTCTCCTTCTCTCTCTTGCTTCTGCTCTCTTGGCTAGCTTCTCTACTGCTGCCATCTTTGCTTGGATGAGAAGAGACATATAAAAGCTTTGTGGAAGAGTATTCGGGTGGAGGATATTGCAAATTTAAGTAAGAAAGTTGTGGTTTGTTTGATTGAATGATCGTACGCATCGAAGGAGTATCATTAGCTTGTGATGCTGGAAAGGGAATGAGCTCACATGATACCTTGATTATCATAGCTCGATACTACATTCTTGCTTCCATTATACACTTCTGGAAGCGAATACATTTGGATGATATCTCAAAAGCAACAGTGAACAATACCATAGGTATGATATTCACCTCTTCACATTTTGTTTTGCTTCTAATAGTGAACAGTCACCGAATATTGTGTTCCTAAGTTCATACATAATTAATATCATTTTGATGGACTAATATCTGCGCATTCTAATATGGCTTCGTGAGGAGTGGAGCATAGTAATAATGCGTTGTTGGTTCCCTTCAAAAGTGCGATGGACCTGCTCCATATACTATATATTTTGAAGTACATCACATTTGCTTACATTTTGAGGTGTGATAGACCTAGTCCACTCATTTTTTTGTGGGTATGTTTTCATAAAAGGTAGCCACCTGAAGTGTGATGGACCTCCATCGTTGTCCATGGACCTCCATCGCTGTCCACGGATTTTCATAAAAAGGCATTGAGAAATGCTTATGATTGTCTCTACAATACGCTTTCATAGTAGGCCGCCCATTATGATTGTGCTCATTCCATTACATGCTGGTGATTATAGTAAAAGAAGGTAAGATGTATATGCTCAAGTAGATGAATGATGCACATGGTTAGCTTGGAATGTAAGCACGAAATGTGCTAGTTTTTGATAAGTACAGCTATCTAAATGAATGAGTAACGTTAATACCTTACTGCTTTCTAAATTCGATAAACAGTCAGGCTAGGAACTAATGACTCCATCACCTTTTTGACACACGAATACTGGTTGATAATGAAGATGTGCTTGCGTTTGAGTTTAACATTGTTGCAAGATAAAGATGCTGCATGATAAAGGTTGCACTACCACTAATCCATCATTTTCGATAGTACGTAAGCAAGGTTTTGCTTGAAGCAGTGGAAGATGGGTAGCTCACAAGAAATCACCTCACCTCGCATTCAGGTATGAAGTTTTAAATTTTCTTTTATATCAGGAATGTACATTGGTTCATAAAAGAAGATTCCACAAACAACAAGATATTTTGCAGGAAGGTAGTATCACTGAACACTACAGTACAGTTCTTTAAAACATTGGTAACGTCACATATTACGTAAACTATTTTTTTTTGAATTTATCAGCCTAAAAAGTACTTACATTCCATGCTGCAAATCTTTTTAAATTGTGGTCTTTTTTATCCTTTGCAAGTTTCGGATTTTTTTCCTAAAAATATATATATAAAAGTGCAGCCTGTATAAGTAAGCTAGGGATAATTGCATAGTTTGATTTTGATGTGCTTGAATAGCATGGATTTGCCCAATCCATAAGGTGCTCGGACTCCCAAATGTGTTGCATAGGATGTCCTTGGAGCTAGTATGGCACAAATCTACCCTAGTACCCAGCATTTTGGTCAAAGTCATGTCTCTTTTCACTTGTGTATAGCTAGATAGCTTCTTACGTGTTGATACTTTTATGTGAACTGAATACATTCTTTTTTTCTCTTGTACTGATCGGTATGGCATATGCCTTGATATGGTTTTGTTAAAGGGCAGAATGTATTTGTTACGACCATATTCAGTTGTGGACATGGAATAGTCCTAATATGGTAGACCGGCCCTCCAGTGTTTGAGATTATTGGTCACGCCTAGATTTAACCACGTCAAGGCCTGTTGGTGACTAATGACCTTGAGAGGACCCAAACACTCTAATTGAGACATATGGAGTAGTGCATGTACGTGTGATTGATATAGGCAAGAGGTATGCATGAAGATTTGTAACCTATTTATAGTTAACCTGCATGGGGATTGCATGTGGTCATGCATAGGATCTTACTCTCTATATATTGAGGTAGTGATTATTCCGTCGAGGACTTTGGTCGAGGTTACCCGTAGAGCTCTTTTCTTCTTGCTAGCACATGGCATGGCTTGGGGGCTAGATCCAGGAGGATTCTCCGGGAGGGATCTAGGTCTGGTTGGATGGTTTTGCTCCATAGTCTCTCTTGTATTTTCCTATTCTCATCTAAGGAGATTGTCCATATTGGTCTTTACATTGACAGATAAATCTATTAAGATATGGATAGTTGCTAGTTTCTTGCATATGACAAAGAAATGGGGTTGTTAACTCATTAGAGTAACTGTAGTACTCTGGTTTGAGTTATAATTGTTTGAGACTTGATGGATCTCCTAGAGATATTAGATGATTGAATTGTGATATTTTAGAATATTTTGATATTCTAAGAATATTTGTACCAAGAAGTCTTATTGTAGTGTAGGAATCCCAAAGGGAGCCGGGAACCACGACTTAGCTTCCCAGCCTTCAGCTCTTGCCGTCCAGACCCATTTGACATACAAGCAGCCAACTCACCAACAACGATCAGACTTAACCAACTTGAAGTTCTGAAACCAACATTGAGATCCAACCTGGCGCCATTCCAAATCAAGGGTCCTGATGTGGGTGACTTCCCTCCAAGCCAGCAGCCCGACATACATCAAACTTAGCCAACTCGAAGCTTCGTTACAAACGAGTAACATCCATTCCAAGCAAGTCGTCTGACTTACATTAGACTTAATCAACTCAAAGCTTCGTCATGAGCGCTGGAAGCCAATCTGGCGCCATGCCAGACTGCACAGCCATAACAGGTAACTTTCACCCAAGCAAGTCATCCAACTCAGCCGACAGGTTAGAGCCCCTTCCCCAAGAGCTTAACTCATTCACGTTCATGCAAGAAACACTCAGAACCACAAGCCACGACAGATATGGAGACAACCAGTTCCTAGACCAAATAGTCCCGACAGCATACCGTTGGTGCCACAGATTGTCTCCATCTGTTGTTAGTGTTGCTGGTTAAGCAACTCCATCTGTGTTTTCCACAATCGTTCTCGAGTTTCGTCATTTGGTCGAGCTTCTTGGACAACACGATGTGCTCTCCGTTCACGTGGTTCATCGACATCAGAGCCCTCGTCTTCCTCTCGAATGGCGTCAGACATGGCTTGTTTCAATGATGTATCTTCATCATTGGAACAAAGTTCATGTCTTATCCATCGTGGGAGTCCAACGATGAACCAAATTATGAACATAGACTCAGTGGGTTGTTCTTGTACCTGACTTTTTAATCTTTTAAATCGTTCAATATAGTCACGTACTTTCTCGTCTTTTGTCATTTTGATGTTAATTAGCTTGACAAAAGGACTTTCTATCAAGCAAAATGGCTTGAAGCGTTTGATAAAGGCCTCCTTCAAGAGTGACCAGTCATGTTTATCTTCACGATCAAGGTTCAAAAACCACTCTCGTGCGCGATCGATCATGGTCATCGAAAAGAGCTGTACCATGGCTTCCGGTGATGTCTCGCCATAGACATCACATGCGTTCTCAAAGACTTGAAGAAATCTTTGAAGATCAGTGTTACCATCGTGCTTAGGTAAATCTAGCTTTGGGGTACATTTTTCAGTACGTGGAACATTATTCGCAAAAGCTTCGTTTAAGTGAGCTCGTGCATGTGAAGATTCGGCAGCATGAAAATGTGGTCGTTCATATGGAGCTTCATAACGCATGGATTTACATCTATCGAATGGGTTGGTGGATGGCTCTTGGACTTGGGATTTCATCCGGGAATTTCTGTTAAATCGAGCTTGTTCGGTGGATGGGGAGACCATCTCTGGTGGATAGTCCTCCGTAGAATTCGGATCGTAAGGGTGATCCATAACAACTTGTAGAGTATTGCAGGATTGTGTAAATAGGCCCTTGGACTCTTGTTACAGTGGCTACGATTGTTGGAATGCGGTTGCGACGGATCCATGATGGCTGCGAGTGCAATGCGACCAGTGGCGGTTGATACGGCTGAATGTGGTGGCATGATGGAATGCGGTGGTAGCGGTGTAATACGGTTTGTGGCAGTCCGTTGCGGTGGCTACGGTAGTCGTAAGGCCGTAGGATTGCAGTCCGTACGGATTGCGATGGTTTGGGGTCAACGGATGTATGGGGCTATTACGGGTGAAGGAATGACGTAATTGGATTGCTGTCGGTAGGGGTCAAAACGGTTGGTGGGATAGTTGGAATTGGTTGCTATCGTTTGTAAGCACGGAAGGTTGAAAGATTGTGATCCTGACGGTGGAATTGTGGAGGAGGTGTGAGTGCATTTGAAAAGCATGTGGAATACGGTTTGTTGGTCGCAACAATGCAAAGAGTGAAGTAATGGGTATTCTAGTGAATGTATTCTCTATGGTTGGATGCGATTCCCACGGTGCAGAATGGTCAATACGGATCAATGCGGTCGTTACGAGTGGTCGCAATGACTGTAATGCGGTTGAATATGGACTGGACGGTCTAAGGATCGGTTGAAATCTGAGAGTATTTGTCGGTCGAGAACTGACATGAGGGCGTCGGTCGAGATCTGACGCGAGGTCGTCAGTCGAGATCTGACGCGAGGTCGTCGGTTGAGTTCTGACACGAGGTCGTCGGTTGAGATTGGGACAGAGGCTGTCGGTCGAGATCTGATATGAGGTCGTCGGTCGAGATTGGGACGAAAACTGTCAATCGAGATCTGACACGAGGTCATCGGTTGAGATCTGCCGCAAGGGCGTCGGTCGAGATTTTATAAATGGCTTCGGCTCCGGTTGAGTTTTGAACGAGTGGTCCAGCTCCGGTCGAGATCAAAGTAGGCCGTCGTTCCGGTTGAGATTCGAGAGAAGTGCACCGGTTGAGATCTGATGGAAACGCGTCGGTTGATATCTAACTGAACACTTCGCTTGAGATGCGAGCAAGTGCTCCGGTTGAGATTTGAAAGAAGCACTTCAGTTGAGATTTGAAAGAAGTGCTCCGGTTGAGATCAGGACTGAAGGGTCCGGTCGAGATCTAACTGAACACTTCGGTCGAGATGTGAGCAAGTGCTCCGGTTGAGATTTGAATGAAGCACTTCGGTTGAGATTTGAAAGAAGTGCTCCGGTTGAGATTTGAAAGAAGCACTTCGGTTGAGATTTGAAAGAAGTGCTCCGGTTGAGATCAAGACTGAAGGGCCTGGTCAAGATCTAACTGAACACTTCGGTCGAGATGCAAAGGAACGCTTCGGCTGAGATCAGGACTGAAGGGTCCGGTTGAGAGTTTGAAGATTTCCTTCAGTCGAGATGGCAAAGAGGTCTTTGGTCGAAATCTGGACTTATGGCTCTGGTCGAGATTTGAACGATGAACATCGGTTGAGGTGAAACTCAGGATATGTCAGGATATTGAAGTAGTGGCTCGGTCGAGAGGTAGTAGGTAGCGGTCCGGTCCAGACTTGAGTCGTGGAGCTCGGCTTGGTAAGGATCGTGAGACCCTGGTTGAGAAATGAGTGGCACGTTGGTCAAGACCGAAGTGGGGAGCTCTGTAATGAATGTGTAGGAGATCTCAGGGTGATTGTTTCGCAACACAGATGAAAGAGATATGGCTTGGTTTAATGTTTGTGTAGTTGTGGAATGGCACCAAATGTTCACAAATTCTCTGAATATGTGAACACGGTTTACAACTTCTTTTACTTATGTAGTTACAGTTCTTTATGGTTCTTCTTCTTATTAGAACAGTTACAAAGCAGAAGCGTTACTCAGATTTCAACATGTATTTCCTAGCTTGTCAATGGGAGACACGGTTCTTGGAAGCGAAAACATATGGTGATATCTCAAAAGCAACAGTGAACAATACCACAAGTATGATATTCACCTCTTCACTTTTTGTTTTGCTTTTGACAGTGAACAGTCACTGGAATATTGTGTTCCTAAGTTCATACATAATTAATACCATTTTGTAAGATATGATTGGCCGCTGTCTGATGGACTAATATCCATGCCTTCTACTATGGCTTCGTGAGGAGTGGGGCATAGTAATAATGCGTTGATGGTTTTCTTCAAAAGTGCGATGAACCTATCCCATATACTATGTATTTTGAAGTAAATCACATTTGCTCACATTCTGAAGTGCGATGGACCTGCTCCACGCATTTTTTTGTGGGTATGTTTTCATAAAAGGTAGCCACCTAAAGTGCGATTTTTGGACCTCCATCGTTGTCCACGGATTCATAATGATAAAAGCACTGATAATGCTTATGATTGTCTCTATGATAACCTTTCGTTGTAGGCCGCCGATTATGATTGTGCTCATTCTATTATATGTTGGTGGTTATAGTAAAAGAACATAAGATGTATATGCTTAAGTAGATGATTGATGCACATGGTTAGCTTGGAATATAAGTACGAAATCTATAATAAAATTGAGGGATCTCGATAAATGACAAGTATGTGACCTTTGAAGTGGACGGTCTTGTCTTGTAGCTAGATGTTATTTTAAAAAGTATTTAGCATCACCAAAGATTATAACAACACGAAGTCAAACTTGTAAAATGACAAATAGAGTTTAATTCATGTTAGTGGCACTACAAACATGAGTTAATTGGATTTGGATAGTTTGTGATTTGTAATCTTAGTAGATGGTTTAAAGAAAGAAGAGAAGGGGAAAAAAATAGTTCCTTTTAGCTTCTTGTGAAACAAAACATCAAATCATCTCAATGAATTTGAGCGTATAGTGTATCTAAGTCATGGTTTGAGATAAGAGTGACATTGAAGTTAATATTTCTATAATATCAAGAAAATCATTAGTATTACAACTACAATGTGTAAGAGCATGTTTTACATCCTTGAGAAAATTTATTTGAAGTTCATTAACCAAAATAAGCATGGCTTTCAAGCAAATTACTTAACACACAAGTTAAATTGGATTAACAAGCTCAATGACTCAAGTCTACTACAAAAAGTATGATATTCCTACAACATATAAAAAGGTACAAGAACTAAAACGAGTCACTAGAAGAATGACACCTATTGAGGATATATTAGCTTTATTCTTCTTTGAACGGTTTTGACCTGTCACATAAATTGCATGCCATACTTTTAACATACACTTCGAAAACCACAGTGAACTTCCCTTATTGAAGAGAAAGTGCATTCAAAGCATCAAACTTTTTAAGAATGTTACTCAAAATAATTTTGTTAAGACCGCAAAGTAAAATTGGCACCAAAACTTCTTTCATAGAAGGTAAAAAGTTTATCTCAATATCATGCTGAGCAACACTGGATCTGTAAAGAAATAAGAACTGAAAACACCAAAACCTTGAAAAGGAAAGCTTTCTGAATTATAAGCAACCAGAAAGGCATTTAAGATTGTATACCTATTGAACATGAACAAGGGGATATGCAAGGCAGATGAGAAGCACGGGAATGAATAAAGACAAGGGGGAAAGAAGCTGGTGGACTGTAACAACTTCGAGGAGAAAGTAAATATTTCAATACAAGTTTCCTAATGTTCAAAGAATTATGAACATAACGGAAAAGAAACAAATGTTTGGAATAAATTCTCTACAATATAAAACAATTTCATATTGAGGACTTGCCCTCACTTCTCTAACCTGTTCTTAAGAATGTACAAAAGTAAATTATGATGTTTGGCCAAAAGACGTCATAGACCTCTTTTGTATCTTATGAATTTAAATGGTATGGGTTACATTAAGAGGCATCTTTAAACATTCTTTTGTGACTCATCTAACAAGATCTAAAATTCTAAAACTACAAGTCCAAAACTGTGTATTAGGACCTTCCCAAAAATTATGAAGTTTATATCAAGTACATGTAGCCAAAAAACTGAATTTCTCTCTATGAGAACTAACAACTCCGTTAAGAAAAACAAGAGGGTGAAAGGATAGAGTAGCATTTGAACACTTCACAAATGGAGCCAATAACCGTCTTTTGAGTAGCCCTGAGAACTTTTTAAACCTTGCATTGTGCCTACACACACAGTGTAGACCATAGTTTCCACTGTTGCGGATGAAAGCTATGTCGTACGCAATGGACATCCATGCATGTTGGTATATGTGCAAGGGGAAAATATAAATGGTATAAAAAAATCGACTTGAATACCAAGGAATAAAGTTTTCTATGGACTTAGTTTCAGGCTGCAAGTCACAAAAATGGGACCCTTTGACTTGTCCCTAGCAATACAAGATCCTATAATGAAAAACCATATTTTTTTGGGCATGTAAGTACAAATGTTGGCCATACTTCAAGTACTCATACAGATATACAGCCCATACAAAACTACTATGATGGCAACATTATAAACCCCACCCGTCATGTGTTTGAAGCTATTGTGAAAGGGTGAGGTGCCTAAATAGAGGTTTTGACATTCTGCGAGTAAATTTTTTGCGAGTTTCTTTCATGACATGCTCCAACAAAATGGTAACACATGGTGTGCTACTCTTTTTATGCCACTACACAATTTTTGAAGAATAAAAATTGTGGATTGATGCATACTTAAAACTTTGACTATCCAACAAATTTTAAATAGGCCCATCACAAAATACTTTGTTACTCTATAAATATAGGAGTACTTTTATTTTAAAAAAAAGTGTTGTTGAAGTTGTAAAAGCTAGCATGCTGGCATGCTAGCTTGCAAATTTTTTATTTCAAAAAAATGCTTTTTTTGAAAAACTTTTTGAAAAAATAAATTTTTTTTGGAGCTGATTTGCCTAGCATGCCGATGTGCTAGCCGAGTAAATTATAAAATAAAAAAGCTATTTTGATACATATGAGAATCAAATTTCGAGTAAAAACATTATTTCAGAATATTTTTTTCAACCTCCGAACATAGTAAGCCATTGTGCCAAGGAAAAGAACCAAAAAAAAAAAAATTGCAACATTTAAAGATAACACGCCGATGTGCTATATGAAATAATTTTTTTTTTTTGGGAGATCTGGTACACGCCAGTGTGCTGGGTTTGGAGGCTGCAATTCTTTTTTTTGCAGACGGTCTCGTGCACACCGGCGTGCTGGGTTTGGAGGCTGCAAAAAAAAATTAATTTGAAATTTGTTTACTTTGTGACATTTTTAACTATGTACCAAACAACATTCTTAATAATAAACATTGAAGTAGTAGTGTAAAAAATGTAACACACCATGTGCTATCTTTTTTGTTGAATCATGACAAGAAAGAAACTCGCAAAACTAGCAAATGATTTACTCGCAAAATGCCAAAGCCCCCTAAATAGCCCTACTTTTAAAACTTAAAATGTCATTGACAATATGTGCAATCAACTTCTTACTAGACTCCAACTCACGCTTGTCTTCCACAAAACTAAGCAAAACCCTTGATCCTAAAAAGACCCAAAACACTCATAAATCATTTCCTATGGTTCAACATGGTGAGATAAAGCTAACAGAATCAATCACACAATGTTTTTTGAATCACAATTGTGATCCATAACTGAAAATACTAAATACCGCCAAAAGTGCCATCATACCCAGAATCATTTCGAGAGACCAAAACTATCACACAACTTCCATATAACACCTAGATATCAAAACTAGACTTGCAAATGCAAGAGATTTACAAAAGCTATTACATAAATATCACCCTAGTGAGCCTTACTAGTTTGATCTAATAACAAAAATGTAATGTCAACAAGAAAAATAATATTGATAATAAGAAGCTACAAAGCTTTCCTTATTAACAATGAACAACAAGATCCAAACTTGCTCCAAAGACTGATAAGTGAGAGCTCTAAGAAAAGGAATATAGCAACAAATAGGTACAAACTTGCCAAAATTGTGCACTGTAAAATACTGAAAGAGTACATAGAAAGTTTGATACTAAACAGAAGGGACTTAAAGTAGCTCCAATAGAATGGAATAAAACTCCTCACCAGCCAGCCATCTCCAATATCTGTTCTCCTTTGGATATAGACCAAGATCCAAACATGACAAGTAACCAGACAAAACAAGGTATGAAATTACTATGAATCAAACAATTGATGATTTGTTGAGTGAGAACATCCTATTATAAAGAATATGCCTACATCAAGTCATCATAATGTAATGCTTCTTGGTTTCCAAGGGAAGGCTCGAACTTGAGACCAAAGAAACTTTGGATGTCAAGCTAACCAATTGAGCCAACTCCCTTGGGTCATCATAATGTAATGCCGTATCAAGTATTATGACCCCTTGATACTAGTCTCTGGAGTTCAATTATGTACAAACCATACTTGCACTGCATTTCTAGAAACGTGGTCAGAAACAAATTCAGAAACGCACCGCGTTTCTAGATTTTAGGAGCATTTCTAAGAAACGTTTATTTTTTTAATTTAGTTTTTTTATGCGAAATATGGGTATCAGATTAAAGCTCTAATTAAGGGCAGTACATTTATATACGTTGCCAAATGTTTTGGGTACAGGATGGTCCAATTCAGGTGCATTTGTTCCTACTGGCTTTAGGGTTTAGGATAAAAAATTAGAATGGCTTGTCGCGTTACAGGAGGATCTTATCTCTCTCTCTCTCTCTCTCTCTCTCTCTCTCTCTCTCTCTCTCTCATCTTTATCTTTGTTCTTGCTACCTCCTACCTCATTGATCATTAAAATCTACCTTTGTTGCCCCCTTCTAAGCTCCCACTACCTACCCGTCATGATCCCTCTTGCCCAGTCCTCATTTGTTCCCATTGCTAAAAGGCCAATTATTTGCCTTCTAGAAGCTCTATCGAGGATCGTTCACAATACTTTTTTTTTTGCCTTGTCCCTATTTGATTCCATTGCCTTGAACTTAGCAAACTCATTTCAAATTTGGCAAAATCTCTAAATAGCATTTTGGACACTAGATCAACATCATTATACCCGTTTTTGCCCAGAAACACGTTTCTGGGCAACTATGGTACTACAAACCAACCTGGAGTCGGATCTTCCAAAAGTGGGGTAAACATAAAATATTGAACTTGTGCAACAGGATATATGACTGTTTCTTCTAAACTATGAAAATTTACGTTAGGAATGTCACTTACAATACACAAGTTTTACAACAATCTCAAATGGCTTCTTAAAAGTTACACTAGGCATTACAAACAAGAAGCACCATTGATGGTTGAATGACAGAAGCATTCAATTTTTCCAACCATGATCAGCATGCACTGTATAGTAATAATATATATATTGACCTAAATAAATAGACTGAAAGACTAAAAGTTCGTGTATGTTACAAAATGATTAGTCTTCAAGACTGCCTTTACTTCAAACTTACAGTTCCTTTCACATATTACAAACTTCATTCACCTAATAAAGGTAGTAAAGCAGAGGTGAGTACTCTAGATTTGCTTCTTCACATTAGTAATAAAGTTTAGGGGAGCTTGTTCTCTTTGAGATATTTAAAATCGCTTCTTTTCGTAGTCGGATCTTCTCCATTACCCAAATTTGTCTCCTGTGATGGGTCAGTGAAATCTTTTGGGAGGCAACTGTTCTAGTAGCTGCCGTATCTGAACCACATATTACATCCAGATAAACATATACATAAATAGAGTTCTGGCAATCAATAGCCGCTGGTTTGCTCGGTCTAACTTCCTGATCCATCAAAAAAACAGTCTAGCATATGTTTTTCCTGGGCATGGCTGGGCAGTCTGTATCGGTATGACTAAAGGGATACACACAACCCAATCTCATTGATTTGATAGGAAATGCCTATGACGATTAACTGCTCTACCACTGAAAAGCCCATCAACGTTTGCTTGAAGAAACACTTCAGCACAAGGAATAAAGATCTTACTAGCAGTTCTGACATTTTGCAAGTGATTTGTGTGTTTAGTCATATAAAAAATTCTCAAAAGCCTGCAAATTGAAGGATTCCGAAGTAATGAAAAGGGGATGGAAAGCTTTCAAGTGTCAGCAAGCTCAAATTAGTGCTTTCTTGGCCGTTGGTTCTCTAACTGATCATCTCCATCTCCTTTTCGCTTTAAAGAAGCTGCCTTGTAATCAGTTTCGGCTTCATCTTCATCTTCCAAGTTATCGTCATCTTCTTCTTCCTCATTTTCACCAGGCTCAAAATCGCTAGCCCCCTCATCATCCTCTGCCTGTCCCTCTGGCACTTGGAGATACTCTGTCCCATAATCTTCTTTACCTTCATTATCTCCTTCATCATCGTCTTCCTCTTCCTGCATAACCAGATCCCACAATATTACAACGAGAACTCATTCCAGACAGATAATAATTGGCCGTTATAACTGCATTCAATGACAAAACCTCTAGGCCAGACCTATACCTTGAAGCATTGAAACAGATACGTAGATCTATACAGGTGATCTCAGCAGTATGATTCAGTTGCCATTATTGATTTGAAGAGAGTACAGACGAAATAAAGAAAATTTGCGTAGTTGCAAATACCTCTTCTTCATTATCGTCTCTTTCATCGTTTTCCTTATTGCTATCCACCCAATCAGCTTCTTCATCTTCTTCACCTAGCCCCCCATTTTCATCATCCTCAGGATCATGATCAACAACCTCCAACTCACCCTCACGCCTGCGGTTGCCTTCGATAACATATTCTTCAACTCCATCTTCATCCTCTTCCTCGACCTCTTCTCCTCCCTCTCCAGCACCACCATCGCCACCTTCCTCCTCTTCGTTTTCCTCCTTACCATGCACTTCAATGTTTTCCACATCATCATCCTCGACATCTTCCTCGTCTGAGCATTCCTCAATTGCATGACCAGAGCCGTCGTGATCACTGACTGCATACACTTCCTGAAAGCCACCCTCTTCATCCTCACCCTCCTCATCTAACCCCTCGTTTTCTTCTCCCTCACAGTCCCTGTGCCTTTCTTCATGCTCTTCGCTTTCATCTTCTCCCCCATACACATCATTCGGTAAATACTTCAAATCACCTTCAAGCACATCCTCCTCTCCATCTATTTCAGCTCCATCCCCATCCCCACTGAGATCGTCCTCCGAATCTTCATCTCCTTCATCTGATTCCAGCTTCTCTTCATTCTCTAAGTCCATCTTATCAAGATACTGCAAAGTTCTGATCAGCCTCAACACTTTCCCTCTGAGATGCTGGTTACCGGACACAAATATAAATCCAGAGATACAAGCCCTAATTGTGCAAGTGATGCAAGATCTTGAAGCAACTGAATTTTATTGTTTGAGAAATCGAGCTCCTGAAGGGCAACAAGGCCGTCCTGAACGAGGTGTTCCAAACCTCCAGAGATCCTACTGTCACTGAGATAGAGCACTTCTAGCCTGGAAGCATGGGAATATTCACCAAAGAAGTGAGACCAACGTTGGCAAGACACAGCTTCTGCAGCTGCATAAAGGACTCCAGCAGCAAGGCCGGAGGCAGCCTTCCTTGGATGCACTTGAGTGAACTGTCTAGTGTCAGTGACCTAGCTGCGGCAGGGTCTTCCTTGCCATTTGCACTCTCTACTGCCCTCTCCCAGGCCTCTTCCATCCACTCCCCTCAGCTTCGCTGACCTCGCTTGCTTGCTTGCCTCCACTCTTCCTTCTCTGTCTCCTTTCTTTGTTTCAAAGATTTTTCTTCTCCCCAGCGCTTGCCAAGATCTTTCCTTGCTCAGCTCCAGCTCCAGCTCCAGCGGCTGCTGCTGCAGAGAAAGGGCTTGGGCAAGCCCTTTCTCATCTTTTCCTTTTCGCCATGCTTTTGGGTTTGCAACTTTTTTGGTGCCTCCGCTATTCCACGCACTTTCTTTGCTTTACAGAATTCTCTGCTGCTCCAGCACTTGCCAAGTTCTTTCCTTGTTCAGCTGCAGCATCTACCACTCTATCTGACCCTTCAGTAAGCAAACGCCAGAGCCAATTTTCTCGTCGAGTCCATCGAGTCCTTCTCTAGTGCTGTCACGCCTGTCGCTTCTCTTGATGTGAAAGCAGAGCGAGGCAATAGGTCACCACGCATGGGATCGACAACAATAACATCTACCAAAGTACAAAGCCCATCTTGAGAAAGGACAATATCAACACGCCTGCGGAAAGAGTGGGACGCGGAAGAAGGAAGGACAGGCACCCCACTGATGCTTTCCTTCTGGCTATTGAGACTTGTGGCACCTTGCATCGACACTTTGAGGATTTTCTTTGCATGTGTTCTCATCAGGCGGCAGAGCGTCAAGGTATTCCTGGTTTTATTCTCGTGGCCTCTTTCAAACAACGTGTTTCCATTGCCCTGCAACGTGCTCAGGCCCTATATATTCTGCAACGGGCGACGGTGGCTGGGTCAACTACATCTCATCTCCCTTCATTAGCCGACTCACCACCTCTTCACTTTTCTGATCTGCTGCAATCAGTTGGCAGACTCCCACGGACATCATCATAGTTTATGCACTTTTATTTTTAATGCCAACATTTGGATTAATCTTAACTTTACTGCAAGCTTCGCTCTTGTTTGAGCCTACTTTTGTTTAAACTTCTCCTTCGGGGTGTATATATTTTTTTCATCAATGTACCTACTACTTTTTCCTATGAATAAATGCACCAAGGTACTATTAAGATTTAAGATGATTTTGTAATGTAAGCCCTAATTTTATAATAAAACAATATTATAAGAATGTGAGGAAGTTGGTTGTAATGATGAGAGTCGCCACCTCCCGTACCACGGTCCATGGCCCATAGGGTGAGGCTTGAGCCTTGCTACCGCCCATCTCCTCTCTCTCTCTCTCTCTCTCTCTCTCTCTCTCTCTCTCTCTCTCTACATGCATCAAAAATCATGCATCAACTTGGGGATGTGGATGGAGCTATCCAGCGGGTTGGAGATGCTCCAGGGAAAAGATGTCTAAACCTGCATCTGTTGCCCACTTCCATTGGAACTAAGCTCTAACCTCGGTTATATCAGTCTAACCATGATTAACATACAAGAGTGTGTTGGTTGTGAAAAAATACCCTGGTGCATTTATTCATAGAAAAAACTAGTAGGTACATTGATGAAAAAGATATGTACACCCCGAAAGGGAAGTTTATGCAAAAGTAAACTCAAAGAAGAGAGAAGCTTGCACTAAAGCTAAGATTAATCCAGATCTTGGCATTAAAAATAAAGGTACAAGAACTATGATGATGTCAGTGGGAGTCTGCCAATTGGCTGCAGCAAATCAGAAAAGTGAAGAGGCGATGAGTCGGCTAATGAAAGGATATGAGATGTAGGAGACCCAGCCATTGTCGCCCGTTAATAGAACCAAGAATACCTTGATGCTCTACCGCCTGATGATAACACATGCGAAGAAATTCCTCAAAGGGTCGATGCAAGGTGCCATAAGTCTCAATCGTCAGGGGAATGAAAGCATCAGTAGGGTGCTTGTCGGAAAAGTTTTTTTCCTTCTCTTGTGTTGCCACGCCTGTCGCTTCTCCTGGTGTGAAGGCAGAGCGACAATAGGTCACCACACATGGGATCAGCAACAACAACATCTGCCCTGAGCTAAAAGTGAGAAGTTGCTCAAAAGGAGAAAGACATGCTTGGGCAGAGAGGGGGAGCAGCTCTCGCGCAACAATGAGAAGGTGCTGAAAAGGCAGAGAACCGTTATCCACATGAGCAATGCAATCTGCCAAGAGAGGGCAATAGCCAGAAAGGAACCGAGAAGACAAAGCAGGCGTGACAAGAGCCCAGCTCCCAAGAAAAGTTGTAGGTGCAGAAGAAACCATAGAGAGAAGACCCACACTTCCACAAGAATTGGGTAAGCCAGGTTCCAAACTGAAAGGGTCTCCACACCATCCAAAAAATCTGGGCCCAAAAGGTGGCCAAAAACATCCATAATAGAGCTGTCAAAGGAAGAGAGAAGATGCAAAAGTCCTGAGTATGGGGGAAAAGTGCGCAGCAGATAAGAAAGACGCTGGATAAAGCAAAACGCCAAGATGCTAAACGTGACCTGAGTGTGTCACCCAACCGGGGAAGCAGATCTGAATGAGCATTGGAGAGCCTCACTAAGAAAAGCAGAGCTGGAGGAAGAAGACCCAAAAGGAACACCCAGAATGCGAATGTCATCCAAAGGAGCAAGGAGGCCTTGAGGAGGAACAAAGTCTAGGGGAAGATCTGTTGGAGACCACACTAAACACTCGCGAGGTTGAATAGACAAACCAAGAGAAGCCGGATGCTCAAAGAAATGATGAAAGGTGTGGAGCACCGTAGGAGCAGGACCAACAATATGAGTGTCATCAACAACCGAAGAAAATAAGTAAGAGAGAAAGGCCTTTGCCAAAGCTCAAAAGGCACAGAAATGAACCAGAGCGAAAAGAGGACCACCCAAAGGATCACCTTGACGAGTACCCACTGCAGACTAGATAGTAGAAAGATCCCCAGAGCGCACATGGTGACTGTAAAAGAGGGGAGTCTCAGTAGTATAGAACAACTGCACAAATGGGATAAGCTGAGCCAGCTCACCACTAGCCGCCCATAGCTCCTGAAAGATTGCAGCTTTAGAAACAAAATTAAAAGCATTGGAAACATCCACTTGGAGAACAACCCAGTCAGGATGGAGATCAAGTGTGACACGCAAACCATGAATGACAGCTTCACAACCGCCAGGAATAGAGATGTCACACTGATAAGGGGAGAGAAAAGAGGCGAAACTCTGATGAAACTAAAAATAGATAGAGCAACTTACAAGATGGGGGAGCACTTCACCAACAATGATGTCAGAAATGGTGAACTCCTGCAACTTTGTCGCAGTACGAACAAGACATGAAGGTCGAACGAGAACAATTCGCGATAGTCAACGTGATAGAAATCACGGCCACTCTGATTTTGTAGCCAAACATTTATTAATAAAGCACCAGAAGAATTGTTTATCGCGAATGATTCACGAAGAGAGAGGGACTGGGCTCAACTGATAATTAGTCACGAATGATTTTCGAAAGACAAGACTAAATATTAGTCATCTACTGGCTGATTATCAAATTGAGGAACTGGAAAAGTCAGACAAAATGAAAAACAAGCATAACAATACTGACACAGTTTTAAACTCAACACAAAGAGCTGTTATCAGATTTAAGTATATCAAATATACATGTCAATAATGCGGTAGAGCACAAGACAATAGCGGACAAAATCGCGTGCTCTACAAAGGTAATTCAATCTGTAAAGGAATGAAACCTTATTACTGACAATAAAAAATCAATGCACAGAGCATCTACTTTTGTTAATCTCTGATAGGCTTCTAATGCTGAATTTACACACACTTGATCTTCAATCTCTTAGATCTCTGATCAATCTATCTCGTCAAACTGAATGCTCAAATGGTATCCAGTATATATATACACAATAATACAGGTGTGCAGATGAAGAAAGTACTAAGTGGATGTGCTGTCTGTAGGAGATCGTGGGTGGCTGCAATTGTTGTCAAGTCTGTTAGCGCAGCTGCATGGGGTGAGTGTGAAGAGGCCGCGACCTTAGCCTTAGTTAGCTAAACTGAACGTTGGTGAAGATGCGAAAAATACGACACTCTGACGAAATGCCTTAGGATTTGATTTACAGGGTGCCTTCGCTTTTCCTAGGGCACCTTTGGCATTTTGTAAGGCAGTGTCGTCTTTTTTGCCTGTCACAAATCACGTGTAAAAACACAATGTCACGTTTTTTGCCTTTTCTTCGCCTGTGAGAATTTACATGTAAATATACAAACTGCGCGACAACGTGAGTAAATATGCAGCACGAATGGAGGCAAATTAAAAATGGGATTTAGGAGAGTAGAGGAAATAAATCCAACATCCCCCCTTAATCTGAATCCGTGAATGCCTTGATCTTCAGACTGAGCAATGCACAAAACTTGTTGTGTGCATTAACACTTAATGCTTTTGTAAAAATATTTGCAACCATGTCCTGCGTTCTGCAATACGTTAAGCTCACCTCCTTGTTGAGAACTTTGCTCCTGATGTAGTGATATCTGATTTCAATGTGCTTACTCCTAGAGTGAAATCTAGGGTTGGCTGATAAGGCAATAGCACTTTAATTATCACAAAATAAAATGGTAGGGCTGTACTGATACAAATTAACATCTGACCGTAAATTTCTCAACCAAAACGTTTTCTTAATAGACTGAAAAACAACAATGTATTTTGCTTTTGTAGAAGAAAGTGCGATAGAAGTTTGCTTACGACTGTTCCATGAGATAGGACCGCCATTGAAGAAGAATGTAAATCTAGATGTGGACTTACGATTGTCTACATCTCCTTCCCAGTTTGCATTAGAATAACCACTGAGCTGATGAAGATTGTCGTTGCTGACATCTCCATAGCAGATGCATTGGTCCATGGTAGCTCGAATATATCTCATGACTTGTATGAGAGCATTCCAATGGGTAATGCCAAGACTAGCCATATATTGGTTGAGTGAGCTTACTGCAAAAGAGATATCTGGTCTTGTACAAACCATTGCGTACATGAGAGATCCAAGTATCGATCGATAAGGATACTCTCTCATCCGCTCCTCTTCCTGCTTGGTCTGGGGACATTGGTCCTTTGACAAATGCAAGCCTAGATCCATTGGTGAGTGAGCTACTTTACAATTCATCAAATTGTATCTGTTAAGAACATTGTGAAGATACCTTTGTTGAGTGATGTAAATCAGTCGCTTTAATCTATCTCCGTGGATCTGAATTCCCAGACAGAAGTGAGCTTCGTCCAGATTAGTCATGTCAAACTCTAAAAATAGCATCTGCTTCGAATCCTTGACCATATTGGTATTGTTGCTGAAGAGCAACGTATCATCCACGTATAACGTGATGATAATAAAGGATTGTTGCATTGACTTGGAATAGACGTTGCAATCAGTAGTGTTTGGTTTAAATCCTTGTTCGATGAGGAATGTGTTGATCTTCTGAAACCAAGCTCTGGTAGACTGTTTCAAACAGTACAGTGCTTTGTGGAGTTTACAGACATGATTCTTCATACCTTCCAAAATGTATCCTTCGGGCTGGATCATATAGATATCTTCTTGTATAACTCCATTCAAATAGGTTGTTTGTACATCAAGTTGATGTACTTCGAGGTCGGTAGCTGCAGCATAAGACAGGAGCATTCGGATCGACGAATGTTTGACTACTGGACTGAAAGTCTCGCTGTAGTCGACGTTCGGGACCTGGGTGAATCCTCGTGCTACCAGTCTTGCCTTCGTTCAATCAAGTTTCGTTTCTCGTTCGTGTTCATCTTTTCTTTCGAGCTATTTTCGTTTCTCACACACGACTGATTCTCTCGTCCCTCTTTCTCCCAACAACAATCTCGCCTCCAAGAAGCCCAAAAAATCCAGGACGAAAAGACTTCGATTGGTGTGGGACCACCAATCCAATAAGGAGGGGAATAATGTTAGCAACTGTGCTAACATAGAGATAAATAAAAAGAAAGAAATAAAACTTTGTGGCATGTATTTTGTAAGCCAACGTATGAGTATCTATCAATAAACTTCCACCATGGCATGTGTTTTGTAAGTCCATGAGTAGAAGCTTAAAATAATAATAAAATAGTTTAAACTTAGATTTAGAACTTAGACTTAGGAAACTTAAGATTAGAAATATTTGTCTTAAGTTTTCCTAAGTTAGAAACTTTGAAGTTCTACATCCTAAGTTAGAAGTTCTAGAATGGCTAGAAATAAGTTAGTCCCATAAGTTAGTGGATACTTATGGAAGATCCTCCTTGCCATAAAAGGTGAGGTATTTGCCATGTAAATAACACTTTTGAGATTAAGTTTATTATGCTTCTATTTTTGAGATTATCATTCTATTTCATTTGTGTGCCCCTTGGGAAGGTGCATAGCTTGAGGGAAGGTGCTCGGGCCTCCTCTTGCCTCCTTCTCATTGGTTTGTATTGTGGCATGCATTTTATTGGTTCTATGTTTAGTATTAGCTGCAATCTCATTTTATTACCTTTGGGTGTCAAGTAGAATTTAGATTAATCTTCTTGCTAGTTGGGAAGCCTTAGCAGGACTTTTGTATTTCTTAAGTGGCTAGTTGGGTACTGCCTTAGCCACCCCATTTATTTTTTAGCACTAGTTGGGAAGCCTTAGTGCTCCATTTTGTTGATGTTTTGATTTTGCTAGAAAGCTTGTAGAAACTTAAGAAGTGGACGAACCTCTACATCCCTATACTACATCCGTAAGTAGGTCTAGCCACCGCATAACTAGAAATACTTCCAACAACAACATCTTGTTGTTGACCAGATTCTTGCCACATTTTCACTTGGACTTAGGTTCATACCATAGTGCTTTGAATTTTGTGACCATACCTTCAGTCTCATTCTCAACTACGTCTCATTCTCAACTACGATGACCCTGACCAAATTGGAGCATCATTCGTAGGCCAAACTACAACAAATTTGTCCACTGCAACCTCCCTATAAGGTGTGAATTCAGATAATGGTGCATCACCTTTTCGCCCATAGAACCATCAAGGCAGAAGTTCTACATCCATTTCGCTCTCATTTTCTCCCACCAGGAGAGTTGATCCAGTAGGTCCAAAGCTGTTCGGCAACCATTGTGGCCAGAAAGCTCCTTGTGTGTATGTTGATGCCGACAAATTCTTTTGTTTAGAAAAATATTCAAGAAGATTTGTAGTTTCGACGACACATGCATCATTTTGATCTCTGTATTCTGGAAATTGTTTACTCATATATCAGGCATACTCAATGAAAGACATCATTCCTTTTACTTCGTCTTGATCTAGGTCCTTCATGGAGCTAGGAAGATTGCTTCAACTTTTGATGGTATAAACTGCAAGAGTTTGAAAGGTTCACTCCATGAGTTTTCTGTTGAAAAATAAAAATCATCTAAATGACTTTAGGCTTTTGACAAAGTTTTTTCTGAAGAAACAAAGTGTTTCTATTGGCAAAGCTTTGCTAGCTTCAAAACCTGAGCTTTTGACAAAAGAGGACATGACACGACATGATACGACATGACACGAAATCAGTTGTGCTCCTCAACTAACCAAGAAGATCAGCCAAGTACCACGGGGTACAAATATTTGATCAGATATCATGACATCAATAGAAGTACTCTAGATTGTGGCTAATCTGTCGCTCTTGTAATTCGTGATTAGTTGTAGATGTTTAATCACTCTAATCTAGAAGTTACACAATGCGACTATATACTTTCTGTTTGATGCATAATACTATAAGCAAGTAAGCATGACAAGAGGTCAAAAGATGAAAAATACAGAATACATGTCTGCGGGCGAGACAATTTTGTAAAGGATCTGTAGATCCAGAAGTCCGCTAGTAAGCGAGACGCGATTCATGAGAGAACTGTATTTCTCTCACGCCAACGCACTGCGTGGATCTATCTTGCAGTGCTTGAAGAATCAAGAAAATATTGTAGCTTTTGTGCACATATTAATCTATATGATTGTATGAGCTTGAATGTATTTTTGTCTGCTACAATTCGTGTGTCTGATTCACTTGCTTATTCAAATTCCACATTTTGGTTTGATTTTATTGAATGTTATTTTAATTTGTTAACGTAGATCGGTAGTGCCTGTCTACACTCTGAAGGATTGTAGGAATGATATAGTCGGTAGTGGCCAGCAATCATATCTGAATTCCTGACAAACTGATCTTGTTTGTGAATCCTTTTGCTTCATGTTTTGCTTCACTTCACTTCACGATCACTTGGCTATAAGGGTAAATCAATTTCAGAGCTCACCTAAGTTTCGTTTCGTTTCGTTTCGTCTTGTTTTGTTTCATCTCATCTCGTATCGTTACAGAGCCTGATTGATCTTTTCGCGAATGCTTGTGCTTCTTTGCTTTGTTTCATTTTCGTCTAGATTTCGTTTTGTTTTGTTTCGTTGTGTTACAGGGCCTGATTGATCCAAGCATGAATTATTCTCAAATAGAAATAACTCGAGTTTCGCAAAATTGTTCGTGAATCATTCGAGATTTTGTTTATCAGTTTGTCACTAGAGTTCTAGCTGGAATTTGCATTTTCAGAGTGTATTTTTTGCATCAGTGGTATCATAATATACCTTGTCAAAGTCTTACATAGCCGAAAAGCTATCAGCCCAACAAACAACCATCAACAAGTGAACACGAATTCAGAAGCAATGGCTTTAATCAGTAGCACACAATCCAAGATCTGTATAGTTCTGGATTCATCAAGGTCTAACTTCCTAGCATGGAAGGTGAAGACCTCACTGATACTAAAGAGTGAAGATTTATTCTTGTGGGTAGATGGCACCGAGGAGATGCCTACAACAACAGACAAGGAGCTATGCGAATGGAGGGAGAAGAATGACAAGGCAGTAGTCTTGCTATCATTATCCATCGAGGATAGCCTCACACTTGTCTTGAATGGGCTGTGGAGCTTCTGTAGCTGCATTGGCCACTTGATTTGACTATCCCTTGCTATTGTTCTTTGCTTGTAGTATCTGGCAGTCTTGAATCTCGTGGTTGTTTCTCTTGCAGTATCTACAGAACAACTTCTTCTTAGTATGCGAATTTGACTATTCTTTGTGTTGTGTTGGTTTCTGGTCTTGCTTTGATTGCTTCGAGCCTTTCTTCTTCTTCTGCTTAGTCGTGTCTTTGTTGGTGTACAAGACGTGAGGATCAGCTGAAGAACTAGAGGCTTCATTCCTCCGCGTGTCTTCTTGCAACAATATTGCAATGATTCTTGAAAGAGTCAGCTATGGATGCGTCGTGATGATCATCACCCAATTATCGTATGAGCTTGGCAAGCTTGTAAGCAGTTGCATTACTACGTCTTGATCGTCTATGACAGATCCAATAGTGGCCATTTGCTTCAGTAGGTTCTTGAACTGGTTGATGTGATTTTGTAGGGAATCACCATTTGCCATCTTGAGGGAATAAAATTTCTTCCTGAGATGTAGCTTGGAAGTTATATCTCGCACTTAGTATAATGTGCTCAAGATGTCTCAGACTTCTTTGGATGTCTGAGCTTCGGACACATGGCTGATCTAAATATCCGAAATGTTGAGAATGATCAGCACAAATGCTTTGCCATCTTCAGCTTCCATTTGGAGATGGTTGTGTCATCAGCTTCAGGTTTCCCCTCTGCACCTGTAACAACATCATACAACTCCTTAGCCATTAGCACGATTCTCATCTTAAATTTTCACAGATGGTGATTAGCTCCATCAAGCTTGTCCATAATAGGACTAGCTTTCCCTTGAAAATCCATGTGGAGGCTTAGTCTAGGTGATAGGAGTAACTATTAGTGACTTAAGTATAAAAATTTGGTGCTAAATTACAGAACAAGAAGACAATTACTCTAACGGCTAGTAGAGTCTTGTTTCTGTGGAAGCTTATCAAGCTATAGAAATAGCTCTGAAATAAAACCGCTTAAAGAATCAGATAGGTTCTGATATCTTAGGCTATAATACCATGTGGGAGAATATTAGAATGAGCCCTTCAATTCTCTCGGTGCGTGCACTACTGGTGACTTAGTAGGCAAACACAAGAATATGATAATTTTAAAGCCTTTAATGCGCAGTGGTAGCAGAAGTGAAAAGCAAACAGCCAGACAAAACAATTAGATAGCCAGACGGAATGTCAAAAAACATTGCAGTATTGACACAAATCTGAACGCAGAACCAAACATAGCTGTAATCAGATTAAGTACAATGAAATATACAAGTCAATAATGCAGGTGAGCACAATAAAATAGTGGACATAATCACGTGCTTCACAAGCTAATCACAATCTGTAAAGGTTATGAACCTATTACTGACAATCTATTTGAGAGAAAGAATCAATGCGCGAAGGCATCTACAATGTCTGTTTCTGAATTACAAAATCATGCTCTGTTCTATCTTCTCTTTTTTGAATACTGAGATGGTATTCAATATATACATAAGTTTTACAGGTGTGCAGATGAAGAAGGTACAAAAGTGGTTGTGCTGTATGTGGAAAATCGTGGGTGGTTGCTGTTATTGTCAAATCTAATTGCATAGTGTGGAGCCTCACGATCCCACATTATCCAAAGTTATTATTATATATTGTAAAAATTTTCAATTTTTATACATGTAAATGTGCTATAGTGCCTAAATTCATGTAAAGGCCTATTTGAATCTTGCAAATTCACTTCTAAGTTAGAACTCGCGACGCTTTGTGCGACGTTCTAGAGAGACACATTAGCGGATCTCAACCGACATCTTAACGGTTGGAAAACATCATTCAGGCCAATGATTGTTCCTGTAAGGTCGACAATTCATGCCATTGTACACACACACAAATTTGAGTATCAATAGAGAGAAGAGAGCCAGTTTCTATAAGCTTGAGCATTCTTTCCCTGTGTCATCTCTTACAACATTACTTCTTATCAATTGAGCAAATACACTCTGAACAATCTGTAACTGTTTGTGATACTTGTCTGTCAGCGTCACCAGAGAGCGACAATTCTAACTATTGTGTGTAGGGAATTAGCCAAAGCTGCTAAGCATAACCATAAGCAAAACTTCTTTCAATTCTGAATAAGCTATGTGTTCAGATAACGAACTTGTCTGATGCTCTGTTTTGTTTGCTTCCTATGATAAGAACTAATTCCCTGTGTTTGATTAAGAGGAATCATTAGCCAATTCAATTATGTTTGATGAATCTATTTGCTAGTTGTTGTCTGATCTGATTGCTTATTGTTATCCTAAGAGCCTGAAAGATAAAGTAACCTTTATAATCATAGACCTTGACCAAATCGTTTCACCATTCGTGTTTTTGGATGCCAATTTATCCAAATATCTTTGGATAACCAGATATGTCACTATAGTATTCATTGTGAATATTACACATCACATTTTATTCACCATCTTACATACACTCATCATACAAAAGAAGAGATTATTCTCTCTCTTGGGGAACAATCAAACCTTTTATACTGCTTAATTCATTGATTTTGTGAAAATCTATAATGACTAGGCCACCACACATAGTGCATAGAATGAGTGTGAGGAGGCCGCGACATCGGGCTTTGCTAAAATTGACATTGATGACAATGCAAAAATTGCGACACTCCATCCAATGCTTAGAAAATGATTTGCATGGTACCTTCGCCTTTCTATAAGGGCACCTTTGGCTATTGTAGGGCACCTTCGACATTTGTAAGGCAGTGTTGCATTTTTCGCTTGTCATAAATTATGTGTAAAAATGCAGTGTCGCATTTTTCGCATTTTTTATCTGTTCAAATTTACTTGTATTTATGCAGACTGCGCAACTGTCGCTTTTCTGGAAGTGTCGCAAAACACTTGGTTGCTCAAGATGGCCCGAAGGTGAAAAAGCGACAGTGTCGGGTTTTCGCCTGTGGAAATTCCCAAGTAAAAATGTAGACTATAGTGACAAACAGTTCAAATATGCAGACTATGTGACAACACGAGTAAAAATGCAGCAGCATGAATGGAGGCAGATTAACATAGGATTTAGGAGAGTAGAGGAGATAAATCCAACAGTCACCACCGCCATCACCCTTCCTTCCATTTCTCTATTTACCATCAGTTTACTGTTCTTCTGAGAAATCTCCATTTTTTTATAGTCTTACTGAAGCAGCTGATAGATCATCGCAATGTCTTGTGGAGACCAACTACTGCCTACACTGGTTGGTTAGCCAGAAAAGAAGACCTAAGAAAGTCGGTGAAGCAGCTCAAAGAAATAAAGCAAAGAGATTGAGGAGGAAAGGACGAAACTTAAGCAACAGATGAGTTAGATCGATCTAGTTAAAATAGCAATGATTGACTTATACAGTGCTTTCTAATTTTGACGATACCACGTGTGCTCAGTTGTAGAATTATCGGGTCGTCTTTCTTTTACAAGCCCTTTGAGTGCTTTTAAGCATCTTTATCTTTGTACCTGTTTATTAGTGTGAATATACAGTTTGGGGGAGAGCAATTATGTTGTCTTGTCTTACTGCACTTGACGTTGTGTTGTGGTGATTGATTCGGTCGGGTTTTAAACTCTATTTTCAACTTGGTATCAGAGCCCTTGGTGGCTACAATCACTGGACAGGAACAAAGAGTTGGGAATTCACGACGGTGGACTATTGACAGTAGGCAACCTGAGACTGCAAAAAGTAGCTCAGAGAAAGCCTGAGAATAGCCCAAGAAGTCTCTTTTCTTTCATGGCTGGGGTTTTAGTAGGAAAAAATGATGATCTTTCTCCATTCATAATGTTTTTCAGATCTGTGAAAGCGTGTGGAGGGGCGGCCTAGTAGGTGTAATCTGGTTGCAGATAGCCGCTGGCTGCCATGGAGAGCTGGAGGTGAAAATTTGTGTTGTAGGCCGTGGATTTTTAAAACCCTTTGCAATTTCCATAGCCAGGACCTTTGAGAAGTTCACGATGGAGGCTCGCGTGTGCTGACTTGAAGTAAGGCTTCGGTGCATAGAAGGGGCTAGTGCATGGAAGTGCAAGCTTGGGCACACAAATTTTTTTTTTAATGCAAGATCTGATCTTCAAAGGATCAACGGTTAGGATTGTGAGCTCAGGGAGCAACGTGGGCCATTGGATTATCTACAACCACTGGATTTCCTTGAATCCATCATAAACTTCAATTGCAAGGGATTGAAGTAAGCTTGGGCCTTCAACTTTTTTAAAAAAAATTCAATTTGAAATAGGAGTTGGGTCCTGACTTTTGTGAAGAGTGAAGTCTTTTCAAGGTGAAAAGATAGCTCAAAAACTAAAAGTGCCTCTATTTTCACCTCCTTTAGTCTATTTTGGCCAAACGAAGGGCTATAGCCTCCAAACAAAGAGCACCCTGACTGTACCTACAAGTATAGTACATCAAAATAGAGTGATTGTCGTGGAGAAAGTGTTCAGAGTGCGCCATAAGTGATTTCACCATTCCATTGGGCACAAAGTTGGGAGTTGGTGACAAGGAGCATTTCAAAAGGCAACGCCGATTTGGCTTTCAATTTGGCGGAAACGTGACGGCTGGCCTAGTAAGCCAAAAATTGCAGGTCATTAGTTTTTATTTTTGGCATCACAGTTGGCTTCAACATACACTTTATAGCCTACAGGTGGAGTTTCAAGCAGTTTGGAAATGACAAACATCAATGAGGCAATTTTGGGCAATGCAAGCAAACTCGATGGGGCTTCTAACTACAACATCTAGAAATTCAAAATGAAGAGCATTTTAATGAAGGAGTTATGGGACATTGTTGCAGGTATTGAAGTCCGACCTAATACCACTCCAGGTGACATGAGGGCCTTTGATAAAAAGGCACAGACAACATTGTCCTTGATCAACCTTTCAGTGAAAGACCATGTGATCACCCATATAAGTGATGCCACGACAGCTAGGGGAGCTTGGGAAGCTCTTAGAATGCAATTTCAAACTTGCAATCCAACTCGAGCCATGTTCTTGAAGTCAAGATTGAACACAATCAGGATGGAAGAAGGCGAATCGGTGGGATCTTTCTTCACCAGGATAAAGGAGCTGAGAGATCAACTTGTGGAAATTGGACAACCAAATAGGGATGGCTACGTTGTATAGGCAGTTAGTAGGGAGCTTGATTAACCTTATCACGACTAGACCAGATATATGCTATGTTGTTGGCATTGTAAGTCAGTTTATGGCAGCACCTACAGAAACACATTGGAAGGCAGCTAAACGTATTTTGCGTCATGTGAAAGGCACTTCAGATTATGGCTTGATTTACAAGAAGCATGATGGGTTACCTGAGTTGTGTGGCTATGTGGATGCAGATTGGGGAGGTGACTATGATGATCGTAGATCTACCACAGGATATGTATTCAAGTTTTGTGGTAGTTGCTTTTTCTGGTCTAGTAAGAAGCAAAGTACAATTGCTCTTTCCACCATAGAAGCAGAGTATAAGGCAATGTGTAGTGCAGCACAAGAAGCTATATGGTTGAGACAAATCTTGAAAGAAGTTGGCATGAAGCAAAAAAATCCCACGACATTACATAGCGACAGTCAGAGTGACATTCAGCTAGCAAAGAATCCAATGTTCCATGCGAGAACTAAACACATTGAGATTTGATATCACTTTATACGTGAGAGGCTGCTGAGTCGTGAAATTCATGTTGTTCATTGTAGCACAGAAGAACAACTAGCTGATATTTTCACTAAGCCACTTGTTGGAGAAAAGTCTGATAAGTCTAGATCAAAGCTTTCTGTACTTAAAGTTTGTTAACTTTAAAGATATGTATATGACCGTATAAAGTAGACTCTACTTTAAGGAGAGAGTTAGAATTAAAGTAGAATCACTGTGCTGCTGTACTGTGAGTCCTATCAGTTGGCCTCGCCACGAGGCAAGTCAATGGGACACGTGTCCTGCCAACGACAACCTGGGTCATGCATGGGTTGCCTGAGTGAACAACTATATGTACAGTGTAATTTCATTTTGAGAAATATAGTTGCTTTGTGAGCTTGCTGGTGAGAGTGTTTTTTGTCTGTTTTACTGTGTAGCATGATTTGTGTTCCTGTGCAAAGCAAATTCTAAGTGAGGTATCTCCAAGATTCCATCCCTAACTTGGTAGAAATGAAAGATCAACCAAAATTAGCATTAGGGATAGGTTTAGGGCATACCTGCTTTAGAGGATGTTTGAGTTCAAAAAGGGCCGCATATGACTTCGTGCCAAGATCTCTTTTGTATTTTGTCACTATTTTCAACCAATATCTTTGACTCACTATAGCTTTTTAGTAGTAGCTCAAAAATATGACATGTAATATAGCATTGAAAGCGCTTGATAAGTAATTTTCAATGCACCAATTTTTGTTGCATTTTGATATAACAATCAAAAGTTATTCCATTTTTAGTGTAGACTCAAAATGTGACTCAAAGAAGTAACGTTACGTTAAAGCCACTATGTCAAGAAACTATTGGGGCACATGTACAAAAGAAGTGAATAGAAAATGAAAAAGGAATCCTGACAAAAGGCCTTTTTTGTGTTTAAACTTCTCTAATGACTGTGATGGATCATGTATATATAGGTGATGATCTCTCACCAAAATCAATCAAGCAATTTCATGATTTTTCTCTCATATTGGTGCAATTGCTCTCAATGTTCATAATTTTTGAGTTCTTGTGATTCCTAATCATTATAGGATTGAATGTGGGTTTGGTGTATAGTACTCAGACTGTGGGAGACACAGATTTTTGATGGATTTGAATGGTGCAACTTGTGCTAACATTATGGAATCATAATCTATTGTTTTCCTCATCATTTCAAGTGTTTTAGGATCCTTATTTGCTATAATTTTCACATGGAGATGCCTATTAGATCATGAAATAAAACCCATTATTAGTGCAACTCATGAAGGAATTGGTGGCGGTCACCTAGCAACTGACGCTACTACTCGAAAGGTCCTCCAAGAAGGATTTTGGTGGCCTATCTTGCATCGAGACATTGCAACAATTGTTAAACACTGCATGTTGGCATGAACAACGAAGCCTAGAAAGTTAGGATTTATGTCTCGAAAGCCTTTTATAGCAGAAAACGCTTTCGAAAAATGGGGCATAGATTATGTTGGACCCATCCATCTTGTCGCAGGAAGTCAAGCCCAATATATTATAGTGACAACAGACTATTTTACAAAGTGAGTTGAGATGTATAAAATATCAAGGGGGAGAACCTAGATTATTTCGCCCCCTTGATATGTTATACATTTGCAAAAAGTACAAAAAGGACCAAGAGTGGATTTTAATCTGATCCTCAAGAGGGATTGGTTGTTAGATTACTTGATCTATCAATCTACTTGAGTTTAAGATCAATCTAGATCAATTCTAGATACAAAATCCTAACAAGAACAATCATTAATTGAACGTAGGTGTACTTTCTGGTTTCACACATGTGCAACACTGTTTGAGTATGGACTCCAACCTGAAAATCAAGTACACATTGATAGAACCTCAAAACAATCAAAACAAATGTAGACAAATGGAGATAATCACTCAAAATTGCTTCCAAAACCAAGATTGGTGTCTCACATTGATTATGGCCAAATAAGCCTCTATATATACACTTTTGGAGCTCGAGGTACTGATCATGCATTAGATCTCACACGTGTGAGGATGCCTTGTCACCATCATGCAATTTGACACTTGGATCAAAACTTTTCATTTTGGGCATTTTTGGTCTATTTTCCTACTATATGGAGATCTTCATGGAAATCTTCTAGAAGCAAAAACTCGCCTACTTCAGCTATTTCCACACGTGTGAGCTGTCCTCTACACATGGGATGTGACAGCTATTCAAAATATTTGGCTCATGCAATCATTAGATTGATGCCATGTGTCATATCTCTAGAAAACTAGTTTTTGGCCATTTTAGCCACTAGAACTTGAATTAAATCATCCTATATACAAGATTTTTGGCCTCTACCAAGCTTATTTTTGTATTTTTCACACTCCTCAAAAATCTAGCTTGGTAAATCTAGCATAGATCTATCTATAACTCCAAGAGCCAATCTTAATTTTATAGATGGATCTTTAGGCAATGCCTTGGTGAGTATATCAGCAATGCAATCTGATGATGAAATATGAATAAGCTTGATCTCCTTTGTTTGCACTTTCTCCCTCACGAAATGATCTGCAATCTCGATGTGCTTTGTTTGAGCATGGAAGACGGGATTGTTTGCAAGTTGTTGAGCTTATTGATTATCACAATATATGCATAGAATGTCTTCATCCTTGATCACATGTAGCTCCTCCAAAAGCCTTTTAAGCCAAAGAACATCCTTTGTTATTGTTGTCATAGCTTTATATTCGGATTCTGTTGATGAAAGAGAGATGGTATCTTGTTTTTTGGAAAGCCAAGATATAGCTCCTCCACATAAGAATGTAGCAAATGCACTTATGGATCTTCTATCCATCTTGTCACCTGCAAAACTTGAGTCCAAATATGCTCTTAAACAGATATTAGCCCTTTCATAAACTATGCCAAAGTCTTTTGTAGCCGAGATGCACCTTAACCCCCTTTTTGCTCCTTTTCAATGACATATTAATGGACTTTGCATGTATTGACTCAACTTGCCAGCACAAAAACTAAGATCTGGTCTAGTGATGGTTAAGTATATCAAGGAACCAATAAGCATTCTATAGGTAGTGATGTCCTCAAAGGATGCTTCATCACTTTCCTTAGAAACTTTTACACTTAGTTCCATAGGAGTTTCAACTCCTTTACAATCAATCATGCCAAATCTTGCTAAGATTGATATAGCATACTTAGATTGACATATGAAGGTAAAATCATTACTTCTAGTGACTTCTATTCCAAGTATAACTTTAAGAAGTCCTAGATCTACCATTTTAAATTCACTAGACAAGGAAACTTTTACATTCTTGATGCCATCTAGATCATTTCCTATGAGTATAATGTCATCAACATATAAAACTAAGATAATGATCTTTCCATCATTACATTTGTAGTACAATGATGGTTCATAAGTACTTACAACAAATCCAATGGAAATAAGATAGGAATGCAACCTAGAGTACTATGCTCTTGGTTCTTGCTTGAGTCCATAAAGACTCTTCTTCAAGAGACACACCTTGTCTTCTTCTCCATCTTTGATGAAGCCCTCAGGTTGGCACATGTAGATTTCCTCTTCCAAGAATCCATTCAAGAAAGCATTTGTCACATCAAGTTGGAAGAGCTCCCATTTGAAGGAAGTTGCAAGACATATGAATAATCTAATGGTCACAAGCTTTGCAACAATCCTTGAAGTGTTCTTGGATCCATAAATGGCTTTTAATGAATCTCATGCCTCTTTGTATGTGGTACAAGATGAGATTTCTTTCAAAAGTTCATTACTTACATTCATTTTTATGTAGTGTAATGCAACTCTACATCTCTTTTTGTACTTATCCAATTCAACTCCTCCTTGAGGTTCTACTTCCACCTCAAGTACTATGTAATAAAGATCATGTACTCCATTCGAACTATCCAAATAGTATAATTAGTGGATGTAAGTCTTTCACTAGCTTCAAGCAGAAAACCACCCATTGATGCCATTTTTGAATGTGAAAAGGCATTAGAAACTCTTATGGTTTCTCTAAGAGATCTGAACCTAAAGTCTTCTAACAATTTAGAAAGCTTATAGACTCAATCCTATCACTCATGAACCAATCTAGAATGATGGAAATTTAGATTCTAGTCTCAAACTTGCAAAATCACTCCTTAATCTATGATTTTTAGCAATTTCTCTCTTCAACCTCAACATACACTCAAAAAATCAGAGAAGATCAATTAGTGCACCTAATTCAAGCTTCAATTTTAATTTTTTGGCTGATCTAATCCAAGAACTAATCAAGGGATTAGATTCACTATAGAATATGCTTTGCACCAAAAATCACTCAAATTGGGTATGTGAGTCAAATTCTACAAATTTTTGAAATTTCTCAGTCAAAACTGGAGCTGTACGGCCACACACGTGTGAAAAGAGTTCCTACTGCCCACAACAAGATCTGGACCAGAAATTTTGAGGATAGCTATCAAATCCAACTCGCTACACAAAATTTGACTAGTTTCCAAAAAACTTCAAAAAGGACCAAGAGTGGATTCTAATATGATCGTCAAGAGGGATTAGTTGTTAGATTACTTGATCTATCAATTTACTAGAGCTTAAGATCAATCTAGATCAATTCTAGATACAAAATCCTAACAAGGACAATCATTAATTGAAGGTAGGTGTACTTTCTGATTTCGCACATGTGAAACACAGTTTGAGTACGGAATCCAACCTGAAAATCAAGTACACATTGATAGAACCTCAAAACAATCAAAACAAATGTAGACAAATGGAGAGAATCACTCAAAATTGCTTCCAAAACCAAGATTGGTGTCTCACATTGATTATGGCCAAATAAGCCTCTATATATACACTTTTGGAGCTCGAGGTATTGATCATGCATTAGATCTCACACGTGTGAGGATGCCTTGTCACCATCATGCAATTTGACACTTGGATCAAAACTTTCCATTTTGGGCATTTTTGGTCTATTTTCCTACTATATGGAGATCTTCATGGAAATCTTCTAGAAGCAAAAACTTGCTTACTTAAGCTATTTCCACACGTGTGAGCTATCCTCTACACATGGGATGTGACAGCCATTCAAAATATTTGGCTCATGCAATCATTAGATTGGTGCCATGTGTCATACTCTAGAAAACTAGTTTTTGGCCATTTCAGCCACTAGAACTTGAATTAAATCATATGTACAACATATATGATTATGGTACATGAAAATTACACTAGTTTCACACATGGGAACAAGCTCCACACATGTGTGTCTATCCTATATACAAGATTTTTGGCCTCTACCAAGCTTATTTTTGCATTTTTTAGAATACATCTCAACATGATATATCTACTACCAAAGAGGCAAACCTAGATCCCTAGCCAAACTCCCAAAAATTGAGTTTAAGTAATTTTTTGAGTTGAACTGAGTTTTTCGGCCATTTTTAGCCCTGTATAAGTTCGCCACATGTGTGAATGACCTCATCTGAGTTTTCCACTATTACCATTGGTCTTAGAATTTCTTTTTTAGTCAATCTGATACCTAACATCTATGTTCCCCAAATTTGGAGGGAGGGGGCCTATATAAGGAGGTGGAAATTCACTAAAAATCACATTTGCTAAGGAGATGTTGCCGAAATTTTCCAAAAGCTTTCCAACGTTCCCAAGTATACCCAAAGCATTCACAGAGGCCATTCAAATGTTCTCAGAGCTCACCTGCTAATATTAGCAAATTCTTTTTTTCTTTTTAGCTTCAAAACTTACTATTTGAAAAATTTAGGCACTTTTTGGGCTTAAACTTGCCACAATGGTGAAGGACGATAAGGAGAAAGAAAAAGTCACAGTATCAGCCAAGAAGATCAATCTCTTCAAGACATTGATCCAGAATTCACTATGGGGGCTGAAGATCTACACATCAGACGAAGAGTTAATGAAGGAAAAACTGGCACTCCTCTTGGTTCCCAAGCCTTATGAAGCTAGGAAGTGGTGGAAGCTAGGGGAACCTATTTTGAAGATCTGTGAGTTCCAAGATTATCTCCACCCATTACGCCAATCTACAACCATCGAAGACCTTGAGGCCATTGGGATTTCAGACGGGCCACGATCCATCCCAGTAGCGCCTTGGCATTTTGCGAGTTTTGCGAGTTTCGTTCTTGCCATGATTCAACAAAAAGATAGCACGTGGTGTGCTACCTTTTCTATGCTATTAAACCAATGTTTATTATTAAGAGTGTGATTTGGTACATAATTGAAAATCCCACAAAGCTGTGTCAAAATACCTTTTCTATTTTATAATTGAGAATTTTCAACCCATCAGACTTCTAATGTATTCACAAAAATCTGATGGAATACCTTAAAAGTAGATATTGTTCATGACAATGGTGGTTTGATACCTAAATTGTCACATAGAGCACAATTTGGTACTCTCATTATCACATAGACTATGTAATTTGTTTAACATGAGAAAGTTGAATGGTTTTGAATGATTCACATGATATAGTGGCTCAAGCTATGGTGTCCAAGCCTTTTGTGGTATTGAAAAATGAAAAGCCAATTTTAATACATAGCAAAAAAGTAAAAAAAAAGAAAGTGGACACAATACCATAGAAGAAATATGTGTAGAGATTGTCATGACACCTATCAAGAGACATTGAGAGAATTATTAGTAAAGAGTGGAGACAAACAATGTCACTTCAAAAGTTGTCTCACATTGAAATACATTGAAATTTTTGCATCTAGTTAGCATTTTTTTTTTAATTAGAGACTGTTAGCCGATGTTTTCACACGAAAAATCAGGCTCCGTTTAAAGCGATTTTCACAGTTTTGTACAAAAATCGGCATGTAAAAGTGAATTTTCCAATGTACTGTGCTACTTTTTATTAATACAAAAATTGTCTACTGTGTTTTTCAAGGAACCGGTTGCCTTAAAGAAACCCCAAATCATGAGTGCTCACTAGTAACGATACACGGGAAAATGGCAAAGAGAAAATCAACTCGCAACAAATAGCCGGAAATTATGGGACAGGGTCAAGGAAACTGTAGCAAAAATATAGGCAAGTTCCAGTGCGAGTCGAAACGGCACCCTGACAGACAAATCACCTCGATGGCTTGAGCCACGGGCCACAGACACGCAAAAGGAAAATACAAGTGGAGGCCAAAAAGTGCTTAACAGAAATACCATACCTAAAAGTGGTAGGAGTTGACCCCAAGTAGCAATGAGGACCACCCAATTAAGAAGAGTAATCAAGAGAATTACTTACCATTTACACCACCAACAAGTGCAAAAGAGGAAAGTGGCCCACACATGTGGTACCCTGTACCCATGACCCCAATCCATCTTTTTTAAAAGAAAAAGGGTACCACTTGTGATCAAATCACAACTAAGAGCCACGTACAAGTGAGGACTCTTTTTATGAAAGGCTTGAAGACTGATGATATGGCATTATGAAGGGGAAGCTTTGAGTGACCTCTATAAAAGGGAGTGGTCTTCTTAAGATTGGGGCCAGGTGAAGAAAAGGTGAGGGTTGAGAGAGAATGTAAGAGAGAGAGTGAAGAGTTGTTTTTCTTTGGGAGGTTATTTGATAAGAAAGCCTTGGTGAAATATGGAATTCCGTGAAGAAATTGGAGTTGTGGTTAAGAGGCCCTTTGTGTGAGAGTGTGCTCTACAATACACTCCTAGAAGCCTACCGGTCCCTGTTGCTGCACGCACAAAATTTCATAGACTTCATAAATCTGCTTGATCCTGTTTCAAGTGACATGCTGCTGCGATAGAGAGCGCACCTGCAAATGGATTAAGGCTGTCTCGTGCTAGAACGCATAATGAATGCTTCAAGAGCGCAATCTCCATGCTAAGCAATAGCTTGCACTATAGACTATCATCTGATCCTGGAACTAGATCATTACCTAAGTTATTGTGGGTCCAACTGATAAATCTTTTTTTTTTTAATCATCTGTGTGAGCAGATTGGACTCGAGAACGATAGTTTTGCTACAAATCAGAGATGGGGTTGGTCTAGGAGGGTATCCATCCTCTTCACGGCCAGCGGAGATTCTTTTGTGGAAACGTAGTTTGCTTATTCAGAGTTTAATGTCGAGTTACTCGCCACATCAGTTCTTAAGACCAGATTAGTAACCTTGGATCTGGTACATTCCGCATCGGAGCCATCTGCCAAGCTGAGCAGAATTGAAGAAGTATGTTTTGATCTAACTCGCACCTAGTGCACTAAAGCCTACTGTGGGCTCTCTGTGAGACAGCCTCTATCTACAGAACGACACTCATCATCTTCACTACCAGTTGAAGACAGAAGATGACCTCCTACGCTAAGCTGGTGATTGCTAGTGTTTCGCTTGCTTCTGGTAGCTTTCAACATGTTTGAGTAAGCAAGTATTGTAGATAGCTCAATAAACTAGTTTGATGCACCATACTCCCGATGGGCTTCTGCCTGTACATCACTTGTGGGCTGCGTAACCATTGTCCACGTGTTGTTTGATCATTGTTTGGGCTACCTCCTTGCACTACTTTACGATAGCATACCCATATATGGCCCTACCTCACTATTATACTTACTCAAGGTGCTACTCATCACATTACTTGCAAGAGCATTAAGCCGTTTGGTTTTCAAGTGTAAGAAAAATGGTGATAAGAGTATGACAATGGCACACACAACCAAAGCAACACACTCATGACTTGGAGGTTCTCTTGAAGGCAAACCGGTTTTCCTCCACCCAAGGTATATTTCTCACATTCTTGATGTGTGGTTTTGCTAGTCAACTCATTTATGATTGCTGGGTTACGAGACTCAATTTTATGTTTTACATGGTGCTTGCATTGCTAGTATAGTATAACTTAAGCTTGTCTTGACTCCGATTCTACTTTGGTATGGATTTGCCTAATGATGATCATGTTAGTAGCATACTAATCGCGTCCCTCATACTATATTCGTGACTATCGAAGGCTAAAAGTTTTAAATGTAGGATGCTTGGTTTGGAAGAAATTCTATTTGACATTGTATTTGGTAATGAGTCAATTTTGTGTATTTGAGTCATTGGCCCGACCTCTTTGAAATACAAGAGCGGGTTGTCCACCGGGTATGGTTGAAATACACCACCGCGGTTAGGGGTCAGATTCATCACAACCACCGTTGGAACTGCCTAGCAAAATACCTAGGCCTAACGGTTGGCAAAATACCACCGCCTATCAAACAAGGCAGCATGTATAACGAGGACCCCCACATTGCACGACAAGTAACAAAGAGATGACGTCCTATTCCCAGTTTGGTGTATGTGCACTAGCTTCATTTCGTGTGCCTTAAAATTGTTGATTGAGTGCTCATGGACATTTTATGAAAATTATAAACACCATCCGCTTTACGAAGTGCAGCCGTAGTGTAATGGGCATGTCCTTAATTACCCTCACCTAGAGCTATGGATATCGAGAGTGTAGCTACACCTCCTTGCAGTCGTGCCTCTGGGGGCCTGAAAAATTCTCATCAGTTGGGGAGCACGGGGTGATTGAGACGGCCCTTGATATTGGAAGCAGTATCCCTCAATCACTCACGTAAGGGCATTGTGGGCCCTTCCTGTGTAGGGCTTCCTGGCGAGACCAATCCCCCGTCAGGAATTTTCCCCTATCATTGGTGCGTCTGTTGGGAGTAATTTGATAAGGGAGTATTTTCCGAAAGGCAATGGCTTACAAAGAGTACATATTAGAAATTCACTACTTGAACGACTGTGTTGTCATTGTCGTCAGTCGTACAACTAACCCCTTAGTGTGGACTACTTGACTAATGTCAAATGTTGTTTCAAAAGACATTTAGTGGGTTAGTACAGGTCGAAGTGGTTAGCATCACACATTGATGTGTGCTGATCCCACAAATAGCATCATGCACTCCTGATCATTATCCATAGGATGAAATTTGAGGTTGTTTCGATCTGAGGACCCTATCAAATCTAATGAGTGTTGGCAGATTCCAGGGAATCCCCAGATGCCGAGCCAAGCTGAAGACATAGATTATCTCTCACCCATGACCGAGGAGGTCTTAGAAGGAGGAGAGTAGAAGAAGTTGAGAGCCGAGCATGAGAGCCGAAAAATTACTAGCTAGGATGATAGTGAATTATCTATGTGAGCCTACATGGTGTATCCCAGAGAAGGAACGACCATGTAGGAGCTAGTAATATTTTCTAAGCATTGTAAATAAGCGTAGACCCCCTTAAATAATTTAGAGTGAGCCACCTTTTGATGGTGACCTCTAGTGGAAGGGCAAATTCCACTTGTATGTTTCAAATTAGTGGAATTGCCACTTGGGCTCCACATGGGCAGCCTTCTTGCTTATTTAAGGGCCCCCCTCTCTTGTGAGAGAGCTTTTGATTGTATTGTCAATCAATCTTGAGTGAATAAAGAAGATCTTCCACGAGTTCTTGATGATTGTAAAGCTCCTTATTCATGACAATCTTCTTGAGTGAAATTTCTATGAGAATGTTCTGATTTTCTTTTGTGTTTGTGGAATAATTAGATTTCTTGCTTACTCTCTTGCTTGTAGAAAGTAGATGTGGATTAACTTTCTTGTTTCTTGATTTTGTAGTTTCAGCATGCAGGTAAACTATAGAGGCTGAGATTGTGGATCTGATTTGCATACTTTCTAACAATCCTATCCTTGATTGTTCTTGGGCATTCCAAGCATCAAGAAATGGGTGTTTCTTGATCCTTGGGCTGTTAGTATGCTGTTAGGAAACTAGTTTTCTTGTTTCTTGCTGAGAGGCTTAATCTTGTCATTGTTTTGTTCCCTGATTTTGGTAGATAGATTGTAGATTTGCTCCCTGATTCAGAACTTTGATCTATACTGAGCTAGGACTGGTTGCATGGCTTGTATATGCATGTAGCTGAGTAACGTATCCGTCTCTTTCCATTGATAGCTGGGAATACTCATTGTAATCTGAGAAACGATTTTGCTTGGAAACCGTTCTAACAAGAAGACCAAACCATAAAGAATTGTATCCTATAGAAGTAACAAAATGAAGAACAATAAAAAGAAACCGTGTTCACAGAGTCAGTGGAATCTGTGAACATTTGGCGCCATTCCACAACTACATAGACATTTATCCAAGCCAAATCTTTCTGATTTGTGCTACCAAATCATAACTCTGAAGTCTCACACACGCATCCTTGTTGAGCTCGTCACTTTGGTCCTGATCGACGTGTAGCTCAGTTCTCGACCGAGGCTTCACGCTCCTTACCAAGCTGAACTCCACGACTCACATCTGGACCGGACCACTACACACCAACTCTCGACCGAGTCACCGCTTAAAAAATCCTGCCATGTCCTGAGCTACACCTCAACTGACGCTCGTTGATCAGAACTCGACTGAGCCTTTGACAGACCTTCCGTCGCAACTCAACCGATGCTTCTGTTGAATCTCAACCGAAGGCTTCCTATTAAATCTCAACCAGAACCTTAAGTCCTGATTGTGAAGATTATTAAAATATTATCTTCCTATCTCGAGTTTGGGATCATGACCATGATAATTTTCAATAGATTTCATGTTGTACATATAAGGAGTGTGAATTGAGCACATATCCTTCTAGTGTAGCTCGGGTTTGAGTTAGATAGGTTCAATTATAATGACATGCAGATGTTTTGATAGCATGCAAAGTCTTATTGTATGCATGCAAACCACATGCAATCAGTGCATGCAACATGCAAACTAGTTTCGGTGATCTAGACATGTCTAGAAAATTTTATGAGTTGACATGCAGTACATGCACCATACATGCATGCAGTTACACATGTGGATCTCTGGTAGGTGAATTAGTTCAGTTAAGTGGACTTTCCATGCAACTCCACTGTAGGAATTCGAGTCTCTCTCATGTAGGAAAAGCTGGGCATGTTTTGCCATATTGTGAATATTGAGATTTTGGTGTTTTGGACTCATTCTCTCTCTACCTGAGTTTTCTATGTATGATTTTCTCTCTCTACTTGAGAGCAGCCTCTTTTTCCCATACTGAACACTTAGAGTTATTTCTGACATTCATTTCTCATAGTGAAGAGTTAGATTTTTTCATCAGATGTATGCCATTGTGCTCTTGCCTCATATTTTTCAAGCATACTGTTCTTTGATCAATCTTGTGCAATCACAACACCTCAGTAAGATCATGTAGGGTGTGTGGTGAAGTTCACACGTGCTAAAAACTTCACATGGTATCAGAGCTTCATGCTTTGAAGAGGTGAGGGTGTATACATCAGATCATCAGTGTTTTTGCTTGCATGAAGTCAGATTTTGGAGAAGGATTCAAACTCGTTGAGAAACAAGCAATCTGTGGATCATAAGTGGATCAAATCAAGGCTGATCTGATCCAACGGAGCTTTGTACGGACAGAGAGCTCACACGTGTGAAATCAGCCCTCAGTAATGAGTGCTACTTCTCAGGGAATGATCCAAATTTGATGTTCTATAGCTTGTTGGATAGATATTGGAGAGTAGAATGTGTTGCTCTTGTTTCTAAATCAATTCGATTTGTTTTTAGAAGAGTTTTAGGCAATCAAAGAGTTTGAGAGAGTACTCAACTTGTGGGATATGCCAAAGTGAGAACATATCTGTCTTTTTCACCATTTTTCATCAATCTTCACTGTCAATCAAGTAGGATTGGATAGAAGTGAGTGTTCTGAGGTCTTAGACTTTTCATTTCACACATATTACTATGTTTGAGTTGAAAGTAAGTTTCTAGAGAGTTTTTCAGTACATTGAAACTCGTGGGAGAGATAGACTTCTTGCTTGCATGTGCCTCTTCTTTTGTGACTGAAGCAAGATCCAAATTCAAGATAGATTGATTTTCTATATTGAGAATCTGTTCTCACATCTATTGCTAGATTGCATAGTTAGATCCTAGATTGAGATAGCAAGTAACATTCTTTCAACTCCATTCTTTATCATTACTAGAATTTCTCACCATGAAGATGTCTTCATCTAGTTCACATTTCTTAGAGCACAGTGAGAGATTAACATCTTCCAATTATGCAATGTGGAAGATCAGAATGGAATCATTGTTGATTCTACAGGATGTAATGGATATTGTAAGTGGAGCTGAAGAAAAACCTACTGCACCTAATGAAGCTGCAGCATTCCACAAAAGAACCAAAATTGTCTTTCATTTTATAAAAATGAATGTTACCAATGAAGTGTTAAGAGAAATCAGTACATGCACCATTGCCAAGGAAGCTTGGGATACTCTAAAAACAATCTATGAAATCAAAAATACTTCTAGATTGCTTACACTTAGAAACCACATATTTCTAAGTTATCAGAGAGTAGATCAGAGTGCTTCATCATATGTCATGAGAGTTAAGGATCTTCATCAAGAGTTAGCTGGTATTAGTGATGCTCTTAAGAATACTGAACTTGTTCAAGTAGTCCTAAATGGACTTAGAGATGAGTATGACAATATTGTGCAAACTTATGTTGTAAGAGAGGATCTTCCATCCTTGGAGACACTGCAAGGTGTTCTCATTGCTGAAGAAAGCATGCAAGAGAACAAGATGTTGAGTATCAACAAACTTTCATTGAAATATGGTGGAGATGACAAAGCACTCTTCATCAGAGACAAGTCAAGAAGCAAGGGCAAAGGACAACAACACTTCAAGAAGGACAAAGCCAAAGAAGGTGGTGATGATCAGTCCTCACAAGGTGCAACATCCAGTGGCAAGAAGAAGCTATCAAAGATCAAGTGTTTTTTCTGTGGAAAGAAAGGACATTATGCATCAAACTGTTTCAAGAAGAAGAACCAATCTAAACAAGCTAACCTTACCAGTGAGGATGAGTGTGAGGGTGTAGAGAGTGAAAGAGAGGATTCATTAATGATGTCTACTTTTTCATTTTTCCCTTTTAAGAATGAAGAAGTCTCGTGGATAGATAGTGGGGCTAGTTCCCACATGTCTAGTTCTAGGAACTCTTTCACTAATCTCATGCCATATTTAGGTGCAAAAAGGTCAATCTATACTGCTAATGATGTAGAGTGTAGAATTGAAGGAATAGGTAGTATTCCATTACATGCATCATCATCAAAATCTTTTTGCTTACATGATGTACTGTATGTACCTAAATTGACTAAGAATCTCATTAGTGTAGGACAGTTGTTTGATAGTGGATTGGATGTCAAGTTTCAAGTTGACAAGTGTATAATCTCAAGAGAAAATGAAGTTATTGCTAGAGGATCTAGAGTTGGTAAGTTGTACAAACTAGATTCTAGGGAGAGTGCTAACATTTCAGATATTGCTTATGAGACCAAGGTTCTACAGGAGGATCTGTGGCATAAGAGATTGGGTCATCCCAATTTCAAAGCCATGCAATCTATGGTCAAAGAAGGAAAAGCTGTTGGTCTACTAAAGACACTGTCAAAGGAGCTTCTACCTTGTGAAGCTTGTGTGCTAGCAAAGTCACACAAAAGGCCTTTTCCTAGATCAAGTATAAAGACAAAGCAACCATTTGAACTTGCATTAGAGGAGTTCTAAATCCAAAAAGGACCCTTTGTAAAGATTCTTTTTATATTTTTTCTCAATTTTTTCTTACACATGGACCAATCAAAACACTCAAATTTGAATTCTACGTAACATAACTTTTTGAGTCCACATTTTGATTCCACACTAAAATTGACATAACTTTTTAGTGGTGAGTCCAAATTTGGCGGAGTTTGGTGCATTGGAAAGCGCTTGACAAGGGCTTTCCAATGACATGGTAGATGAATACTTTTGAGCTACGATTAAAAAGTTATGGCAAGTCAAAAGTATTAGTGTTATAATATTTTAATAATATAAACTACATCTTGCACGAATTTTTAAAGGGTCTTTTTGGAGCTCAAAACTCCTCTAATGTACACTCAGATGTTCATTTCTCATCAATTAAGAGGAAAGGAGGAGACATCTGTTTTGTCTCTTTTGTAGATGATTATACAAGACATTCTTGGATCTATATGCTATCTTCAAAAGCCATGGTTTATGATGTTTGTCTTACTTTTAAAGCTTTCCTTTCAAGATAAAAGCTTTAAGAAGTGATAGTGGAGGGGAATACACTTCCAATAAGTTTAAAGACTTTTGTGAGAGAGAGGGTATTCAAAGAGAGTTTTCTTGTTCATATACTCCTCAGCAAAATGGAGTTGCTGAGAGAAAAAATAGAACTTTGTGTGAATGTGCAAAAGCCATTAGGCTGGAAGCTTCTCTGCCTAAAGAATTTTGGGAAGAGTGTTAAAAATTCACAATTCTAGCTTGACTAGTTTTGGTCATATGACTTGTAAATAGTTAGATGGTCATGATGTGGCTTGTCACACGTGCCAAATAGCATAGGATTCCATTCATAAGGATGTTCTCAAGTAGACCTAAGTGTTAGAATCTTTGTAATGAGTCCAAATTATGCTTAGATACAAGGGAGAAAAAATAGGAGCTATTTTTGGTAATTTTTGCATTGTTGAGGGATCTCCAAGATTCCAACCCTAACTTGGTAGGGATGAAAGATCCACCAAAATTAGCATTAGGGATAGGTTTAGGGCTACTCATACCTGCCCAAAACCGTGATGGATCATGTATATATAGGTGATGATATCTCACCAAAATCAATCAAGCAATTTCATGTTTTTTCTCTCATAATGGTGCAATTGCTCTCTATGTTCATAATTGTTTGAGTACTTGTGATTACTAATGATTATAGGATTGAATGTAGGTCTGGTGTACAGTACTCAGACTGTGGGAGTCCGTACTTTCACACGTGTGAAGCCTTCTTCAAGGATTTGGGCCATTTAGTGAGGTTCAAGCATAGATTTTTGATGGATTTTGATGGTTCAACTTGTGCTAATCTTATGAAATCATAATCTATTGTTTCCCTCATCATTTCAAGTGTTTTAGGATCCTTATTTGCTGTAATTTTTACATGGTATCAGAGCCTAAAGGCTGAAATGAGCTAAATCCTTGGTTTTCATTCAATTTGATCACAATTTTTGATCTAAATCTTGTGTAGATTGGATCTTAGCATCTAGTATTGATTCTAGAACTCAAAGTGAGTCAAATACATTGGAGATTGGTGTTGTGTGACTTCATTTGCAGGTGTTTAGGTGTCTAAAACCAGAGGCAAAGTTGAATTCAATTCACATTACCAAGATAGCAAGTTTTGCTTGCTCCAAGCATTGATTTCTAAGCAAGTTTTGGAGGTAATTTCATAGAGGAGGCTTTCTAGCATTCAATGAGAGGGAAGATCAGAGTTTTGGGGACTCTTCAAGGCTGTTCTAAGGTGTAGTAGACACCTCCTAAAGTGATTTAGGTTCAGTCCAACCATTGCTTGACTTATGCACCAAATTAGATCAATTTTTCATCAATTTTGATCATTTTTTGCTTGTGATTGGATAGTAGATTGTGTTGCATCCTCATTAAGTTCCATTTAGATCTTTTACAAGTGATTTTGGAAGTATATTAGGTTGCTGAAATTCACTCTTGATCAGATCATTTGGAAGCTTTAATGTTCTTTATAGAAAGAGGGGCAATTCTACTAGTATTGTCTACTTCAATCAAGCAAGTGCATTGTTTCTAGTATTCTATGATTTGATTTTGTTAGAGATCATTCTTAGATCTTTATAGCAAGTCTATTACTGATCTTTTCATGTCCCTAAGAAGTGGGATAAGGTAGACCTTCAATCAAATCAATAGAAGTAACCTTCATTTGTGTCAAGTCCTTGATTAGGAGACTAGATGGCATCTATAAATGCATATCTTTTGGATACTAATGAAAGGCTCAACAAAACTAACTATTTCATATGGAAAGTTAGAATGGAATATATCATGATCATGCAAGATCTGATGGAAATTGTAAATGGTAAGGAGGGTGAACCTATTCATCCTCAAGAAAAAGCCAAATACATCAAGAGGTGCAATGTTGCACTACATTGCATAAAAATGAATGTTGCAAATGAACTCTTAAGAGAGGTAGGAGATTGCACTTCAGCTCAAGATGCTTGGGATACTTTGCAAAAGGTCTATGAATCCAAGAACCAAACTAGAATGTTAGCTTTGAAGAATCAAATCTATAGAAGCTATCAAAAGAAAGGAGAGAGTGCACATACTTTTGTCCTAAGAGTAAAGGAATTGAACAAAGAGCTAGCCTTTATAGGTGACCCTATCAAGGATGAAGAGCTTGTTCAACTCATATTGAATGGACTAAGCTTTGAATTTGACAATTTGGTTCAGGGATATGCAATTATGGGTAAGCTACCCATACTTGAAGAACTCCAAGGCACACTCATGGCCGAGGAATCAAGAAGGAGCCAAATGCAAGAGAGGATGGATAGGCTTTCCATCCAAGGTGGAGATGACGAAGGCAAAGGCAAGTCCAAAGGCAAAGGATCAACATTCAAGAAGTCTACAAAGCTTGAGGATCAAGAAGGACCCCCAAAGGTATCTCCATCAACCACCAAAGTCAAGAAGGACAAATCAAAGGTGAAGTGCTACTATTGTAGCAAGATGGGGCATTATGCCTCGGAATGCCTCAAGAGGAAGCAAGATCAAAGCCAAGCCAACATGAGCAAAGAGGAGGAGGAGGAGAGTTCACATGAGGACTCTCTCATGATGTCCATATTTTCTTCAACAAGCTTCAAAGGAGAAGATCCTTGGTGGATTGACTCGGGTGCTAGTTCACACATGACTAGTAAAAGAGAGTTTTTCTCTTCTCTCTTATCTTATGATGGACCTATAAAGTCTATCTATACAGCAAATGATGAAGCTTGTAAGATTGAAGGAGTTGGTAGCATTCCCCTTTGCTTAGGATCTTCCAAAAAGATCAACATAGAAGGTGTTTTGTACATTCCTACAATAACAAAGAATCTACCAAGTGTTGGCCAAATGGTAGACAATGGTTTCAATGTTGACTTTGCTTCAAATGAATGTTTCATCAAGAAGAAGGGTAAGATAGTGGCTAAGGGCACTAGACTTGGCAAACTTTATAAGCTGGATGCATTTGTGGATACTAATGTTGTCATGTTGGCCGAGAAGAGCAAGATATCTACCTTTACTTTATGGCACAAAAGACTTGGACATGTCAACTCGGGTTCCATGGAGGCTATGATCAAGGAGGAGTATGCTTTAGGCCTACCAAGGTCTATTGGGAAGGAAGACAAGGTTTGTGAAGCTTGTGCCTTATCCAAGGCACATAAGAAGGTGTTTTCTAACTCCATCACAAAGTCATCTCATCCTCTTGAACTCATACATTCGGATGTGCACATTGCTAGCACCAAATCTAATGGAGGTTCATCCATGTTTTTAACCTTCATTGATGACTACTCAAGATATTGTTGGGTGTTCTTACTTTCCTTCAAGTCTCAAGTATTTGATACTTTTGTAAAGTTCAAGTTGTTTGTGGAAAAGCATCATAATCATAGCATCAAGATTCTTAGAAGTGACAATGGTGGAGAATTCATCTCCAATGAGTTCAAGGCCTTTTGTGAGGAGGAAGGGATTAAGAAAGAGACTTCTTGTCCTTACACTCCTCAACAAAATGGAGTTGCTGAAAGAAGGAATAGAACATTATGTGAATGTTCTAAGGCTTTAAGATTAGATGCTTGTTTGCCCAAATCCTTTTGGGGTGAGTCTCTTGTATGTGCAAACTACTTGATGAATAGGGTGTCTTGCAAAGCAATTGAAGGCAAAACTCCTTATGAGATGTTGTATGGAAAGAAACCCAATCTTAATCACTTGAAAGTTTTTGGGTGTATATGTTATGTGCATGTGCCATTGGAAACAAGAACCAAGGAGGATCCATCTTCCACAAGAGGGATCATGCTTGGATATGCAAGCTCAAGCAAGGGCTACAAAGTCTATCTCCCATCCTTGAACAAATTTGTTGTTTCAAGGGATGTCATCTTTGATGAACATCATATGCATATGCTTGAAGAAGGCTCAAGTGCTCCAACAATCAAGAAGAAGATGGCCGAGGAGCAAGATCTTGGTTTTGAGGAGGAGCTCATGGAGGAGCAAGCACCAAACCCACCTATCACACCAAGGAGATCTTCAAGGGCAAAAGTGGAGCCATCAAGGCTCACATATCAAGGCAAAGGACAGCAAGTTGAGGGTATCTCATCCACTTCTTATGCTTTATCTAGTTTTGAAGAACCATCTAATGTTGAAGATGCATTGAACTCCAAAGAATGGTATAAAGCTATGTTGGATGAGTATGATGCCTTGATTGAGAATGAAACTTGGTTGCTTGTTGAGAGACCTCAAAGGAATGTAATAGGATGCAAGTGGGTCTTCAAGCTTAAGTTGAATGCAAATGGGAGTGTTAACAAACATAAAGCAAGATCAGTTGCAAAAGGTTATGCTCAAGAGAGAGGGATAGACTATGAGGAAACTTTTGCACCCGTGGCCAAGATGGTCACAATAAGACTAATCATTGCACTTGCATCACATTTTGGATGGATTCTATGTCAAATGGATGTCTCTAATGCTTTCTTGAATGGTTTTTTGGAAGAGGATATCTATATGGAGCAGCCACAAGGGTTCATCAAGCATGGAATGGAGAACAAAGTATGCCATCTCCAAAGAAGCATCTATGGCTTGAAGCAAGACTCAAGATCTTGGAATTCAAGACTACATTGCTATCTTACTTCACTTTCTTTTGTTCAAAGTGAATATGATCCCACTCTTTACATTAAGTTTGATGATGTTGGTATTGTACTTTTACTCATTTATGTAGATGACATCATCATTAGTGGAAATAGTGTTGATGGTATTGAAAAAATCAAGATAGATCTATCCTGAGAGTTCAAGATGGTAGATCTAGGGTGTCTTCACTTCATCTTAGGCATAGAAGTACTTAGAGGGTCTGATTTTATCTTTATAAGTCAAGTAAACTATGCTCAAAGTCTTTTGAAAAAGTTTAAGATGGAAGTATGCAAAAGTGTTGACACACCAATGGAGCAAGATGTAAAAGTGCCAAATGAAGATGATGAAAGATCCTTCATGGACATCACTTTGTTTAGGCAGCTTATAGGTTCCTTAATGTGGATCACTATAACTAGACCAGATCTTAGCTTTAGTGTATGTAGGTTGAGCCAATCCATGCAAAAGCCATTGAATATCCATTGGAAAAAGGCTAAGAGGATTCTAAGATACATCTCGGGTACATTGGATTTTGGGATTCTATATAGAGGAGATGTGATTAACCTTGATGCATTTAGTGATTCAGATTTTGCAGGGGACAAGAGGGATAGGAAATCAACAAGTGCCTATTCAACTTTCATAGGAGAAGGTGTGGTTTCATGGCTTTCAAAAAAGCAAGAAACTATATCTCTATCTTCAACCGAGGCCGAGTACAAAGCTTTGACAACCACTACAAAGGAGGTACCTTGGATCAAGAGATTATTGGTGGAACTAAAGATCATGGATTCAGAGGAGGCACCAATCATCTACAATGACAATATATCAGCCCAACACCTTGCATCTAACCCAATCTTCCATGCAAGATCTAAGCACATTGAGATATGCCATCACTTTGTGAGAGAAATGGTGCAAGCCAAGGAGATTGCTTTGGAGCATGTTCTAAGCAATGAATGTGTTTTGACTGTGAGGCAACTGACCAGTGATGGAATTGTGAAAGTCAAGTTTTGCGTTCACTTTTTTACCAATAATTCTAACTCTTTGTGCCTATAGCTATTTATCGTTTTTCAATATTGCTCAATCTTTCATGAATGTTGATCCATTGTTGGTGAGTTGATGTCTTTGTAGCTGATCTACTTACTAAACCACTTCAAAAGACACCTTTTATGAATTTCAGATCATCACTTGGAGTGATTAGTAAAGCAATGATTGAACCAAGCTAGATAGTGAGGAGGAGTGTTAAAAATTCACAATTCTAGCTTGACTAGTTTTGGTCATATGACTTGTAAATAGTTAGATGGTCATGATGTGGCTTGTCACACGTGCCAAATAGCATAGGATTCCATTCATAAGGATGTTCTCAAGTAGACCTAAGTGTTAGAATCTTTGGAATGAGTTCAAATTATGCTTAGATACAAGGGAGAAAAAATAGGAGCTATTTTTGGTAATTTTTGCATTGTTGAGGGATCTCCAAGACTCCAACCCTAACTTGGTAGGGATGAAAGATCCACCAAAATTAGCATTAGGGATAGGTTTAGGGCTACTCATACCTGCCCAAAACCATGATGGATCATGTATATATAGGTGATGATATCTCACCAAAATCAATCAAGCAATTTCATGTTTTTTCTCTCATAATGGTGCAATTGCTCTCTATGTTCATAATTGTTTGAGTACTTGTGATTACTAATGATTATAGGATTGAATGTAGGTCTGGTGTACAGTACTCAGACTGTGGGAGTCCGTACTTTCACACGTGTGAAGCCTTCTTCAAGGATTTGGGCCATTTAGTGAGGTTCAAGCATAGATTTTTGATGGATTTTGATGGTTCAACTTGTGCTAATCTTATGAAATCATAATCTATTGTTTCCCTCATCATTTCAAGTGTTTTAGTATCCTTATTTGTTGTAATTTTTACAAGAGGCAGTTGCATGTGCAAACTATCTTTGTAATAGGCTTCCAAATATTGCAATAGGAGGAAAGACACCATTTGAGATGTTGTATAAGAAAAAGCCTAAGGTAGATCATCTTAGGATTTTTGGCTGTGTATGCTTTGTGCATGTACCTATAGAAACTAGGAAGAAGGAAGATCCTAGTGCAGTGAAAGGAATTTTTGTAGGTTATGCATCTACTAAAAAAACATACAAGATTTATTTGCCCTCTACTGACAAAAATGTTGTTAGTAGAGATGTGGTCTTCCATGAAGATCAAGAATTTAAATTGGATGATGTTCAGATCAAAGAGACTCATGCAAGATCAATCATCAACCTTGATGTTGTTCAAGAAGAGGTGAGGCCAAGGCTTGAGGAGGAGCAGATTCAAGCTATCACACCAAGAAGATCTACACGAGCAAGATCTGAGCCAAGGAGGCTCACATATGATGAAGAAGGAAGGCAAGTGGAAGGTGAAACTTCCTATCATGAACTTTTTATATCAGATGAAGAGCCTAAGGATGTCCAAGAAGCTTTTCAATCCAAGAAGTGGGTTGAAGCAATGACCCAAGAATTTGAAGCCTTGATGTCAAATAACACATGGATGCATGTGGAGCCACCAAACAACATGCATGTGATCAGATGTAAGTGGGTATTCAGAGTCAAGTATAATCATGATGGATCTATCAATACTTATAAAGCAAGACTTTGTGCTAAAGGGTACTCTCAGATTAAAGGTCTTAATTATGAAGATACCTTTGCAACAGTTGCAAAGATTGTAACAATTTGAATACTCATCTCTCTTGCATGTTTTCACAAATGGAGTATGTTCCAACTTGATGTTTCTAATGCATTTCTCGATGGTTACGTTGAGGAGGAGATTTATATGGAGCAACCTCCATCAGGTTTTGTGAAGAAAGGTGATAAATCAAAAGTTCGTCTTTTGTTCAAAAGTCTGTATGGACTGAAATAGGCACCAAGGTCTTGGTATGCAAGGCTCAATTCTTATCTCATATCACTCGGATTTTGTCTAAGTGAATATGACCCTTCTCTGTATTATAAGTTTGTAGATAACTTTGTAATTATTCTTCTCATCTATATAGATGATATCATTCTTTGTGAAAACAGTGAGAAGTTAGTTGAAGAAACTAAGCATGCACTTGGTACTGAGTTTAAGATGCAGGACTTAGGAGTTTTTCACTATATTCTTGGCCTTGAAATAGATTTTTGGAAAGGTCATGCATTTATAAGCCAAAGTAGATATGCACTTTTTATACTTAGAAAATTTCATATGGAGAACTGTAAAGGCATAAATACACCTATGGAGCACACTATAAAAGTTCCTATTCAAGATGATGAAAAATCCTTTAAGGACATCACTCTTTATAGGAGTCTTATTGGCTCACTTATTTGGTTAACTGTGACTAGGCCTGATCTAAGCTTTTGTGTTCATAAGCTGAGTCAACACACACATGATCCAAAGTTATATCATTGGAAGTTGGCTAAAAGAGTCTTGAGGTATATATCTTCTACCTTGGATTATGGACTATACTATAAAGGAGAAGATCTGACTTTGATTGCTTTTTCAGATTCAAATTTTGCAGGAGATAGGTTGGATAGGAAATCCACAAGTGCTTACACTATATTTCTTGGAGGAAATCTGGTTTCTTGGCTATCAAAGAAGTAGGCAACTATTTCTTTATCATCCTGTGAAGCTGAATACAAATCTCTTACAACCACAACAAAGGAGGTTTTATGGATCAAAAGGCTACTTTTGGAGCTTAAGTGTTATGCAGATGAAGATTTACCAATTATCAAGAATGATAACATTTCTGCTCAGGCTCTTGCAAATAATCTAGTCTTTCATGCAAGGAGCAGACATATTAAAGTGGCTCATCATTTTGTAAGAGAAAAAGTCATTGGAGGAGAGATCTCATTGGAGAATGTTTCATCTTCAGATTGTGTTGCGGATCTTCTCACCAAACCTCTACTCAAGAATGTCTTTATGAAGATGAGGTCTAACCTTGGCCTACTTTCGAAATCTATGTTGATAGGAACATAAATTTTAAGGAGTGTGAAGATTATTAAAATATTATCTTCCTATCTCGAGTTTGGGGTCATGACCATGATAATTTCCATTAGTTTTCTTGTTGTACATATAAGGAGTGTGAATTGAGCACACATCCTTCTAGTGTAGCTCGAATTTGAGCTAGATAGGTCCAATTGTAATGACATGCAGATGTTTTGATAGCATGCAAAGTCTTACTGTATGCATGCAAGCCACATGCAATAAGTGCATGCAACATGCAAAGTAGTTTATGTGATCTACACATGTCTAGACAATTTCATGAGTTGACATGCGGTACATGCACCATACATGCATGCAGTTACACATGTGGATCTCCGGTAGTTCAGTTAAGTGGACTTTCCATGCAACTCCACTGTAGGAATTTGAGTCTCTCTCATGTAGGGAAAGCTGGGCATGTTTTGCCATATTGTAAATATTGAGATTTTGGTGTTTTGGACTCATTCTCTCTCTACCCGAGTTTTCTATGTATGATTTTCTCTCTCTACCCAAGAGCAGCCTCTTTTTCCCATACTGAACACTTAGAATTATTTTTCACATTTATTTCTCATAGTGAAGAGTTAGATTTTTTCATCAAATGTATGCCATTGTGCTCTTGCCTTAGACTTTTCAAGCATACTGTTCTTTGATCAATCTTGTGAAATCACAACACCTCAGTAAGATCCTATAGGGTGTGTGGTGAAGTTCACACGTGCTAAAAACTTCACACTGATGTCGACCGAAGCATTCTGTTCGATCTCGACCAAAGCATTCTGTAAAATCTTAATCGAAACTGTCTATTAAATCTCAACCGGAGGCTTCTTGTTAAATCTCAACCGGAGCCTTCCGCCCAAATCTCAACTGGAGGCTTCCTGTTAAATCTCAACCGGATGCTTCCTATCAAATCTCAACTGGAGCCCATCGCTCCCATATCAACAAGAGCCCATCGCTTCCATCTCAACCGGAGCACATCGCTCAATTTTCAACCGGAGCCCATCACTCCCATCTCAACCAGAGCCAATTGCTCAATTCTCAACTGGAGCGCTCGTTCAAATGTCAACTGAATAGACTGTATCAAATCTCAACTGACGAGATTCTATCAAATCTCGCTAGACAGTTTTTTGATCAGACCTCGATCGAAGGGTTTCGATCAAATCTCGACCGGAGGTTTTGGGTCCAATCTCAACCGAAGGGGCTCCTCACCATCTTAACCGGACCAAATGCACGCCAGATCACAAAACTTTCAAACGACGATCAGAACCTGACGAGTACAACAGACATCAGATCCGACAGCTTGAATCGACGATTTATATCCAACGTTTTTTGGAGTTATATTTGACGATCTACACGAACCGCCAGTTGCACCACCGTAAACTGTAGCAACTGCAACGAGCCTCCAACTATCGTATTCACCCACATTCAACAACAAACAACCGCACCCCCACTATCATATTCACCCACATTCAATCGCAAACAACTGGACTCCAACTATCGTATTCACCCACATTCAACAGCAAACAACCGCACCCCCACTATCGTATTCACCCACATTCAACTGCACCCCCACTATCGTATTCACCCACATTCAATCGAAAACAACCACACCCCCACTATCGTATTCACCCGCATTCAACCGCAACAGACCGCATTCAACTGTCGAGACCACATTCAACAACATATAGACCGCAAATAACCTACACCCGAACTCCATTTGCCCTTGAATTACAATTGACCGCAATCAACCGCATTCACCCACACCCCAACTCCATTTGCCCTTGAATCACAACTGACTGCATTCAACCGCAACACACCACATTCAAACCACCTCCACCCTTGAACCGTAGTAACTGCTTTGAACTGTAGCAACCGCATTGAACCATAGTGACTGCCTTGAATCGTAGCAACTGCATTCAATCGCAAACGCACTACATTTAAACCACATCAGCCCTTGCACCATAGCGACCGCAGTCAACTACAAATAGATCACATTTCATTTGCCTCCACTATTGAACCGTAGCAACCGCATTTTGATATCACACCGCATTTCGACCACCCTTGCACCACATCCGACTACCCTTGCACAACATTCTGACCTTGCACTGCATTCGATAGGTGATTCGACCTTGCACCACATTTTGACCGCCTTTGCACTGCATTCCGCTACAATAGCATCACATTATCACTACACTCGCACCACATTACAACTGCAACAGACCGCACCTGCACTACATTACCACTGCACCCGCACTCCATTACCACCACAATAGACCACACGTGCACTACAACGGAGAGGCAGCATGAGCTTTTAAATTTTCACCAACAACCAGACTTTCAAAATTACATCCAAACATCAATCAACTTACCAAAGAGTCCAAGAGGCCTATTTCCACAATCCTAAAGTACTCTAGAGTTGTTATGGATCATCCTTACGATCCAAATTCCACAGAGGACTATCCACGAGAGATGGTCTCTCCATCCATTGAACAGACTCGATTTAAAAGATATTCTAGGATGAAATCCCAAGTTTAAGAGCCATCATGCATAAGCTCACTTAAATGGAGCTTTTGCAAATAATGTTCCGCGTACTGAAAAACGTACTCCAAAGCTAGATTTACCTAAGTACGACGGTAACACTGATCCTCAAAGATTTTTTCAAGTCTTTGAGAACACATGTGATGTCTATGGCGAGACATCACTAGATGCCATGGTACAACTCTTCTCGATGACCATGATCGATCGAGCATGAGAATGGCTTTTTAACCTTGATTCTGAAGATAAACAAGACTGGTCACTTTTGGAGGAGGATTTATCAAATGCTTCAAGCCATTCCACTTGATCGAAAGTCCTTTTGTCAAGCTAAGTAACATCAAAATAACAAAAGATGAGAAAGTACGTGACTACATTGAACGATTTAAAAGATTAAAAAGTCAGGTACAAGAGCAACCCACTGAGTCTATGTTCATAATTTGGACTTCCATGATGAATACGACGTGAACTTTGCTCCAATGATGAATATACATCATTGAAACAAGCCATGTCTGATGCCATTTGGGAGGAAGACGAGGGCTCAAATGTTGATGAACCATGTGAATGGAGACATGACCCTCAACCATAGCTGGCGCTCTTAGGACCACCTCCAAGGAGACAACCTAATCTAGGAGCACAAAAACATAGACACCCTCGAGAGTCTGCACATACACATCTTGTAGAAAACTCCTACGATCACTCATATCATCATAATAATATCCAACCGACAACTCATGCTCGTGCAAACGGGATGAGTATTCCACACCATTGGAAAATCCAGCACAACTAACCATCCAAGATGGTTTTTTTTATTGCCACAAGCCTAATGAGTAACCACTGCCTACTTACAATGTACTGTGGCGGGGCCCGGTAAGGCTTGGCCAACAATATTTCAAGTGGTGGAACCCACTTGTTCATTATTGTGCAAAAAATACCCACAACAACGATGCAACAATCACCAGATTGAAGCTGAAGGATGGCAAAGCATTCAACATTTCGGATGCTTAGATCGGCCATGTGTCCGAAGCCCAGACATCCAAAAAATTCTGGGACATCTTGAGCACATTATATGAAGTGCGAGATATAGCTTCCAAGCTACATCTTAGGAAAAAAATTTACTCCCTCAAGATGGCGAATGATGATTCTCTGTAGAATCACGTCAACCAATTCAAGAACCTGCTGAAGCAGATGGCCGCTGTCGGATCTGTCATGGACGATCAAGACGCAGCGATGCAACTGCTTACAAGTTTGCCAAGCTCATATGACAACAAGGTGATGATCATCATGACACATCTAGAGCTGACTCTTTCAAGAGTCATTACAATGTTGTTGCAGGAAGACACGTGGAAAAACGAAGCCTCTACTTTCGCAGCTGATTCTCATGCTTTGTACACCAACAAGAGCATGACTAAGAAGAAGAAGAAAAAGGCCCGAAGCAATCAAAGCAAGACCAAAAATCAACACAATGCAAAGAATAGTCAAATCTGCAGACCATTAGAAAAACTTAGAGCCTGAAGAGGGCCTTTGAAAAAGATGTTTTTTTATTTTTTTTCTTATTTTCGTTGCCATGTGGACCAATTGAAACGTTGAAATCAGGGTTCTACGTAACGTAGAATTTTCCAAATATAAATAAAATAAAAACTTTTAAAATATATTGTTGTTTCATCGGGCAGCATGTGAAAATGCTATTGGTTGATGAGGCCTGCTTTTCCAACTCATCAGTACCCGAAAAGACCCAAAAATATTGAAAATGAATATGACAGATGGTTGAGATGAGAAAATCAATGTACCATTAATGTATATGCATTGTCAAATAATGGTTAACAGGGCTAACTAGAGTTGATTCGTGGTGCCAAATAGATCAGTGCTTCAAATTTATGCCAACACATTTTCTCAGATTCATGGCTTTTTGTCTACGCAAATTTTCAGATTCATAGTTCATTGTTTCAGATTTTTGCATTAAAATTACGAATGGCGCCATCAAGGAAGCCGTGCTTCTCAATCGACTCTGTGCTTCTATTCAAAGAGACAGGTGATAAAGGATTATGGGTGCCAAGAAAATATTCAAAAAACTCTTGGGTTTTGATGCATCCATCACCAAGAGGAGCATTTTGAAAAAGAAAAAGGTCAAAACTATCATTTCGATCTTATTGGAAGGCCAGAATTTTGGATTTCAAAATTATGAATCAATGTACATTCCTGATACAAAAGAAAATTTTGGACAAATAGTAACAATTCCATTACCTAGTTTTGAAAGTGATGAATGGATTGCACCAGATGCTACAGTTTCAAAATCATTTCATTGCAAGATATATAATGACGTAAAAACTTCATTAAAAATGAGCACGAGATAAAAAACAGTCAGATTGAGTTAATTTATTCCCTTGAATATATTTAAAAATTTATTTTCAAGTGTCAATGTACACAAAACCCCAACGATGTTTGTATGCAAATATTTATCAGATAGTTTATTATCTGAACTTATGGATGAAGGCTGGGACAAAAGATCAGATAGAGAAATAGAACGCATAATTAAAATGTCTTCCATGTGCTTCCATTATCAAATTATCAATATTAGGAACTAATAAGGGAACAACTCCTCCTATAATCTCGCCTTCCTCTGTTTCGGGAAGGGCCTCAATGCCTTTTAAGACAAGAGGACTCTCTATTATAATATAGCCTTCCTCTGTATTAGGAAGGACTTCTATTCCTTTTTGATCATATATAATAAGATCTGCATCTTGAGCAACCTGAAAGGCTATTAAGATAGGAGCAGCTTGCTTTTGAGGGCCCTCGATCTCATGTGAAACGCTTACACCGTTCTGGGCATAGGTTTTGATCAACTTTTGCCGAAGTCTATATACATCGTCAGAAGTATACGGCTCAAGAGTGAACTGTCATCACAAAATACGAGAATCAGCAAATTACAAACAATGATAGTAAATGAATATGAATCAGAATGACAGGAACTACAAATGAACACAATGTTACCTTTTCAATATCTACATCCACTTGTAAATTATACCATTCAAAAAATAGCTTCGTATTGTACAAAACGAACCATGCACAATTAAAAGTGTCCTTTTGTTGTACACACTGCATATATAGAATGAAAATTAATAATATTATGATAGAAAATTTATGTATAATATGATGATAGATTTGAACTAAAAAAGAAATACATGCATATAAGAGATAAATTGAATATACCTTGAGAGATCTAATGGTTATCTCTCCAATTGAGGTTGCCGTTGGTGGTATTTCCCAAACGACATCATGAAGTAGAGAATCAAATTCTCTATGTATATTTGCAGCTGAGTTTAATTTTACATAGAGAAAATTTGATACTCCCGTCTTATTTATTTTTAAAGAAAGAATGTTCAGGCTCCAATGCCGACTGTAACAACCAAAATACAAATATTGATAAATCCATACTTATGAAAGCAATCCTTACTTATTAAAGCAATGCCGCATGCAACAATCCAGATTAAAGCAACAAAAACAAAAGAGGAATCCTTACTTATTTTCATATGGAATCAAATAAAATTTTGCCACATGACTGCATTCGATAAAATATACGGCCTTCTCAAAATTGGCTTCTTTTGCCTTTATCGCTCCCATGAAAAAAGGACTAACAACAAAAACTATACCATGGAAATCGAAACTAATACTGTTCTGCAAAAAAGATCCTCCAGCTTCTACTATTACATCTGAAATTTTTGAAGTTTTATCTTTCAGCTCGTCACAAAATTTGGGACCTAATCTAAACCTTTTACGTGAATTTGGAAGGAAAAAATCAAAAAAATTGTCGAGAAGATCAATTTTATTAGCTAGGTAGGCCTTGTACTTGTGTAGGATCGTATGGAATTCTTACAAAAAGATTATGTATAGGAGCAGAAAAAGAAATAGATACAATATTTACAGACTTCTCTATTATTTCGTTGAGCTCCTCTTAGGTAATCAACACTTTTGGTGAAGAAACCTACAAAGGAGCTAGACGAATAACAGGAGGAGGAAGGGGTGATGATTCTCAATCTGAATCAGATTCTCTAGCATCTGACTTAGAGCTCAGGACGATCCGGGGTCTCTTGGCCGAGATAACTCTAGGAGAAAGAGAAGCAACTGGCCTTTGAGATCCAGCCTTTTTGAGGAAAGGCTGCTTCCTCTTTCTCCTAGAGGTAGTCGTCAAGTTGGTTCTATCCAAAGGCAGGTCTCTCCAGGTTCTAGCGTTATCAACATGCAGACTAGAATAACGGTCCCGAATTCTTCTAAGAATGACAAAATCTTTTGGCATGATGGTGACAATTTTACCATGCACTGTCAAAATATAGGTATCCTTAAAAAACTGGGATAGAAAATCTTTTGCAGCACCCTTTAAGGCCTGCATGGCTGTCACAACAAAATGAACATTTAGCCCAAGTGACAGAGTGACATTCCTTACAGATCGGCCGAAAGGAGCTCTAGGGATCAACAGTTCAGTTGATCTCTGGAGTTCTCTAATCTCCCTCAGCCAGACCTGTTTCCTGTCCCGTCTACGGCCAGTACCAGGGTAACACGGGCATGGGATGGTTGTACAGTGGTTATGGCACAGGCAGTGGATTTGGTCCTAGCCATCATTCTGAGAAGAAAAAAATTAACAAAAAAAAGTTTGAACAAAAGCGCAGGGAATGAAAACAAAAAAATTTGCGACAAGAAGACGCTTGAGATCGATACCAGAACTGAATATCGGTTTCGAGTGCAAGATATACACAAAATATTTTAAGAAACAAGATGCGCGTTCGAAAGCGATATTGGACTAACAGCGGTATCAGTCTCAAGCACATTATGAGAAGGCGGACGATTAAACAGTGTAAGGGCACGCTTGAGAGCGATATTGGGAGCGAAAACCGAAAATTCTACGAAATAAAATAAAATTTCGAAGACTTATATATACAAAATTTTTGCACGTGTGAAGACGATGGAAGACACGTGTCATCATCTAATTAGTCCACGTGGAATGTCCGTACTGACAATGATGACCTCATTATGAGGCCACTGTGCACAAATTTCTTTTCGAAGCATGTCATTCTCGGACGTGACAGATGTCAAATCAATCATGACAATCAAGGCACTGTCTCATTTTCTTGGATGACATTATTTCAATAAGGTGCATAAAATAATATTTGTAAAGAAAACCATTGCGGTTAAAATTTTATGATATGGACCAGTGAATTCCATGTTCAGATCATCTCATTTTGAATTGTATGCTACTTACGTTGATATGAGTAAACATAAAACCTATGAGCTGTTGGATCCATATGAAAGAAAAAAATTGTTGCATGATTCTAAGTTGCAACTTTCATTGGAGAAAGTATCGGAAGCAAAGTAGATACTGTTGAATTGTACTTTGTAAATATTTTTATTTAATATACAAAATTTTATTGTGTGTCTATTGCCTACTGGCTTGTATAAATTTGCATGCTTTTTGAATTTTTTTTATCATCCATCGATTTTGGATTACGACAGACTTGGATTCTTCTGTAAAACCATTGGAAAAGTTGCAGTATATAGCTTTTTTTTGTGCTAGTCCTGACATGTTGTGTACTTTTATGAAATGCCGCTCTTGCTTGCCAATGAGATTTTTCCATTCCTTGCGATGACCATATGCTAAGACTTCCACTATTCTTGCAAAGAATGTTGAATGATGTCGTAATATGTGCTGCATGTCATAAAAACATAATCTAAATCAGTACCAAAAGTATCTAATTTAACTGCACATATTTTTCTATCGTAGTATAACATCCAAATCTTACCATATAATGTGTTATATGATCAACACCCCATGCACTTTGAACTACATCCACAAATTCATTGGTTGTTTTCTGTATCATTTGTACATCAGTTTGAAAAAAAAAATCTTTTCTCAAGTATTTCACCATATTTCTAACTTTTTCTAAACTTCTACTTTGTTTATTCGAGTAGAACCTTCTTCTTCAAAATCTTGAGTTGCTGCAATAATTTCTTTCCAAACCGTGTATTGAATCTTGGATTGTTTGCCAGAATAATTTGATAAAAATCTTCGAGCTTTGGATCCTCCAATGCTCGGCTTGCATGGAATATCTCCTATTTTACCTGATAGCTTGTCATCTTTTTTTATTTTAACATGGCCTTTATGTAAGCCTGCTTCGGACAACACATCCTCTAATCTATAAATAGCTTCTTTTGTAGAGGCCTCTGGCTCAAAATTCCATGCAAACAAGATGTGAAGATATATTTATTTTTCTATAATACGCACCTTCGCATGAAATGTATAAGTATGAACATTTCGAAGAGGAATCGGTAGTACAGGTTTCCAATTAGGATCTTCTCGATCTCTTGATATTCCTATACTCCTTGTCATGTCTTTTGTTATTTTCATGCAGTACAAACAAGGGTGTTTAGAGTTAGCGCCATGAGATACATTGAACATACATTTTAATGTCTTCAGATCTCCTGCTAAATGCCATTCAATGTTGAAAGTGCCAATTTCAAGAATATTGAGTGGAACTCCCTCCATGTGATTTTTGGTGGTGGTAGGATATGACGTTCTATTAAATATCCATGAGAGAATGTCATGGTCTTCTTTCATCACGTATAAGAGAATACAAAAACGTGATTAGCCTCATAATATTAACACAGAGAAGACTTCCCAAATGAAATCCATATTCAAATTATTATCCCTATTTATTATGCGAAGGAACTGCTATACCTGAAATGCTGCCAACTACCAGATATCATTTTCTGATTGAACACTGAAATTGAGGCCTTCTGAGTCTTTTGAGTTTGAAAGTGCTCCATTCATGATTGTGAGACTGACTCTTTCCATTTTTTGTCCTTTTATAATTTCAGACTCATCTAACTTGAGAACAACTATCAGCTTGTTATTGACATTCTCATTTGTAATACCATAAAAATTTATGAGGAATGTTAGTAACTGATTAATATCAATAAATAAATTGTTGGAATTGTTATAAGCTAGATTTTCTCCTTTCGAGCAATACACTTCATTGATACGAGATGGATTACCAACTATTAAAATGTCTTTTTAAAAAAAAAGATGAAACGGTCGTGGGATTGGAAACTTTTAAATATTTACCTGTGCAATTGCCTCCTTTGAACAGATTTTCTGGTCTGCATGTTGATAATGCCAGCACCTCCAGAGACCTGTCTCTGGATAGAACCGACATGCCTACTACCTCTAGGAGGAAGAGAAAGCAGGCTATCCCAAAGAAGGCTGAATCTTGAAGGCCAACTGCTTCCCTTCCTCCTAGACGTATTCCGGCCAAGAGACCCCGTGTTTTCCTGAGCTCTGAGTCAGATGCTAGAGAATCTGACTCAGATCGAGAATCTTCTCCTAGTCCTCCTCCTGTTATTCGTCCAGCTTCTCAGCAAGTTTTATCACCAGAAGTGTTGATTACCAAAGAGGAGCTAGACAAAATAATAGAGAAATCTGTAAATATTGTTTCCACTTCTCTTTGTGCTCCTGTACATAATCTTTTTGTGAGAATTCCATACGATCTAGCCCAGGTCTTTTTTGATTCTGAGCATTATAATCAATACGAGGCCTACCTAGCTAACAAAATTGATCTTCTCGGCAACTTTTTTATTTTTTTCTTCCAGATACATGTAGAAGCTTTAGATTAGGTTCCAAATTTTGTGCCGAGCTAAAACATAAGACCTCAAAAATTTCAGATGCAATAATAGAGGCCGAAGTTTCTTTTTTGCAGAATAGTATTAGTTTCGATTCCCATGATATAGTTTTTAGAAGCCTTAATCTTTTTCATTTTGTTATTCTTTAACATTGATTTCATAGATTTAGAAGTCAAGATAGAGCCTAGTGAGTTTCCAATTGAAATCTCATCGGCCAAATGGTCTTCAACAACCAATGCTGATCTGCATTGCAAACATAATGTTCATGAAAATGTTAGTAGAAATTAGGACACTCATAGTATTCACAACAGTATATAATAAGTAAATCAACATAAAATTGAAATGAATAAATAACAAAATTAGTGATTATAAATGAATCAAAAAGTTCAAGCAATATTCAATACCAAATAAGTTATAACTTACTTGAATGCATGGATTCGTCTTTTTCTATGACCTCCTCTAGATGATAGATCACATATATCCTTGTTTACTAGCCTTTTCCTCTTGTTGCTTCAGACCTTTCTGTTGAGCACATCCATATCTTTAACAAGAGACAAATATGAGATACGCATGGATTGAAATGCAGTTTTTATCTCATCATTACTAGTTGTATAATGATGCAAAGAATATTTCAACTTTTAGATTTCCTTCTTGAGCATCTCAATTTCATCCAAACAAGTTTTCAACTTTGTAGATTTTTCTTCGCACTCCTTTGATATTTCCCTTGATTCCTCTTCCAAATTATGTATTCTTTGCATTGAATGTGCATTCCCATAGAGCATCAAATTCTCACAGTAACCCAAAAGGCCATTTTTACCATGACACATACAGATTATTGACTGACTCACCAAATGAAAATCTGGATGTTGCAATGAACATGGATCAATAGGATACAATGTTCTTGATGACCATAAATCTACATGCTTTAGCTTTTTCTCCCTGTATCGGACCATATCAGAAGTTGACAATTTGGGTTGCTTTGAATTTCTTGTCTTGAGCGAAGCATATTCTGGTGACAGATCCACATGAAGATGATAAAGCTTTGTCATCAGTACAATAGTATAGTAATGAACAACACAATGACAATAACAAAGCTGGAGATGGCGCTAACGACTCTGCTGGAGATAGAGATGGCGCTAAACACTTGTTTTTGACCCTGGAGATAGAGATGGCATAGGCTTTGTTTCAGAAATGTCACTCCTAATTCAAATTTTTGAGTGTTCCCAACTATTGGGAGGGAATATCTCAGCATTTTGATTAACTATGGCTAAGCACCAATGAAATTTGATGTGACTAAATTAAGGTACACTCATTTACATGGAAAGTAGTGCGGGAAGATGCGTAAAGAAGTTAGAAAATGATATTATGATTACTTATAATTATTTTTCTCTCTCCTACATGGCATTTCTTATAGGGCCCATATTTTCTCTAATGAAAGAAGAAGCTGTTCTACAGATACTACAAGAGAAACAACCACGAGATTCAAGACTGCCAGATACTACAAACTAAGAACAACATCAAGGGATAGTCGAATCAAGTGGCCAATGCAGCTACAGAAGCTCCACAACCCATTCAAGAAGCGGATCATGATGCCTTCATGACCAGCCATCAAGGAGCATCCAACGATAGTTATTGATTCATGGATTCTGGTGTCACTCAACATATGACCAGTCTCATCGGTTGTTTCGAGTCCTATACACTCTACAGTGCCAACAAATACGTTCACCTTGGCGATAATAACACACAAGCTATTAAAGGTAAAGGTACTGTGAGATTGAGCTTTACAAATAATCTAGGAATCACGCTACTTTCTAAAGTCCTATATGTATCCAATTTATCTAGAAATTTGCTATTTGGAAGCAGAATAACAGATCTAGGACATAAAGTAGAATTCGAATGTGCCAATGCAAAGTAGTTGATAGGACAAGCAAGATCCTAGCACTAAAAAACAGGAATGGATACTTGTATACATTAAGTCATTGCTTTTCTGCCTCTAGTCAAGCACTCAGTACTTCTATTCAAGCAAATAAAAGTTTGCCTTGGCATTATAGACTTGGTCACTTGAATCATGCTGATGTACAACAAATGTCTAAACATTCTATTGTTATTGATCTAGACTATCCTAGTAATAAAGTCAAGTTACCTGTCTGTCAAGATTGTTTAGTTGGTAAACAGACTAGGAAACCATTTAGATCAAGCCATTAACATACTGCTAGAGGATTTTTAGATGTTGTGCATTCAGACATTTGTGGTCCGATGAAAAATCCTTCTCTAAAGGATGCAAAGTATTTTATAACTTTTATTGATGAATTCTCCAGAAGGACTATGGTGTATTTTATCGAGAAGAAATCTTTCAATTGCTTCAGGATCTTCAAGGAGCATGCATAAAAAGAGACTAGAAGGATGATCAAGGCCCTGAGGTCTGACAATGGTGGAGAGGACATCTCTATTGAATTTATAGAGTACTGCCAGAGCCAAGGCATTTGAGCAACAATTCATCACTCCTTATAGTCCTCAGTCTAATGGCTTAGCCGAGAGGAGGAACCATACTTTGGCTGAATCAACTAAATGTATGTTGGCACATGCATCACTGCCCAAGAGCTTTTGGGCCGAAGCTGTCTCCACTGTAGCTTACATCCAGAACAGATGTTCGACCAAGGCCCTCTCAGACAAAACACCCTACGAGGTGTGGATAGGCTCTAAGCCTTTTATGAAGAACCTAAGAGTGTTCGGATGCGTTGTCTACACGCAGATCTCAAAAGACACGAGGAAGAAATTCAACTTCCAAGTTCTCAAAACCATCCTGATTGGATATACTTTATCTAATAACACATACAAGCTGTATGATCCCGATACCCAGGAAATCTTGTACAACTGAGATACAATATCTATCGAGAATCAGTTCGTCGACATCAAAGGCAAAGATATTGTTCCAAGAGAACCTTCATCACCTACCATTGACATGACTATCCGAGCTTCAAGCTCAAGCGTGTCCATTGTCGATCCACTATTCAACAGCAAATCAGATGAAGATGTTGCTGCTACCCAACAACAAGTCCCAGGAGTGGTTCATCAATCAATTCCTCCCAAAAGATTAAGCCGAGTGCGCACACAACCCACAAGGTATACTCCTGAGTCTGCATGTCTCTTGATACAGGAATTGATAACAATCGAAGAGGCACTTAGCCAACCAGACTCTGATCTCTGGAGAAAAGCCATGGACAGGGTTAGCAAACAAGAAGACATCAAAAAAACATCATCATTTGAGTTTTGATCACCAACAACATCCTCATCAAAAGTAAAAGTGTCTTGCTTCTCATCTGGATCTCTCTTCTTCTTGAAACAATCACTTGCAAAATGCCCTTTTACTCCACAATAAAAGAATTTTAACTTGGATCTATCTTTCTTCTTGCCAACCACTTGCCTTTGCCTTTGCCCTTGAACTTGCCTTTGATGAACATTGCTTCCTCCTCTCCAACTTGAGATTAAGAAGTAGATCCACCTCTTCATAGAAGCCTAAACTCCTCATTCACCAAGATCTCTTGCAAATCCTCCATGTTTGGCAATGTCTTTTGAATAGAAAAACTTTGCACAAAATTAGCATGATCATCCAACAAGCCATTACTATCTCTGAGTTGAGAATTCATTTTGGCCTCCAAAAATGCCAATAAACCAACAGCTAACTGACAATTTTTCACAGTAGGCTATTATGGTCTTCTTTGGAGTTGGGAGACTGTTAGAAGATTCATGTGAAGATTCTTCTAATGGATTCTAGATGCTAAAAGAACCTAACGAATATCAAGCAACGAAGTCAAGCCACCTTATTAGATTAGCTTTCTAATATTTTTCTCTGTCTTTCTCGGCTCACCCCCTCTCTAATTCTGAACCAAAAATCCTAACCCTAACTTTGTCTATAAAGAGGGACGTGACACCATTTTGTAATCACCTTTCCTTGAGAGAGAGAGAGAGAGAGAGAGAGAGAGAGAGAGAGAGAGAGAGAGAGAGAGAGAGAGAGAGAGAGAGAGAGAGAGAGAGAGAGAGAGAGAGAGAGAGAGAGAGAGAGAGAGAGAGTGAGAGAGAGAGAGAGAGAGAGAGAGAGAGAGAGAGAGAGAGAGAGAATCTCCTCCAACCATTCTTGCTTTTGTGTGAAGTCCTCTTATTTTGTTGTGTGGGATTGATTGTGGATGATGAATGCATGCATTGTTTTGTTAATCAAGCTATCACATTCATGCATGATCTTTAGCACTTGCTTTCATCCATAGTTTCTTAAAACTAATCCATAAAATCCACACTCAACCAAAATAGGTGCTAGAAATTCCCTTGGAGCGATCATTAGGATCCATTAGGTAGATTTTCCCTTCCATTTTTCACCTCCCTTGAGAAGATCAACGTCAAGAGGAGAAGATCTAGATAAGCCAAGAAACCAAGATCCAAGAAGAGGATCAAACCAAAAGCAAAAACCCCAAAAAGAGAGAAGAGAAAAAAAAACTCACTCTCCAATCTAGGCCCTTCTACTTTTAGAACCAACACCAAGATTGACTCACTTGGTAGGCTTATTAAAAGAGAAAAAGAGAGAGCTGAGAGCCAACAAGACCAGCTCAAAAATGTAGAACAAGCGGCTCAGCAACACAATCAGCTCACGTCCAACCTTCGGACCGAACTTGTGCAGGAAAAAAAAGCCCGACAGACCTACCCATCGACCGCCAGCACTTAGTGCTAAAATCAAAGGCGCTAGAACAGGAGCATGAATCTCTCAAGGCCAATGAGAGATTGCTCAAGACTGTATCTGCACCTTGGAGTACAATGTCTCAAGAGAGCAGACAGTAGTGCAGTGAGCCCAGGAGAACTTTGCAGCCCAACAAATAGCCCTGGAGCTCAAGGTTTGGCAGGCAGACCAGCAAGTGTAGGCCATTCAAGCTGCACTGGAGCAGATGGTAGCCACAACATAGGAAAAAATGCTGGCCACTTAGAAAATCCAGAAGAAGAGGTCCGAGTACTATAAGAATCATTCAGCCATGGCACTTCAACTATACTAGGATCAACATAAGAGTCATGAGGCCGTGCTCACAACTAAGGATACTGAGTTGGCAACCCTGCGCGCCATGCTCCAAGAAGATGAGTAGGCTCTCCGGGGCACCCCCAATGAGCTGAAGTCCTCAAGAAGCAGTTGACCCCCGTGCTTGAGTTCTCCACTGCTCTAGATGGTAATTTATCTTTTAATTTTTAGTACCTTATTAGATTACCTTTCTAATATTTTTCTCTATCTTTCTCGGCTCACCCCCTCTCTAATTTTGAACTCATTCACATTTATCAACTTGCATCGGAGGCAAATAAAAATATATTTGTTTTTGACATCCTTACTGGCTTTGTCCAAGTTAAGAACTTTGGCTATTTCTGTGATGTTTTTGGGAGTCCTCCGCTCCATTTTGTTGTGGGGCTTTGTGCCATTATCAATTTTCCACAAGATCGATGCTTCTAATTGGAGCTAGATCACATGCATGAATCCCTCTTCTTTGTTCCAACCCCATTCATACCTTCATTTTCACAACACAAACAAGTATGGTATGCGTCAAAGTACCAGCCAACATGAGCAGAGAAGTCGTCATACTCCTTGGCAGAGCATATCAAGTGTGAAAATTATCAACTAGTTTGGTCATATTTTGTTTATTTGGCAAATTGAGACTGATATGTATTTTTAGACTTAGAGATAAACATTTTAAAGTTATTTTAGTCTAAATGTTTTTGAATTACCACTTTTGGAAAGGACAATGTAGTAGGCCGAGTTTGGACAAATTCAAAATTGAATGTTAGCTACATTGAATCTAGTCATATTGTTGATAGGGTTTTTGATCTAGAAGTTTCTATGGAGGGAAACTAAGGCTCAAAATAGGCATGTACCTATTATAAATAGATGTACACAAGTGAAAAGAGATACATGCTTATACACAAAATTTGCTTGGGGTTCCATACTCATTTTTGTACATTGGTATTGATATCTTAACTTTTTGTGTGTAGAATCAATTGGTTTGATGTTTGTTGCATTCACACATGTGAAATACATTAGCTTACTATTTTTGTATGGATAGCAATAGTACTTTATGATTCATCTCTGATTTTTTCAAGTTCTATTAGAGTTTGAAGCTTCTATGCATTGATAGAGCTAGTTTTCTACATTGTCAATGGTGCTAGAGTGCTATCTTACGTACTCAAAGATCTTAGAGTTATTTTGGATCTTAATGATCTGAAATTCTTCACATGGTATCAGAGCTTTGGTGCAGGTTACTTGAAAGATTAGCCAAGTTTAGTAAGGATTTGGAGGAGCTACCAATTCTAGAACATGCTAGATTTATTCCTACTAAAAAATCAAGCATTTTTCAAGTGTAGAATGGGTGGTGGAACAAATTATGCTTTCCTAGCCTCTTTTGATGAACCTACATGTTTAGATGAGGCAAGGAGAAAAGAAGAGTGGATCCAAGCAATGGTTCTTGAGTATCAAGCTCTTATGAAGAATAACACATGGAGGTTGGTGGAACTTCCAAAGGATAAAAAAGCTATTGGATGCAAGTGGATCTTCAAGGTGAAGACAAACCAAGATGGATCAATCAACAAACACAAAGCAAGGTTGGTGGCCAAGGGATATGCACAAGAACATGGTATTGACTATGATGAGACCTTTGCACCCATGGCAAAGATGGTAAGCATTCAGGTCATCATCTCTCTTGCTACACTATTTGGTTGAGATCTATGGCAATTGGATATCACTAATGCATTCTTGAATGGTGATCATAAGGAGGAAGTGTACATGGAACAACCCAAGGGCTACATCTCACATGGGAAGCCAAATCATGTTTGTTTTCTACAAAAGAGTTTGTATGGTCTCAAGCAAGCCCCAAGAGTTGATATTGTTGGATTTCTATGCTCAGGCCCAACTCCATTCGGTAATGGGCATTCTGAAAGCTGTATATATTTATACTAGAAAACCAAAAAAAAGGGTGACTCAAATCTTTAAGCAGAAGATCGAAATTCAAAATCATTTTTTCTCGATATCGGATCGACTCGCAACTTGACTCGTATTTTTAGAATTTCTCGATATCAAATCGACTCGACTCAACTTGTATTTTTAGAATTTTTCGATAATGGATCGACGTAATTGATAGGGGAAAATTTTTTGACGGGGGCTTGGTCTCGCCAGGAAGCCCTACAGAGGAAGGGCCCACACTGCCCTTACGCCAGTGATTGGGGAATGCCACTTCCAATTCTGAGGGCCATCCCAACCACCCCATGCTCCCCAGCCAATGAGAGTTTTCCAGGCCCCCAGAGACATGGTTGTGGGGAGGTGTAATTGCAATCTCAGTCCTATCGATCTTGATGCCTAGGTTTTTTGCTCTCTAGATCATCCACCCCTCTATATAAAAGTCCGTAGAAGGGTCGTCGCTACTGGTCTCATCTCTCTCTGTTTCTGATGGATCTAATTTTGGGGGTCTATTAGTACTGCCAGGTAGTTCGGGTGACTGCACTGGCGACCCGAATGGTATGAAAGGCAGGGTGGGTCTCGTGTAGTCTGTGGAAACGACGTAAGTCAGATGCCAGAACCCATCAATAATGAACTATAGGTTTCGAAGTAGCTATAACCCCCACAATGTTGTGTTCGAAGTACAGTATCACCTGCCTATTTGTAGAGAGAGAAATATGAATTGTGCCAATCCTTTTGATTGCACACTCACCATCATTGGCCGTGTAGATCGCCCTCTTGTCATCTCCATATGCCAACACAGAAGTGAAATACTCTTTGTGAAAAGTCATGTGTGAACTTGCTCCACTATCAATCCACCAAGGATCTAGATCTCCATCATTAGCAAGCATACATGAAGACATCACAAAGGCATCATCATTTGCATCTTGAACATCCAAACCATCCTCATCAAGAGTAAAATTACCTTGCTTGTCTCCTTGATCTCTCTTCTTCTTGTAGTACTCACTTGCAAACTATCCTTTGATGCCACAATTGAAGCACTTGAGCTTTGATCTATTCTTCCTTTTGCCATTTGAAGAAGCATCCACTTGATCTTGTCCTTTAGACAGCTTACTTTTGATTTTGTCCTTTGTGAACATAGCCTCCTCTTGAAATGTCTCTGCTTGAAGCCTATATTCTTCATTGATCAAGATCTCTTGAAGATCCATCAAACTTGGCAAAGTCTTTTGAATAGAAATACTTTGAACAATTTAGCATGAGCATCCAACAATCCATTAAGAATAACTTGAACAAGCTCTCCTTCCTTAATGCTTTCATCAATGCAAGCCAACTCATCATTCTTTTCTCTTCTTCGTTCGTTCTTCTGTTAGTTATGGTTCTTACGGTTTGATCTTCTTATTAGAACAGTTTCCAAAGAGAAGCGTTTCTCAGATCACAGCGTGTATTCCCACCTGTCAGTGGGAGAGATGGATTTGTTACTCAGCTACATGCATAGACAAGCCATGCAACCAGTCCTAGCCCAAATAGATCAGCATTCTGAATCAGGGAGTAATTCTACAAACTATCTACTAAAATCAGGAAACAAACAAGAACAAGATTAAGCTACTCAACCAAGAAAACAAGAAACAAGAAAACTAGATTCCTAATAGCACTCTAACAGTCCAAGAATCAAGAAACACCCATTTCTTGATGCTTAGAATGCCCAAGAACAATCAAGAATGGAATGTAAGAAAATATGCAAGATCTACACCACAATTCTAGCCTATTTAGTTTACTTGAATGTTGATTCCTACATTAATCCACAAACAAGAAATGAAATCTAATCCACAACTAAAAGCAAGAGAGTAAGCAAGAACCTAGTTAATCCACAACACAAGGGAAATCAAAGCATGCTCATAGAACCTTCACTCAAGAACATTGCCATGAACAAGGAGCTTAGCAATCATCAAGAACTCATGGAAGATCTTTTTTATTTACTAAAGAGAACTTGACAATACATTCAAAGCTCTCTCACAAGATAAGGGGGCCTTTAAATAAGCAAGAAGGCTGCCCATGTGGAGCCCAAGTGGCAATTTCACCAAATTAGAAATTACATGTGAAAATTGCCCTTCCACTAGAGGTCACCATCAAAAGGTGGCTCACTCTAAATTATTTAGGAGGAGTTGACATTTATTTACAAAGCCTAGGAAGTATTACTAGCTCCTACATGGTCGTTCCTTCTCTGGGATACACCATGTAGGCTCACATAGATAATTCACTATCATCCTAGCTAGTAATTTCTCGGCTCTCAGCTTCTTCTGCTCTCCTCCCTCTGAGACCTCCTCGGTCATGGGTGAGAGATATTCTGTGTCTTCAGCTTGGCTCGGCATCTAGGGATTCTCTAGAATCCACTAACATTATCCACCCGGGTCTTCGTTGTGTCTTCTAGTTGTTTCTGGGACTCCAAGATGAACTTTTCTTGCTTGGCCACAATATTTTTAAAATTCTTCTTCTCGGCTTCCTGTTCTTGGATCATTCGCACGTACTTTTTCATCCGGATGGCTGAGGCCTATGGGGCCTGGAATTGTATATCCTCGGGCTTGACTAGAGGGGCATTGACTGCCATTCCACCTAATAATCCATCTCGTACTTGGTCGATCTGGACCATCTAGTGCTTCAGTTGCTGCTAGACCTCTTCCAGAGTGGTCTTTTGTCCGACCATCACGGATCTGATTTCCACTGCCTCTTTTTCTTTCTCTTTGGCCAGCCTCTGATGATGCGTAATTTCTTGGTCTTGGTGGTGGACCTTGTTCTCGAGCATTTGATACTGGCTTACCAACCAATGCATATGGTAGCTCGCTTTGGATAGGCCAATCATTGAGCGTTTGGCTGCTTTGGTGAGCTTCTCAGGGTTAGTGAGGGTTGGATACTGATCAGGAGTGTGGGATGGTGAGGCTAAACCAGAAAATAGACATTGTGTCAGAATTGAAGATGGAGGTGGAGGGAGTGGAGAGATGATGTTAGTAACAGTGGGGGTTGTTGCTTTGGTGGTGGTGGTGGTGGTTATTGGAGGGGTCAGTCTTCTTCCTGGCTGCTCCACCTTCTCTGGCCTGTCATCGCTTATTTCCATCAGGTCCGCAGCATCAAGATACTGTTATGTGTCCAATGTGTGGATTTGTCGGGCCTGTGGTTGTTGATCTTGTGGCTGTTGAGCCACTTCCGTGTCTTGGGGACTAGAACTCCCCACTCATCCCTCCCAAAACTTGTGCATGTGGTGACGTCAGTGGCGTTGGCGTGGTAATCAATGTGGGTGGGGTGGTGACCTTGTCCGGTTGACAGTGACTTGAGATGTTGTCGTGTCATGTGCTGGTGTAGATGTAGTTGCTCCATCACCCCCGTCAATGATGTGTGAGGGTGATGAGTATTGTTGTGAGGCTGTAGTTGAGCTTCCATCATCGGAAGCTGAGCCGTCTGATGCTGATCCAGTTGGGGATGTCCTCCTAGTCTGAAGCTTTCTTTGCATCCTTTGTTGTCTTGTGTCTGGCAACTGGGCTTTGGAGGTATTGGCCTCTTGAGCTTTGGAGGTTGCGGCTGCTTGTGGGTCCGGTTGTGGGCTTATTTGCTTCTGTACCAGAGGGAGAATACTGGTGTTGACTCTTTTAGGTTGGAATCCTGATGGTGAAGTAGCCCGTCAGCGCGAACGCTTGGACTTTGTTGACACAATGGAAATTTCCCATGCCTTGTCCGCAAGCTGCAGGTGTTGTTAAAGCTTTGGCCTGTTCTGTACTTGTTGAAGAGTGATATCTGTCATAAGATATCCCAGTACGGTTAGTGGCTACTTGTTCTTAAGGCACTCATGAAGGCAGTTCGAAGTAAACTGTGCCCAATCATAGAGGTTCTGGGCATGCAGTTGTGAATCTGCCATCTTGTGGAACAGGGACATGGGTATCCTCTGCAGCTTGGTTCTTGGTCATTGTATGCACTTGGTCAAGTATGCACATGCAGCTTGTAGTTGTTGATCATTGATTGCCTCAACTTTGTACCCATCCTTGTTCTTCCACTTTTCCATGGAGGGATCAATGTATTTGAAGTATGTTGTCTGCTCGATCTTTTGAAGGGTCCTGCTGACAGCATTTGGTCCTCGCGGGAACCCACAAGGTTGCAAGTCGGCCGGCGCAAATGATAGGCTATAAACATAGTTTCTCATAGGGAGAACTATTAGCTGGCACGACCTTGTTGTAGCATTATAGTTTGCATATATCATATGCACCAGGTACGGGCTTTGATACCCCATTAGGATAGGAATCTGGAACTCAATTGCTTTAAAGAAGGACTCTGCATGCTGGTACTAGTTTTTCAACTCAGTAATATCCAATTTGGACAATTGGATGTCAAGCTTATTGGCATCACGGTCATCAGAACTGGTGCCGGGGTTGGTAGACATGATGAAAAAATTGGAAAACAGGGTTTTGAAAAAAGGGTGTTGGTTGAGATTTCGGATAGGGTTAAGGGGTGTTGGTTGAGATTTGATGAAAGGCATCGGGTGAGATTTGATGGAAGGCATCGGCGGAGATTTAATGGAAAGCGTCGGTTGAGATCTGAGTGGAGGGCATCAGTCGAGATGTGAGAGGAAGGCGTCGGTTGAGATGTGAGAGGAAGGCGTCAGTTGAGATGTGAGAGGAAGACGTCGGTTGAGATGTGAGAGGAAGGTGTCGGTTGAGATGTGAGAGGAAGGTGTCAGTTGGGATGTGAGAGAAAGGTGTCGGTTGAGATTTGAGAGGCAGTTGTCGGTGAGAAGGTAGGTGAAAATGTTGGTGGAGGGGTGAGAGGAAGGTGTCGGTTGAGATTTGAGAGGAAGGTGTCGGTGAGAAGGTAGGTGAAAATGTCGGTGAAGGGGTGATTGGAAAATATGTGTGGAGCTAGGTATGTCACGGAAAGAACAGATGGAAAGTAAGAGAGTATGCAAGATCTACACCACTATTCCAGCCAATTTAGTTTACTTGAATGCTGATTTCTACCTTATTCCATAAACAAGAAGTGAATTCTAATCCACAACTAAGCAAGAAACTAGAAAACAAGATCCTAGTTAATCCACAATACAAAAAAATCAAGCATGCTCATAGAAACTTCACTCAAGAACATTGCCATGAACAAGGAGCTTAGCAATCATCAAGAACTCGTAAAAGATCCTCTTTATTTGCTCAAGAGAACTTGACAATACATTCAAAAGCTCCCTCACAAGAGAGGGGAGCCCTTAAATAAGCAAGAAGGTTGTCCATGTGGATCCCAAGTGGCAAATCCACCAAATTGGAAATTACATGTGGAATTTGCCCTTCCACTAAAGGTCACCATCAAAAGGTGGCTCACTCTAACTAGTTTAAGGGGGGGTCTACATTTATTTACAAAGCCTAGGAAATATGACTAGCTCCTATATGGCCGTTCCTTTGCTGGGATACACCATGTAGGCACACATAGATATTTCACTGTCATCCTAGCTAGTAATTTATCAGCTCTCATGCTCGGCTCTCAGCTTCTTCTGCTCTCCTCCTTCTGAGACCTGCTCGATCATGGGTGAGAGGTATTCTGTGTCTTTGGCTTGGCTCGGCATCCAGGGATTCTCTAGAATCTGCTAACATTATCCACCCCTAATCTGTTGCAAGACCCACTGCAACGCCGGTGATGTCTTTTGCTTGGCACTTGGAAAAGCATGGATCTTCGTTCTCTTCCGTAAAACCAGGTGCTTATTATCCGCAAAACTTATTATTATTATTATTATTTATCAAAATTGGAAGTCTCTCAATTGGCTGCTACATTCCAGCCTTCCTAAGAACTTCTTGCGAGTTCTGCTCGCCTCGTCGTCATGCCGTTTGTTTTCTCTCGCTCATCTTTCGTCCCAAGGCTTCAAAAACCTAGAAGCGGAGCTTACTTCCGAAATTGAGGGGCCCCAGATATTCTCTTATCTTTTCCACGAAGCCCATTTCCTGCCAGTCTTCCACCATGGTCACATAACATGACGACATGAAGGCCGCTCTGTAGTATAGCCTGGCCATCATCTCATGGTTTTCTTCCGACTGGAGGGCTACATTTGGGTTGATTTTGATGACCTCCAAGCCTCGATCCCAGAAAAATCTTGCTGCATCAGAAAGGCCATGGATCTGCAATACTCGGCACTTTCTTGCATGCAAAGATCAGCACTTGTTTTGTCTTTATGCCCGAAGTCGAGTAACTGCAACCTCAGATCATCCGGGGTGGTTCTCTCTGAAATTCCCGAAATGATTGGCCAGTTTACCAACTCTACTCGTGGCTTCTCCACCGGCCATGGATTTCTACATTTGAGTGGCATGTAGAAAAGATCCACCCGCTTCCATATTGGTGCCTTCAAATACTCTTGAAGTCACATGCTATCTTTCAAGACTTTATTCCGCCATTCTGGTTGCGGTTGTAATGCGGCAATGATCTCAGCCCTGGTGGAGTATTGGCTTTGATCAATGTCTTCTTTGCCTCCCCTCATGTTGGGAGGGTATTTCCTCTCAGATTTCTCTGACTCTCTTGTGTCAGCCAATTTTCCTCTGGGCCTGGTAGGGGAAGTTGTCCTACGTGGTTGGGATGGCCTCGCCAGATAATCATCTAGGGCCTTGGTGCCCGTGTCTTTTTCTTTGGCTTTCTCACTTGTCAATGGCGCAGCTGCGCCCGTGTCTTGCCTAGGCGAGAAACTTCTTGTCTCTGGTTGATCTTCCAGGAAGTCATCATCTCCTCCAATGTTCGTGTTAGTTTCTGGAAGGTCGGGGATGGAATTATCTGGAGAGAGGGGTGCAGGGGTGATAGGTTTAGGAGGAGGTGGGATCAACAAGCTATACGCCACACTGGGGGAGTGGAGTTGTTGGAGGAACTCATCTCGTCGGACTTTGTAGGTGTCGGTTGGGCCTTTTGATGAGCCTATTATTTTGCTAGGAGGTAATGGAGAGAGGGAAGGTGAAAGAATCAAGTAAGTTGGAATGAATGTTTCCGAAAAGTTGAAAGCAGAGTAGGAGGAGGAGTTAAAAGTGGGAGAGGATCGAAAAACAGTTCTAGAAGCAGCCTCGGCTCTCTGGTCACCCGATCCCGAGCTATCGTCTGAAGGGTGGGTTTGACCGCCTTGATTCCTTGCTCCATCATTCCCATCATCGTCCCGTGGCTTTGTTGATTGACCGCCTGCTTGGGCCTTGCACGTCGTGTCCCATAATTGGTTCACCTTGTCCAAGACTTGCTGCAGGGCCTTCGTGGTGTCTTTCAGCTACTTCTGGGACTCAAGGATGATCTTCTCTTGCTTGGTCACAATGTCTTGAAAATTTTTCTTTTCGGCTTCTCGTTCTTGGATTAGCCGCACGTATTTCTCCATCTGGATGGTTGAGGACTATGGGGCCTGAAATTGAATGTCCTCGGGCTTGACTAGAGGAGCATCGACTGTCATTGCACCCGATGATCTGTCTTGTACTTGGTCGATTGGACCATCTGGTGCTTCAGTTGTTGTTGGACCTCTTCTAGAGTGGATTTCTGCCCGGCCATCACGGATCTGGCTTCCATTGTCTCTTTTTCTTTCTCCTTGGCCAGCCTCTGATATTGCACAATTTCTTGGTCTTGATGCTGGACCTTGCTCTCAGGCATTTGATACTGGCTCACCAACCAATGCATGTGGTAGCTTGTTTTGAATAGGCCTATCATTGAGCGCTTGGCTGCTTCAGTGAGCTTTTCAGGGTTAGTGAGAGTTGGGTACTGATCTAGAGTGTGGGATGGTGAGGTTACAAGAATTGAAAGACTATGGACTATGTTATTTGAAGGAATCTGGATTTCAAATTGAATCTTACAGTGACGCAAGCTGGGCATCCATGAAGAATGATAGCAAAAGTATTTCAAGAGGTTGTACTCTAGTATTTGGCACAGCCATACTTTGGATAAGCAAGAAGCAAACATCAGTAGCTCAATCTTCATGTGAGTCCGAATATGTAGCAGCAGCTAAGATGGCAAATGAGCTAATTTGGATCAAACAAATGTTGGAAGGATTTGATGAAACTATTTATGAACCTTATGTCTTACTAATGGATAATACTTCAACAATCTATCTTACGAAGGATCATGTGTTTCATTCGAAAACGAAACATATAGCTATCAAGTATCATGTTATTCGGGACTTAGTAAAAAAAAAAGATATTGAAGACAATCTTCATACCTATAGAGAAAATGACAGTTGATATCTTTACAAAGCCACTCAGTAAAGCTTTGTTTGAGAAACAACGAAGAAGATTGGGACTAATTCAACTGTCCACTTTGAGAGGGAGCTATAGAACACCTCAACAGAAAAATCTCGGATCTACCAACAAAGTGCACAGTCTAATTGACAAAGGCTGAGAAACTTAAACTCGAAACATTTTTATTCTTGTCCAAACTCGAATTCAAACTCGAAACGGACTCGACAGATAAATTGTCTTGACAGATAAACTGTCTCAAACAAAAACCTTTCGAGTCTGGAAACAGAACGTTGTTGAATATCAACCGTCTTAATGGTTAGATCTATTTTTGCAGAAGGAAGAAGGCCAAAAGACCTATCCCGTGACAATATAAATACATGTGCACTTACTCATTGTAAAAAACAACAAGGCAGCAAGAGATGTATATAGAAGAATCAAAATCAGAATTATAAAGATTTGATTGATCAAAGTTTCTCAACAGATGATTTTATCAATTGTTTTCGATTATCTAAAATTATCTATCACACTCACACATATATCTCCTAAATTCGCATGTTTTATTCAATCAAAGTAGAAACTGCTCTATTAGTACATAGACCAGAATCAGACACGATTGAAGACACTGATATTAGTTTGATTTATTCAAACCTTCATTGTATTCTCTGAAGGAGAATTTCTAGTATTTTTTCTATAGACTATTTATGCAAGAATCAATCTACTGCCGAAGAAACTGGAGGACAACTATTATAATTGTGGTGCGCAAGGCCATTATTCACCCGATTGCTCGGAGCTTTGCTGACCAATCGGCTACGTGTTGTTATGTTCAAATTGCTTGGGAGAAGGACATCAAGCTACAGACTACCCAAAGCCTCAAAAGCCAAAGGTGTTGTACAAATATGTCTAGTCTCCAGGTGCTGAACCAGAGATAAAGAAGAAACAGGAAGATGTAGTCATACATAAAATTGAATGCTTTGACGAAGGCACTCTGCTGACCATTGATACCAATTGGCCGAGTGATTTGGAAGATGTTTGTAAAGTCTTCACTCGAAGCACTTCAAAATCACCCAAACCAACGAAAGAGAGTTTAGCTTAGACTCGAAAGAATAAGAGAAATCATCCGACAAAGTAGTTGAAGAACAAGTCTATTACTCAAAAAGACTTGAAAGACGATTCTGATTATGACTGAAATGTTGCCAGGCTGTTTAAGAAGGATGTTGCAGAGGAAGTGAAAACTCTAATTGAAGACGAACTTAATGTTGGAAAGAGGGGTGTGAAGAAGATTCCATCGAGCTTGTCCATGATAGGACTGGCTTTCCCTTGGAAATCTATGTGGAAGATTAGTCTAGGTGATAGGAATAACTGTCAGTGACTTAAGTATGAAAATCTGGTGCTAAATTACAGAACAAGAAGACCATTACTCTATCGGCTAGTAGAATCTTGTTATTGTGGAAGCTTATCAGGCTACAAAAAATAGCTCTGATACCATGTTGGAAAGAGGGGTGTGAAGAAGATAACTCAAAAAGAAAACGAACACGAAAAGAAACGAACTTGAAACTCGAAAAAGAAACAAACTCGAACGAAAATGTTTGTGTATAGTGGAATAACCTATCTCACTCTTTTCTCAAGGATGACTATGCCTATCAGACTCAAACAGAACATTAGTGATAGGAATCACATTTGCCATCAAAACATCAGAAAGATAATTTGTTGCAATCAGTTAGAAAAATCTTTAGTCGTGAATTATTCACGAAGAGCTAGATTGATAATCAGTCGCGAATTAGTCACAAAAAGCAAGACTAAATATTAGTCGCGAACACCTAGACTAGTAATAATTCGCGAAGAGCAGACAGCCAGATAGAACGTAGAAAAGCATTGCAATATTGACACAAATCTGAACGCAGAACAAACAAAGCTGTTATCAGATTAAGTATAACGAAATATATAGGTCAATAATGTAAGTGAGCACAAAACAATAATGGACGTAACCGCGTGTTTCACGGAGCTAACCACACAATATATAAAGGTGATGAACCTATTACTAACAATACATCTGGAAGAAAAAAATCAATGCACAAAAGCATCTATGATGTCTATCTTTGATTATCAGTGATGTTTCGTTCTCTCTCTTCTATTCTGATGATGTTCTGATACTCTATTGTTCATTATTTGAATATGTAGATGGTATTCAATATATACATAATTTTTAATAGGTGTGCAGATGAAGAAGGTACAAAAGTGGATGTGTTGTCTGTGGGAGATCATGGGTGGTTGCTGTCGTTGTCAAATCTGCTTGCACAGTGCATGGGATGAGCGTGAGGAGGCACGACATCAGCTTTTGCTAAAATTAACGTTGACGAAAATGCAAAAAATGCGACACTTTGACAAATGTCTTAAAAATTGATATACATGGTACTTTCTCTTTTTCATTAGGGCACCTTTGGCATTTGTAGGACAACTTTGGCATTTGTAGGGCAGTGTCATCTTTTTTGTCTTTTTCGCACGTGGAAATTTACTTGTATTTATGTAGACAGTCGCATTTTTTTTGCTTGTCTTATTTTACATGTAAATATGCAGACTGTGCGACAACACAAGTAGAATATAGCAGCATGAATGGAGGCAGATTAGCATAAGATTTAGGAGAGTAAAAGAGATAAATCCAATACCCCCTCTTAATCTGGATCCATGAATGCCTTGATCTTTAGACTAAGCAATGCACAAAACTTTTTGTGTGCATTAACACTTAATGCGTTTGTGAATATATCTGCAACCATGTCCTGTGTTCTACCGTATGTTTAAGCTTACCTCCTTGTTGAGAACCTTGCCCTTGATGTAGTGATATCAAATTTCAATGAGCTTACTCCTAGAGTGCGATAAGGCAATAGCACTCTGATCATCACAGAATATAATTGTTGGGCTATACTGATACAAAATAATGTCTGACAGTAAATTTTTCAACCAAAATGCTTCTTTAATAGATTGAGAAGTAGCTATGTATTCTGCTTCTGTAGATGAAAGAGCGAAAGAGGTTTGCTTACGACTGTTCCATGAGATAGGGCCGTCATTGAAGAATAATGTAAATTCAGATGTGGACTTACGATTATCTACATCTCCTCCCCATCTTGCATCAGAATATCCATTGAGCTGATGAAGATTGTCGTTATTGATCCATGGTGGATTGATAGTGGAGCAAGCTTTCATATGACATGTCACAAAGAGTACTTCACTTCTTTGGTGCCTTATGAAGGAGAGAAGTTCATCAACATGGCCAATGATGGTAAAGTTGTTATCAAGGCATTGGTACTATTCCTATTTTTCTCTCATCTACAAATAGGAATGTAAGCTTGAAGAATGTTTTGTTCATACCTTCCATTATTGAAAATGTGCTTAGTGTGTGTCAAATGGTTGACAAAGGGATCAAAGTGGAATTTGTTGGTGATTCTTGCTTGATCAAAAGGAATAGAGTCTTGATTGCTCAAGGCAAGAGACAAGGGGTTTTGACAATCTGCGAGTTTTGCAAGTTTTATTTACAAATGATTTATAAAATTTCATGGCACATGATATATAGGCTTCATATATATATATATATATATATATATATATATATATATATATATATATATATATATATATATATATATATATATATATATATATATATATATATATATATATATATATATATTCATTTTATATTGGATAAAAACTAACTTTGGTTATACCAATGGATTTTACATAAAAAATGGTGCACTTTTGCTTTTTGGACCATCTCAATCCGAGCAATAGTAAGAAAGTTATGACAGTTCAACGTTTTTTAGACTAGAAAACATTTTCCCGTTGGAACCTAAAAGGGGTAGCACGCCGGCGTGCTATCAATTTGAGTTAAAGACTAAAAGCTTAAATTGGTAGCATGCCGGCGTGCTACCCCTTTTAAGCTCCAAGAAAAAAAAAATTAGTCTAAAAGACTTTGAAAGACGATAACTTTGTTAATATTGCTCGGATTGAGATGACTCAAAAAGCAAAAATGATCCATTTTTCATGTAGAATGCATTGCTTTAATCAGATTTGATAAAAATAAATAAAAATATTTTATTATTTTATCATCTCAATATAAGCTTAATAGTTAAGTAGCAGTCTCCATCTAGAACATACAATAAAAATGTCAACATTGATTTTATGATACCTATCATAGGCTTGGCCACATACCATCATGTCTTTTAATGTATGGTCATACATCAATCCTTGGCAGTAGACAAATATGTTTTAGCTTGATAAATATAAATTAAAGTGATCAAGTTTTCTGCGTTCTCAATGATATAGCATACGATGTACAATTTGTAGACAACATGATTTGCATACATATCTTTTAGCTAGTAAGAAAATAAACAACATGATAATGAAGTATACAAGATTTCACCCCCAAAAGTGAAGTAGAATAAATTTTAAAAACCTAAATACAATGTAGCATGCCATGTGCTATCAATTTGATAAAAATTTTAAGACACTAAACTCGCAAAACTCGCAGATGATTTACTCGCAAAATGCCAAAGCCCAGAGACAAGGTGATCTCTACAAACTAGATGGATTTGTTGGTTCCAACCATGGTGGTTTGAAGGCAAAGAAGCAAGTTGGTGAGCTTTGTTCAATGTCAAAGTCACAAAGTTTTTCTTATTCTTGATCTAGCTCAAGATCTAAGATGCCTTTTCATTTAGTACATTTGGATGTACATTGTACTAGTTATTTGAGTAATGGAGGAGCAAAGATGTTTGTGACTTGCATTGATGACTGTAGTAGATATTGTTGGACTTATCTTCTAAAGAGTGAGGATTTCATATTTGATGTCTTTCGTCTGTGTGCCACATGGGATCAAGTTTTTTATACAGGTAGATAAGTCCCCCCCTATATCTTTCTTTTGCAAAACATTTCTGTGCATAAGCAAAAGTGCCATTTTTGCAACTTGTTAGAAAGCTTCTATTGAGTTGAGAAACATGAACACACCTTGTGTGAGTATGGTGCAACTTTGTCATTGCTCCTATGAATGAGGGTCTTTTTCCAACATAAAAGTTTGCAGTTATTTACACAGGTAGATAAATCCCCCCTTTATGTTCCTTTTGCAAAACCTTTCTCATTGCATAACCAAAAGTGCCACTTTTGCAATTTGTTAGAAAGGCTCTTCTATTGAGTTGAGAAAAGATGTGCACACCCTACATTATATATTGTGACAACCAATCAACCTATATATAATGTAGGGAGCAAGCACATCGAGATTGCTCATCATTTCGTGAAAGAGAAATTCCAAGCCAAGGAGATCAAGCTCCAACATGTGCCATCATTAAATTGCTTGGCTGATTTGTTTATTAAATCTTTATCTAAAGATTCATTTTTCAAGCTTAGATCTTCAATTGGAGTGATTCATAGAAACATTATTGTTTCCAAGATTACATTTGAGGAGGTGTGTGAAAAATTGCCTATGTTGACAAATCTAGCCATGTAAAATATTGTACATTTTGTCTATATTTTCTTGCTTGGGCCTTGTATGTCATGTTCCATAACTGGTTCACTTTGTCCAAAACCTGCTGCAGGGCCCTCGTCACTTTTCAGTTGAAGTTCCAGTCTCAAGGAAAACCTTTGATCTGCAGGTTGCACAAACTTTGATTATCAGTCTCAAGGGGATGGATTCATAAAAAATTGGTGGTAAGAATAGTTTTGGATGGACGGTTTGGTAATGGTAAGGAAACATGATGAACGCTTGGTAGTAGGGTGAAGGAACTGATAGTTCTACAGTTGCAACTTTGGACCCTTGCAATGTCGAGCTTTGACCACCACTTGATGGGTGAGGAGTTTGCTTTATTTGCAGATTCACGGTTGTCTTCATCTTTCTTTTTCTACAGCTCTTTCTTTTGACCTACTTTTGGATCTCTTTGGGCTTCATATGAGGGGATTCAACTATCATTGCTCTAGAGAGTTTCTTTTGATCAAGGTTGAGCTGACTCATCTGTTGCTTAAGTTTTGTCCTTTCCTCCTCAGCTTCCTGGATCTTTCTCTTTATTTGTTCTGGCTGCTTTGCTTGCTTTTGTAGGTCTTTTTCGGCTGAACAACCAATATAGGTGGTAGTTGGTCTCCGCAAGACACTTGCAATGATCTATCAGCTGCTTTGGTAAGACTATCAAAAACTGGGAATTCCTCAGAAGGATAGTAAACTGATGATAAACAAACAGATGGAAGGAAGGGTGGTGGTGACAACGGTAGATGGTGTGGACGATAGGCATGATAATGGGCGTAGAATTCGAAGTATGGCAAGAGGCCAGTTGAAGAAAGAGACTGATTTTCCAATGCTTATGTTTCCCTTTCTGAAGGATCTTTGTCGTGATTGGGGTACTTCTTCTGATTGAGTCTCTTTGGATTACCCATCTGTCTTCTTTAGCCTTGTCTTTTTCATATTAGACTTGTGACCTTGGTTGTCGATCTTGCTGATGTTGTTGTTGGCAATGCAACTGTTCCAGTGGATCCAAGCAAATCCACTCTCTCCTCCCCAAAAAATCTGTTGGTGGGGATGTTGTTCCTAGTGACTATTCATGCTCAGGATTGGATCGGCGTGTGGAACATGTAGTTGAAACTCATTGAACATGCGACTGGACTAAGATTGAACAAATTTTAACTAAATTTGTTTTGATTTTGTTGTAGTTGACTCAAAGAATAATATGGCAATGAGATGCAGGAATCAACTCTAAGTTGACATGGATTTTCATATTTCTCAAAAATCCTACACTGTTGTACAAGGGAATCTGAAGATGGATAGATGAATGAAAATGTGTTCTAGAGATGCTCTATAGAAGACTCTCATGCAGTAGCTATTCCTCATGAAAAATTCAATCACAAAAAATAGGAAAAGAGAAACAAGAAAATAAACAAATGTTACAGAGAGTGAGAACTGTATAGCACTTGTCGAATAAAACTTGCATTCATCAACATTGATAATGTACCTTGATAAGTCGGGCCATCATCTCATGGTCTTCTTCTGAATGGAGGGCTACATTGCGATTGGTCTTGATTGGGTCTAAGCCTCGATCCCAAAAACAATCTTGCTGCATCAGAAAGGCCATAGATCGGCAATATTCAGCACTTTCTTGCACGCATAGATCGGCACTTGTTTTGTACTTGTGCCCAAAATTGAGTATTTGCAAACTCATATGATCCGAAAACAGTTGCCAAGGGAGGGATGCTACAAGAATTAAAGGCTCCTCCCATTTTTTCATAGTCTCATAATCTAATGCTATTAACCCAACATAGTTTTCAAAAACAAGTCGCGTGGGATACTGCCTTGTTGCACAGCCTGTGTATTGGAAGTGATGGGTTAAAGTCCAAAGGCCAAAACATTTTAGTGTGAACAAATTTATTTTAGGGGTTGAAAATATTTGAGGTCAAAACAGCGAATGAGACCACCTATTAGTAAGTAATGCATTACAGGAGTGAACTAAATGCTTAGTTAAGAAAACTATACATCCCATGAAAAGGGAGTGAGCGTTACAGCTCCTTGCAGCCATTGGTCTATCCTAGCTCGTTCAGTAGGGCAATTAACTATCCCCAAACATGGATAAAAAGGGAGGGTTATAATAGCTAAGGAACACCAATTTGATTATCTCTAAGTAGAGTCCTAGGATGTGTGAGATATCCAGGCAAAGCCATTCATGCATACTGGATCAACCAGAATCAAAATGCTTAAGATTAAACAGGTAGAAAAATGATAACCTTGGCTAGGCAAAAAATTTGGCAGCGTACAACATGTAGTAAGAAAACCTTCCCTGTATTGGTGAGGAGATTCTCTCTAAAATTCCTGAAATCATCGGCCAGTTCACCAACTCCACCCGTGGCTTTTCTGTCGGCAATGGATTCTGCATTTGAGCGGCATGTAAAAGGGATCCACTCTTGTAATGCCGCAATGATCTCGTCCCTGGTGGAATATTGTCTTTGATGTCCTCTTTGGTGATGGTGTGAACCTTTTGTGTTGAGAGTGTGTGTTGAGTTGCTCCTATGAATCAAAGGGTTGTGGCTTGGCATGTAGGCTCACATAGATAATTCACTATCATCCTAGCTAGTAGTTTCTTGGCTCTCATGCTCGGCTCTCAATTTCTTCTTCTCTCCTCCTTTTGAGACCTCCTCGGTCATGGGTGAGAGATATTATGTGTCTTCAGCTTGGCTCGGCATCTGGGGATTCTCTGGAATCCACTAACATATGCCACGAGTTTCTACAAGCATATTAATGTCATTTCTAAGTCTACAATCTATATGCAAGTTGTATACTACCAACTAGACTTGAGAAACCCATATAGCTCGAGTTTCATCTAGGCCACATTTGGCATTTACATTATGAAACAAAGTACTTGCATAGTAAAAAGTTTGTAGCAAGCCTAAAGTCAAGATAGATGATTTTTCAATCTCAACACTCCTCCTAAAAACAATCTATGTTGACTTAAACATGGATCTTGGTATTATACCAAGATTGGCTCTATGCTTGATGAAGGAATTCTTGTTCAAAGGTTTGGTGAGCAAATCTGCAATACAAGATGATGTGTCGATGTGCTCTAAGTATATTTCCCCTCCAATTAGCTTCTTGTGAAATATTTTAGATCATTCAAGATCCAATCCATGTCCTTGGTGGTCTGCTAGTTCTTCATGATCTTCTGGGTAGTAAAGGAAGCTGATCATTTTCATCATGTTGTAGATGATGAACTGCAACATCATCATCTTCAGATCAGTTTCCAATTCTGCACGCTCTTTGAATTGTCGAAAGTATTTGAAAGCCATCGATTTCTGCTTAATGAAATAAACAACCATTCTTCTAAAAAATTTGTGAAAATTGTCAACATTTCCTTGACTAGTTTAGGCCAAAATTGATAATTTTGGCACATAGTTTTGGATCTAACCTTTCACACATGTGGAACAAGTCTAGATACTTTTATTTTTTGGAGTGCAAGCATTCAAGCCAATAATCTTGGAGTTTAGATCCACTTATGATCTATATTTTTCTCATGGTATCAGAGCTTGTTGGCTGTTATTTTTAGTAAGGTTTCCATTTTTGGTGATATTTGGATGTTTGATCAAGTTCTAGCATGATTATGCATTGCATTGTTGATCAAGTCTTACTAACCTTTGTTTTGTGAGTTGAACTTGTGGATCAAAAGCATATTTCATGTCTATTGAAGATCAAAGGCTGAGAAGAATCTAGTTTGGATCAGATCATCACATCTTATCATTTGTTGATTATGAGACTTGTGCATATTCAATACTAACAATGTTCTTTTCATTCTATTGTTGACAATCTCCATTCTTTGGATGAACACTCTCCTTAAGTGGATGGACCTTCTCCTTAACTGGATGACAAATGCTCTTTGAGTGAGTTTGTAATTCTCCTAAAGGCTGAGAAAGGCTCACATTTAGATGAAAGATCCCCTTTTTGGGTGAACGTATTATAAGCTCCATTGTGAAGAGCATATTGTAAAGATTGTCATCAATTTTGTCATAAATTTTGAAGTACTTCCTTGAGCATGTAAGTAACTCTCCGTATGTAATTTGATTGGAGCATTTGCTAGAAGGTTTTAACCATTATGCAAATGTGTTTTCAGGTTCTTAACAAGTTGAGGAACATTCTCATGTGAAGTGATCTTAGATCTACATCTAAACATCAAGATTTGACAAGCTAGTGAAGCTAGTCTTGTGATTCACTAAGTGTGGTTATACATTCATCTCTAAATCTGTATTTATCACTTGTTGGAGTTTATAAACTTTTAGAAGTGTGGTTTACATGTGGTTTTACAGGTTGAATCAATATCTTAGTGTGTTGATCATATGTTGATCAAGTTTGTTCAATACTAGGTAAACTTGGCATCCTCGTTTTGTGTATTTTCTAAGAATGCAAGTAACTCTTGTGAAGAATTGAAAAAGACTATGTTAGATATAGGGGTCTTATGTTTTTTACATCAAGCATCTAGGTGTAGGATGTTGATAGGAACAAATTTGGCACAGATGGCAAATTATGCATTTCCACTTGTAATGCCACTATTGAGCCAAAACAGAGTAAGAGTCTAAACTCGTACCAATTAGAGTGTAGACAAGTGTAATGCTTTTGTTTGATGAATTCCAAGAGGTTCAATAGGATTTAGAGGTGGAACCACGTGAGGTCCAATAGGAAATTGAGGTGTGCTTGAATATAGTCCAATAGAATTAAGAGGTGCATGGATCAATGGTCCAATAGGATTAAGAGGTGACAAAGTATGGTCCAATCATAGTTAAGCATAGTGTTAGCTCGTGGATCTACTAGTATCATTGTACTCCTCATTTTGAAGCTAATTGATTTGGTGATTATATGGATTTTGAGTGTTATTGAGTTTCTAGCTTTCTCTCTCTACCCGAGAGCTCATAATGATTTTTCTCTCTCTACTCGAGGAGAGCAGCTTGTTTTTACTTAGATTATTTTTTGAATACTTCCCACACGTGTGAGTGAGAGTTGGAAGTGATTGAATGCATGTAGTAGTGTGTTTTTGCCATAGGATACAAGATTGATCTTAAATCTCAATCTAGTGTTGATCTTGGTGCATCTACACACCTTAGGAGATCACAAGTACATGTGGAGGACAATCCACAGGTGTGAATTCAACATGGTATCAGAGCCTACCTAAGGTTACCATGCATTTTGATCCATCTAAGTGAAAACTTTTCATCAATCTTGAGCTGGAAATTGTCAAGGCCCATTTTCCTAGCTATCTTGTTCAATCTTGAATCAAAAGAGATCAAAAGGACATTGACTGGGTCTGACCTGGTATTGTACGAAATCAGGTGCTTAGACACGTGTGATGAACATCCAATTTCAGTTTGGAAGTTCTCTCTCATGCTTGATCCATTTATCTTGCTTGATAGGTTCTTTTGAAGCTATTTTTGTCTAGTTTCTGATGCAATCAGTTTCATTCCATTTGGTTGAGCCAATCAGAAGTTATAAGCTTTTGAATAGGGTTAGGTAGGGCACCTAGACCTGGGTGGACGCATTTGGTTTGGTCAAGAGATTGCTTGGTTGATCCAAAATAGTAGTTGTATGCTTACCAATCTCATCTATTTGTGATCTAGGCACTGTTGTGAGATCTTAGCCATTTTGTTTCATGCAATAGCATTGTATTTGAGTCAAATTTGGTTTCTTAGTGTATTTCACACGTGCTAAGAGTGTTTGATCCTAACTTTGCCTATACTCCATCATTTGATGTGAAATAGATCTTGTTTTAGAGAGATTTGTGTAGCTAGTGAGAATCAATTCACAAATAGTTGCAAGATCTTTTATAGGAGGAGATAGTACTCTATTATTGGATCCTATTGAGAGTGTGTAGCAACATTTATTGTTCATCATTTGAGTTTTCTTCACTTCAAATGTCTTCAATGGGTTCATCCTTGTTGGAACCAAGTGAAAGATTGTCCACTTCAAACTATTCAATTTGGAAAATGAGGATGGAGTCCATCTTGATCCTTCAAGACGTGATGGACAAAGCTCTTGGCCTTGAAAAAGAACCACAAGTTCTTCAAGAGGTTCAAAAATACAAAAAGAGAGCTAGGATGGCTCTCCACTACATTAAGATGAATGTCTCTAATGAGATATTGAGGGAGATAGGTACTTGTACAACAGCCAAAGACAAGGCAAGATTAGGTCCATCATATAAAATGCCAAAGTTTTTGGTGGCCGAGATGTACCTCAACACTCTTTTTGTATTTTTCCAATGAAAAACCAATGGATTTTGCATAGATTGGCTTAGTTTGCCTACACTATAACTTAGATCAGGTCTAGTTATAGTAAGATAGATCAAGGAGCCTACAAGTCTCCTATATAGTGTGATGTCCTCAAAGGATGCTTCATCATCACTATTGGAAACTTTTACATATTGCTCCATAGGAGTTTCTACTCCTTTACAATATTTCATTTCAAACTTTTCTAAGATAGAAGAAGAAAATTTTGATTGACAAATAAAACTCAGATCCTTGCCTCTTGAAACTTCTATTTCTAATATGAAATGAAGATTACCAAGATCCACCATCTTAAACTCCTTAAACAATGCTACTATCACTTCTTGTATACCATCAAGATCATTTCCACTAAGGATAATGTCATCAACATCCAAAATGAGAATGATGATTTTATTGTCATTAAATCTTAAGGACAAAGAAGGATCATAAGGACTTACAACAAACTTTATAGAGTTCAAGAAGGTATTCAACCTAGAGTACCAAGCTCTAGGTTTTTGCTTAAACCCATAAAGGCTTCTTAGCAACAAACACTCTTTTTCCTCCTGATCTTCTTTGATGAAGCCCTCAGGTTGCCTCATGAAAATCTCCTCTTCTAAATATCCATTGAGAAAAGCATTAGTTACATCAAGTTAAAATAGAGGCCAATTGAAAGTAGTTGCAAGAGAAATAGTCAACTTTATGGAAACTAGCTTAGCAACAGGAGCAAAAGTTTCATCAAAATCTACTCCCTTGGTTTGCAAGAACCCCTTTGCCACTAGCCTTGCCTTGTGTTTGTTTATGCTCCCATGTTTATTGTACTTCAATCTATAGATCCATTTGCACTCAAGTGGCTTTCTTCCTTGAGGAAGATCCACAAGCTTCCATGTATGATTCTCCATAAGAGCATCATACTCTTTTTGCATGGCATCCCTCCATTCTTGTGACTCCATAGCTTCTTCAAAGCAACTTGGCTCATCAAACATAGAAGTTAAAAAAGTGTAAGAGGTAAGTGAATGTAGATCTTCCCTTTGTTCACCTTTGTCAACATAGGTGAGCCTTGAGGGCTCGACCTTCCTTCTTGTAGATCTCCTTGGAGTCCTCGGATCTTGAGATGGATCTTCAAGATCTTGATCACATGTAGGCTCCTCCTCAAACCTTACAAGATCCTTGACATAAGATGGATTAGAAGTTTTCTCATTCAACTTGCAGTAGTTACCTTCATCAAAAGTAACATCTCTACTCACTTAAATCTTCTTAGTGATTGGATTATAGACTCTGTATCCCTTGCTATTTTCAGCATAACCAACAAAGATCCCTTTAATAGAAGTAGGATCATCCTTTTTCCTTGTATCTAATGCTTGAAAAACATAGCAAGTAGATCCGAAAATTCTTAGATCTTTAAGATTCGGCTTCTTACAAAATAGAGCCTCATAAGATGTTATGCCTCCAATGGGCTTACATGGCAATCTATTACACAAATAAGTTGCACAAATAATAGCCTCTCTCCAAAAGGACTTAGGTAGAGATGCATCTAACCTTAAAGCCTTAGCACACTCACATAGTATTCTATTCATCCTCTCGGCTATACCATTTTGTCGAGGACTATAAGTGCATGTAAGTTCTCTCTTAATGCCATTAGATTTACAAAACTCTATCATCTTGGTGGAGATATACTCTCCACCATTATCACTTCTCAATACTTTAATTCTAGCATCAAGTTGATTTTCAACTAGAGTTTTGAGCTTAACAAAGGCTTCAAAGACTTTACTTTTGGAATCCAAAAGTTCAATCCAAGCGTACCTAGAGTAATCATCAATAAAAGATACATACATAGATGCACCTCCATTAGATTCTTGAGAAAAAGAGTGCACATCACTATGAATAAGATCTAATGCTTTTGTAGATCTAGTGGAAGAGATATCAAAAGGTAGCTTGTGTGCCTTCGAGAGGCTACAAGCTTCACAACTTTTTTCACACTTTGAGAGTGTCTTTGGAAGGCTGAGAGCAAGATCCTTGGTGCATAGCATCTCCATAGATTTTAAGTTGGGGTGGTCCAACCTCTTATGCCAAAGCTCCACTTGATTGAGCTCCTCCTTCACCATGTTCACGCTTCCAAGAAAAACATTAGCATCAAGCTTAAAAAGCCTTCCTTGCTTGAATCCCTTTACAATGCAAGTATTATTCATCATTATGGAGCAAACACCTTGCTTAAAATGGACATCTAATCCATCATCCATCAATTGTCCTACACTTAACAAATTCTTAGTGAGTGTAGGAACATAGAGTACATTATCAAGATCTACTCTTTTAGAGGATCCAAGACTTAAGGGAATAGTTCTCACTCCATTTATTCTACATTATTGAAAACTTGCTGTTAGAATAGACTTTTTACAACCTACAAAAGGTACAAGAGTTGAGAAAATGTCCTTTTGGAATATCATGTGGGAACTAGCCCCACTATCAATCCACCATGTGCCATTGGAGTAGCTCTTTGATGTTGATGTAGAAGCCATCAAGAGAATCCACTATCTTCCTCAAGAGTGAGGTTGCTTGTTTGCTCTCTCCTTGTGCATTCTTCTTTTTGAAACACTCGGATGCAAAGTGCCCCTTCTTTCCACAAAAGAAGCACTTGAGTTTGGCTTTGTTCTTCTTTCCACCTTTGGAGCTTGATGGTTGATCATCATTCTTGGTCTCCTTGTGTTGGATCTTCTTCTTTGACTTTGCCTTTCCCTTGCTTGAGAAGTTGGCCTTCTCATCACCATCATGCAACTTTAAGGATCCAATCCTTTGCTTGACATGAAGGATCCTACTCTCCTCAGCCACAAGCACACTATGGATCTTGTCAATGGCATGTAGTGCATCTTGAATAGCAAAGCTTTGTACAAGATTGGAGAACTCATCTCCAAGACCATTCAAAATGATTTGAATAAGTTCATCATCATGAATACCCTCACTAATGATGGAAAGTTCTTTGTTGAGAGATTTTATTCTCAAGACATACTCTTGAGCACTCTCATCACTCCCTCTAATGCTTTGAAGAACTTTGTTTCTAATTATAAGAACTCTAGAGGTATTTTTGGATTCATAAATCCCTTTGAGGTAGTTCCATGCCTCCTTGGCCGAGGTACAATATACCACTTCTTTTAGAAGATCATTACTAACATTCATTTTCAAGCAATGTAATGCTAGTCTAACTCTCTTTTTGTACCTCACTTGATCTTGCCCTCCTTGAGGTTCTTCTTCCTCTCCTATGACAAAATCAAACATATCTTGGAGCACAAGTAGTGACTCCATTCTTACTTTCCAAGTTGAATAATTATTAGAATTTAGCCTTTCACTAGTCTCAAGAAGAAAATAGGCTCCAATTGAACCCATTCTATCTAGTAACAAGTACAACAAATGTACTATTCAAAGGCTCTCCCTTTTTCCTTTCTCAGAATTTAGCTAAAATGCTACTCTCTTGAATCTCACTAGACTCAAAAAACAAGATCTATAATGATCTTGATCTCAAAAAGATTTGGGAAAGTGTATTCTACACAATCTATTCACTTAGAATCTTGGATTTGACTTTTGGAAGTGCCAATGCCTTCCTATGGTGTCTATAATTGGTTATAGTTTCACTCTTGAACTAAAAAACATAAGCCTCAAACTCTCTCTCAAGGATTTGTAGGTTTAATAAAATTCTAACACCATTCACTCATCAAATCTATAATGGAAACAATGGTTTTTCATAAGCAAATCACTAGTTTCACTCTACACAACTTGTTTGAAGCTCAAATATTGAAAAAACACAAATTTTTGGTGAAAGTACAACTCCAGCAGCCTCTCACACGTGTGAGAAGTACATCTGAACTTTACACACTAATCTGAAACTCACCCTCCTTCAAAGTGAATCTAGCACCAATGCTTTCACCAAAATGAAGATTTTTGGATCATCAACTAAGCTCTTTGACTTGGCTCTAATACTATGTCACATTTTAGAGTTTAAGGACTGAAATTGATCTACAAATGATCACAACGAGTGATTGGTAGCTTGGGATCTTGATCTATATCAAGACTAGCTTCCAAATCTAGCTTCTACTTGACAACCTTTGTGATTCCAAGCAAAAACAATAAAAAATGATGATCCATGGCTTCACACATGTGAAGTACAACTAATGTACGGCTTGATAATAGAAAAATAGTTTACTTATCATTTACTAAGCATTCATCCACCAAGAAAGTGCTTAAGAGAGTCAAAACACAAAGATAGCTTCACAAACCAAGATTTCTCATTATTAGCTCAACAATGGATCCATCATGGATCAAGTACCAAATAACCATAATCTCTCTCTAAGCTACATCTAGCACATGTGGGACAGCTCATTGTACTCATCCATATCCACTTTGGATAAGATCTATCAAATTTGCCACATCATCCATTGGTGGTTTGTAATGACCTTCTAGATTCCTACAATCTAGGACCTAACTCCTATAATTTAGGAGATGTCATATTAGACTCAAATGAAAGCTAATCAAAATGGATCTAAATATTACAAGTGTCATTTCACATGGGTGGATCCACATAGATGTCAAAATACATCAAAAACCATGTGAAAATTGCTTAATTCTAACAAAATAAGCTCAATATGCTAGATTGTAAGAGTATAGAAACTCCTATGAAGCAAATTGTAAAAGACCCTAACAAAGGTGATGAAAGATCCTTTGTGGAGATCACTCTTTTTAGGAGTCTTATAGGTTTCTTAATTTGGCTCAAATTTGAATCTCCTAAAACTCGCCTCCAAACTTTCCCACACTTTCAAAAAGTGTTTATTCAAATGAAATTTAGACTAATGGACTTTGAAAAGGTATTCGCTAAGTCTAAAACAAGTTTTGGCCTCAATATGCCAAATATGAAAATATTGACAAAATGATTAAACTAGTTGAATCTTTCACACTCCCTCTTCAACTATTTTTAGCATAGACTTTGATAACACTCCAAGTGATGTCCTGTGCTTCATGAACAAGTCCTTTTCCAATGATTTCATGAAGATATCAGCTACACATTCCCTTGAAGACACATGTCGAAGCTCCAGCTCCTTTGCAATGATTTGCTCCCTCACAAAATGATATTGTACCTCAATATGCTTGCTCCTAGCATAGTTTTTGACAATAGAACTTTGATCCATCATAAGAATGATCATCTTCCTAAGAATAGATTTCCTTTCAATGATCATGTAATTCTAAAAATAGAAACAACCATAATTGATATAGAGAATAGTGTCCACTTGGGATGCTTCACTATTTCTTACATCAATTTTACATGCCAAGAAGTAACTAGTACATGAAGAATCAAATAGAATGTAAATGAAATGATTCCACCATGCTTCCAACTCTGAATTCTCTGAAAAAATACAGCAAACAACCAATAAATGTGAGTGATCAACTTTTGCTTGCATGTTTCCTCATCCTTTGTCCTTTGTTGCCATGTATTCACCATGATACTCCATGAATGAGCCTCCATCTCCATCTTGCCATAAGATGCCACCATCACTTGATGACTTGGCCATGAATGAGTGACATAATGAACCTCCAATAGCTTCATTTCCATCAGCAAATCCAGCCAAGAATGCTAGTACAAATTCGACATCAAAATGATGTTCACCAATGTAACTAGTTTTACCATATCTTAACAATTTGCGCACATCCACATGAAAATGCTCAAACATGAGATAGAACAAGTAAAGTAAACTTGAAAAACACTTCTTTGCTGCTCCTTTGACCTTACTTGAGTCTTCAATAAGCTGCAAAAATAGATCCATAACATCTTTGCCAATTACCTCTCCTTTGATGCTCTTGACTAGCTCCAAATTGCCACCTTCCCTTTTGACTAGTTGAAGTGTTTTGAGATCAACCTCTTGATCTTCAACTTGACCATCAACGCCATTGAAAAAACTTTGTTTTCCAGATCCATTACTTGATTTTACAGCAAGATAACATCCATCCACTTGCATAGCTCCATAAGAAGATCCTCCAAAAAATGTTTCACTCTCCATAAGAGCTTGATACTCAAGATCCATTGCTTGGACCCACTCCTCTTCTTTCCTTCCTTCATCTACACTTGTAGGTTCATCAAAAGAGGTTAGGAAAGTACCATAATTTTCAGAAACTACTTGCTTATCCTTTTCATCATATGTGAGCCTTGAAGGTTCTTGTCTTTCCCTTTATGTTCTCCTTGGCTTTTGAAGGTCCATCATCATCACCATCTAAAGTAGGATCCTTTACATCAACATCAACAATGTTAGATCCATCCACACCATTATCAATCATGAATGAAGACACTTTTGGAATGTCACTTTGTTACTAGAAGGAATGTAAACCTTGTAGGCTTTACTCACCTCACTATATCCAAAAAAAATACCTCTTCTTGAAGATGGATCCTCCTTGGTCCTATCATCAAGAGTAATGTTGACATAGCATGTGCATCCAAAGGTTCTTAGAAAGTTGACAATTGGCCTCCTCTTGAATAGCATCTCAAAAGGTGTCCTTCCATCCTAAATAGCACTTGGCCACCTATTGCACAAGAAATTGGCACACAACAAAGTTTGATCCCAAAATGGTTTGTCAAGATTAGCACTTAACCTCATAGCTTTAGCACTTTCACATAAAGTCCTATTCTTTCTTTCAGCCACTCCATTTTGTTGTGGGGTCCTTGATATTGTATACTCCCTCATGATCCCATGCTCATCACAAAAGGCCTTGAACTTGGTAAATATGTACTCACCACCATTGTCACTCCTTAAGCACTTGATCCTTGTGGAAAATTGGTTCTCCCTTGCATTCTTAAACTTGATAAAGACATCATACACTTCATCCTTGCTCTTTAGTAGATAGATCCAACAAAATATACTAAAATCATCAATGAATGTTACATACATCTTAGCTCCACTATTGCTAATTATAGTACATCCATGAATATCTGAATGTACAAGTTGAAAAGGCTTTGTAGATTTAGATATAGATCTAATATAAGGTAGTCTATGTGACTTAGAAAAAGCACAAGACTCACAAACATGTTTGATGCCACTTAAGGAACTTGGAAGGCCTATCACAATCTTCTTCCTAGCCATTACCTCCAATGACTTGAAGTTGAGGTGTCCTATCCTTTTATGCCAAACCTCTTGAATAGGTATTTGCTCCCTTGCAATACAAGCATCTAGTTTGAATAACTTCCCTTGCATTTTACCTTTTCCAACCAAGACATCCTTCCTTTTGATCAAACAAGCATCTCCATCAAACTCCACCTTGAGGCCTTTACTTAGCATTTGACTCACACTAAGCAAATTCTTGGTAATAGATAGAATACACAAGACATCCTCCAAATGAACATTCCTATTTGTAGAGAGAGAAATAGAAATTGTGCTAATCCCTTTGATTGCACACTCACCATCATTGGCCTTGTAGATCACCCTCTTGTCATCTCCATATGCCGACAAAGAAGTGAAGTACTCTCTGTGAAAAGTCATGTGTGAACTTGCTCCACTATCAATCAACCAAGGATCTAGATCTCCATCGTTAGCAAGCATACATGAACACATCACAAAAGCATTATCATTTGCATCTTGAGCATCCAAACCATCCTCATCAAGAGTAGGATTTCCTTGCTTGTCTCCTTGATCTCTCTTCTTCTTGTAGCAATCACTTCTAAAGTGTCCTTTGATGCCACAATAGAAGCACTTAAGCTTTGATCTATCCTTGTTTTTGCCACTTGAAGAAACATCCACTTGATTTTGCCCTTTAGACCACTTACGTTTGGTTTTCCCTTGAATTTTCCCTTTGTGAACATAGCATCCTCTTGAAGTGTTGATGTAGATCCACCTCTTGCTTGAAGCCTATATTCCTCATTGATCAAGATCTCTTGAAGATCCATCAAAATTGACAAAGTTTTTTGAATAGCAATACTATGAACAATGTTAGCATGAGCATCCAACAAGCCATTAAGAATTACTTGAATAAGCTCTCCTTCCTTAATGCTTTCATCAATGCAAGACAACTCATCATTCAATGCTTTCATCCTCAAAAAAAAAGTACTTGGAGTTTCTTCATTCTTTTGCAAACAAGAAAAGATTTGCCTTCTTAGAGTCAACACTCTAGAAGTAGACTTGGACTCATAAAGCTTTTTCAATGAATCCTAAACATCCTTAAATGAAGTACACTTACCAACTTCCTTGAGAAGTTCATTGGTAACATTCATCTTGATAATGTGTAGAGCCTTCTTGGCCCTCTTATCATACCCCACTTGATCTTGTTGTGTTGTTGGTCTCTCCTCCAAACCTACAACAATATCCAAACATCATTCATCTCAATAAGTGACTCCATCCTCACTTTCCATAATGAATAGTTGCTTGAGGTAAGCCTATCATTGGCTTCCAACATGACTCCAATTGAGGTTGCCATGTAGCATCACGCATCTTAGACAAGAGTTTAAATTGAGAGCTTCGAACATTGACTGCTATGTGGTCTTTAAACTAGTTGAGATAGGCCTGCACGCACTATCTACTGATGTCTAACATTTGTCAATATGAACCTCATTTTGATTGCTCGTCATGTGTTGCCCCACCCAAGCAACTTTCTTGATAGCAATCTTACTAGAATATTAGATTTACATTAAGCATAAGTAGAATATACATGGATTAGATGTTGGCATGTCTTTAGCAAATTTTATCATATTTGTTTAGTATATACGGTCTCATAATGATTACTTATGATGTTGTATAGAGTAGCTGGCTACAATGTGTATATGTCATCGACGATGTCATCATTATCAGATAGCGATTCATCTCATGATCGCAGCAGCAGGTATATATTGTTATTGATATTGACATCAATTGCACTTTATTTGTTATTTGAATATGAGTGTATAAATTTTCTTGCAAATTTATTCTTACAATGACATTTGATTGGAATTATGAATTCTAGGAAAATTATCGTACCTCCACATGATTTAGAGAAAGAAAAAAGAATTGAGCTCTATCACAGAAAAAAGGAGCAAGCAAGACTAAAGAACAGTGAATAACTATTGACTGGTTCATCTTCAAACTCTTCCATCAGTCGACGTAGACCGCCTATTGATCCATCACATGTATGTATATTGATTTATGTCATAATTTTTTTATTTGTAATAGTGATGTAATCCGATTTGCTCTTTGGATATAGTATATTGCTCTTTGGAAAGCCAAGACACCACTCCATCACAAATGAAGGTTGAAAATGCACTAAATGTACAAAGACTATTTTGTCAATTTTTGTTACATGTTACAATTCGTCACATGTTAGAATTTGTCAATTTTCACTTGAATGACATTGAAAGAATTTGTGCAATTTGCAATTGGATTATTGGACTAGTTTCAACTAGAATATGATGAGAGGATACCATGTACATGCACACAATGCAAAGGCCTTAGGATTCGGACAAGGATTGTCAACGATCATATTTGGGCCAATGGAGTGCACACAGAGAATCCAAGAGTACGAGAGGTAAACTCTTTAAAGTGTTTTTCGAAAATGCTTTAATCTTTGACCCTTATGACACTTCAAATATAGTTTGGCCAATAAATATTGAGTGATAGGATGAGTGCCACGATACTTTGAAGTTAATCTCTCACTTGCTTCCAAAAGGAGAAAATCCAAATAGAATATTTAGATGAAGTTAATCTCTCACTTGCTTCTAAAAGGAAAAATCCAAATAGAATGATTAGATGAAGTTAACCTCTCACTTGTTTCTAAAAGAAAAAATCCAAATAGAATGATTAGATGTAGTTAATCTTGATTTCCATATTCAGTCACTCATAATAGCCTCTCATTCACGTCCGAGAGAGAGAGAGAGAGAGAGAGAGAGAGAGAGAGAGAGAGAGAGAGAGAGAGAGAGAGAGAGAGAGAGAGAGAGAGAGAGAGAGAGAGAGAGAGAGAGAGAGAGAGAGAGAGAGAGAGAGAGAGAGAGAGAGAGAGATCATGAAAGAGTTAAAGGTAACCAACACTCCAAATTCTAGGAAGGTGTGTAGCCCTTGTTTTCTTCCGTTAAAGGCGTGGTTCAAATGTTTTTTGTTGGAAGATGAGTTCCACAAAAAAGCCCAAATGCCGCAGGGAGAGAGCATGTGGTGACATTCTGGAGTAGGATATAATCGTGTGGTTCGAGAGTTTTGATTAGCACTCTGTAATATTCTCTCTGTTTTTTTCTTCATGTGTGTTTAGGGTCAGTGTGGGTGGGTGCGTGCGTGCGTGCATGTGTTTGTGTGTGTGTTTCATGCTACTGGTTTACAGTTTTTGTTATATATCAATTTATGTTTCATGCTAGAGAGAGAGAGAGAGAGAGAGAGAGAGAGAGAGAGAGAGAGAGAGAGAGAGAGAGAGAGAGAGAGAGAGAGAGAGAGAGAGAGAGAGAGAGAGAAACTGATACATCAAACATTTTCAACTTTTGTAGAAGAAGGACCATAAGTTGGTTTCAAGAAAACGAGTTGCAAGAGAGATCGAGAATATTATTGATAGGATAAATCACATGAATATTTATTTTGGATCATCATTGGCCCTAGATGATGCTCTTGTTGATGATGACCCCTTGCATGATATAATTAGTTCATCAATGCCTTGTGATTCAATCCATGTCTCCAAATCTCTAGAACGTTCTTACCACCCAACCACACCTATCCTAGATGTTGCACATGAGTCCTCCACGATACTCCACGTGGATTCCACAAACATAACTACCCCTTTAAAAAAGAGAACACGTCTTGGATGTATTATGACTAGTTTGAAGGATAATTGCAAATTACTACACACTGTTGATGTGTCAAAAGACATTCTAGGTTCTTTGTCTAACCTTCCTCTTCCACCTAGCTTGCAACCATTAGTAAAAACTTTTATTAGAAGTAGATATTTGTGTTGGCCACTCCAATCACCATTATCATTAAATGGAACACCATTTACGTATTGGGGTCGAATGTACATGATCATGCCTAGTGAACACTTTCCTGAGACTGGTTTGGGCCTTTTTGCATTGAGTAGTATTGAGGTCCCTTTAAATAGTGTTGTGACATTGATGCCATATGCAAGACCTCAATACAATTGGGGTGATTGGCATGCTTTGTGTCGTCACCAATGGAGGATGCAAGTATATGGCTTGAATTCAAATGCCTGTTCTTTAGAGGAGCAACGCGTGCAAGGAGGCAACATGTCAAGGGCAAATTGTACATACATTGATGGATGTCCAGATGTGCATGGAAACATTGTTGCATATATAAATAGTTCCATTGGCCACCCTCTATTGACGAATTGTGATTTTGAAGAACACACCAATGGAAAAGAAGACTTATATAATGGTCTGTGCCACTAGATCTATCAGGTTTGGGGAGGAACTGTTCATCAAGTATAGTTTCAACTGTCCTCTACCCAAATGTTTGCAAAAGACAATAAGTCAAATGTGAAGATTTAAATTTTGTTGATATGTAGAGATGTATAATCCATGCATCTTGATTGTATTTGGTTTGTGTCATTAAGTATGTCAAATGTTAGGAGCATTATTTGTCATTTGCCTAGATTAAATGCTAGGAGCATTATTCATCTTTGAGCTCATTGAATGTTAACAAGTTGAAAAGACAAATCTGTCTAATAGATACATTGGTATGTTCATACTTTTTAAGCTAAGAGGTAATTTATATTCATATGCAACATTTAGATCTATCAAGTATTGAGAGGAAATGTTTATTAAGCATTGTTTCAACCTACTTCTTGTTATTTTGATATATAGGATTCTTCATCCTCATTTAGTGTTGGAGACAATAATCCTCGTAATGGTCGACGTAGACGACGAATGCAATACAACGGTCCACATATAAAGCAATTACCTTGTCGTCTACATCAAGGCTTAAAAGAGATGATGAAAATCGATGAGCGCATTAATCAAGAGACTAATGCATCTGAATCTATCTCATCTAGATCTACTTCTTCGCAAACAAGTACGATGAAAATGAGCTTCCAATGAATGATGAATTTGAAGTCATGGGAGACATGTTGGATGATATGTACGAGAATAATATTACAGCTAGACACAATGAACAAGATGAGGAGGCACTTTTGTCTAAAGAAGAAAAGAAATTGCGAGAAGAATCAAAGACCGCATTGTATCCTGGAGCAAAGACATCTCGTTTGGCGACTTCTCTACTTCTATTAAACCTTCAAGCCAAATATAGATGGAGTGACCAAAGCCTCACATCATTATTTGAGTGATTTTTTTTCATCTACTTGTCATTTTTGCTTTGAAACAAAATTTACAATTTGGACATCGAGTGATATTTTTTTTACAATGACTTCTTTTGTCATGTACAGACTATTGAAAACCAAAATTTTCTCAAAAGGAAAAGTCATGTCTGAGACAAGAGATGAGGCGCGAAAGATGTTGCCTAACATCGGGATGGACTACAAGCAATATCATGTTTTATATCAAGGAAAGTACGAATCACTCAAGAAATGTCCCATTTGTGATACTCCTCGATATAGAGATGATTTGCAAGGGGCAACCATTTCGTGCAAATTTTTACGACATTTTCCAGTAATTCCACGATTGCAACGTTTATTTCATTGTAAATCTCTTGCACAACTTATGGACTGGCATGCACACCATACCTCTATGGATGGGATGATGAGGTACCTTCAGATTCACTTGCATGGAAATACATCAACAAAGAGTATCCAAGCTTTGCCAATGAGTCAAGAAATGTAAGATTTGGTCTTGCAACAAATGGTGTGAACCCCTTTGGTGTACGAACAACTACGTGGTCCATTTGGCATGTTTGCTTGGTAAATTATAATATTCCTCCTTGGTTGAGTACAAAAAAGGGACACATTATGTTGGCACTTTAATTCCTGGCCAACGCAAGGTTAAGAACATGGATGTGTATCTTGAGCCGCTTATTGACGAGTTGGAAGATTTGTGGAAGGGGATAAAAGCATATGACATATCGCGCCCCTTACATGAGAGGGAGTTTACACTACATGCCATTGTAATGTGGACAATGCATGACTATCCAAGATTAGGTGAATGCTCAAATAATCATTCAAACAATGTCTTGTGAATAGTTTTTACACTTGGTGTGTGTGGTTGGGCTAGGGATTGAACGTAGGACCTCCCCCATTCCGGTGGGGTGCTCTACCACTGAGCTACCCGTCCATTTGTGTTCCAAGAGAGTTGTGCAAGGGCTATAGCCTTGACACTTTCTAACACTCCCCCTCAAGGCATAGCCCTTTTTAGCTACTGCCCGCCTAGACCACACCCACAACCATGGCTCTGATACCATGTGAAAAGTTTTTACACTTGGTGTGCGTGGTTGGGCTAGGGATTGAACCTAGGACCTCCCCCATTCCGGTGGGGTACTCTACCACTGAGCTACTCGTCCATTTGTGTTCCAAGAGTGTTGTGCAAGGGCTATAGCCTTGACACTTTCTAACATGGTATCATGTGAAAGTACTATACTTTAGGACCATAAATGGATCTACAAAAGATCCACAAGTGTGATTGGATGCTTGCTTAACAATCTATCAAAAAACTAGACACAAAAAAGTTGATCTAGATTGGCAAAGGCCCCAGGTTGCTGGAAGTACAAGTTTTTTTGACAAACAACAAGCATTAACAATCAAAAGCATTGATAAACATTGAAATCCGAGCCCACACGTGTGCACTACAGGCTGTAGTATGGCTTCAACCTAAGAAACAAGTAGAAATTGATTTGGTTTCATTTGGATCACAAAAACTCAATGTACATAGTGAACTAGCTTGAGATTGCCAATGAGCTCCAAAAATTTTCTATCTTCTCACTATGGAGAGAGGGAATACATAACAAATTCAACTTCCTTCTTGAAGTTAGGTGGATTTCCAGCATGTAATAAGGAAGTTAACTCACTCTCCTTGCCCTAAAATGAAACCCTAGTCTATTTCCTAGAGTTATGTTTGGTAGGTAGCTAGTTGGTCAAATTTTCACCTTAAACTTAGGTGTAGGTCCTATAAAGTAGGGATGACCACCAAATAGACATGACCAACTCTCTTGACTTGACCTAACCTACATTAGGATGGGTTTCCCATGTGGCCTCATGGCCTCACATGTGTGGGACCCACTTGTGTACACAATTTACACTATTCTACAAGCTAGATTTGTCAATTTTTGGCAATTCTTCACATGTCTATTTTGTGTACATAGGAGTTTGTTTACAGTTACATACAACTAGTAATTCTTGACATTTACATGATATACTACAATGGCTATAATTATTCTTTGACATATACTTTTTTTAATAGTGATTTGCTTGTTTTTTGTGCGGGCCAAATCTTGTGGGAAGATACTCTTTTAGTCTCAAAAATGTGGTTTATGAAAATCATTGTAAATACTTGCATGAAGGCCATCCATTCAAAGACACTCATAGAAGAGGTTTTGGAGGAAGAGTTGAGAGAGAGATGCCTCCAAAGAGGATGTCTGTGAAAGATTGGCGAATACTATGGGAGGAATCTCAAGCAAAGCCAATCGATGGTATGAAAAGATTATCTATATTTCATCGTTTGGAATATTGGAATAACCTTTTGATTAATCACCTACTTGATCCCATGCACATATTTAAAAATGTGGGTGAATCTATTTGGAAACACTTGATTGGTGAAAAAGATACCATTGCTGCAAGGCACGATCTAAAAGAATCAAGCACCAAAAAAGAATATTGGATAAAGGATGGTGAAGATCATGCACTAAAAGTACTTTGGACATTCACTAAGGAGGAGCTTAACCATGTGCGCTCCATTATTCATGACATTAGAACACCAACTGGTTTTGTCCATTCTCTAGAGTCATCATTCATAGTGGATGAAAAGTTGCAAGGTCTCAAATCTCATGATTGGCTAAAGATGATTCAATTCATCTATCCATTTTCAATTCGTGGGTGCTTGTCAAAAGATATTTGTGAGACCATATACAAACTATCAATCATTTACATGTACTTGGTGCATTTTTTTACTTAGTATTTATTGATTGGAAATTCAAATAGACAAAAAATTGATTGAATATGTTGCAGATGGATGTGTTCAAAAGAAATCCATGAGCTGAATCTTCGCAAGAGACATGAGGATATGATGGAGATTGTGTGTATGTTTGAGAGATATTTTCCGACTTCCATCATGGACTCACAAGTGCATTTATTGGTGCGCTTGGTTGAAGAAGTTTCTATTGCTGGTCCAATGCACACTAGGTATAAGTGCATAAATTATCTTTTGTATGTGTATTTAAACTAAATCAATTGATACATGAACTCATTAAATAAAACACTTATTTTTAACCATTTGTGACTTTTTAGGTGGATGTTCTTTATGGAAAGGTACATGAAAGTCTTAAAAGATTTTGTGCGCAAGTGCACATGCTATGCTATAATATTTTTCATTTTATTGCAAGTGACTTCAATATTTGAGTTTTTGATATGTTCTAAACCGGATCGACTAAACAAGATATGGTGGTTTGTAGCTCAAGTTGAACCACGTTCACGACAAGTATTTGAGGGTGCAAATGTTGAGAATGAAATGAAAAACCTTCATCTTAACTATGAGATTGAGTTACCTAGAGATGTAATAAATTGTCAAACCATACTTGAAGCACCCACTTCCATAGATTTTGAGAATAGAAATTCTAATAATCAAGATGATGAAATAATTTTTGAAAGTGAGAGTGATGATGAAAATCATGTAAGAGGAGATGAATTGCAAGATGTTGTCGTTGATGAACTTGATTCTTGTAATTCTAAATAAAAATTGATTATTACAATTTTGAATGAAATTGATTCTTGCAATGCTTTCAAATGATTGTTATTTTGCCAAAATAGAGTCTCATTTATGGTCAAGTAAGTGAAAAGAATAGACATAGTTTGACTTCAATCCCATTTTTTCGGGGATAATGTCGGTGAAGATAGATGTACGGCTTCATGTTCCAAGAAAATTCTCATTTTTTAACAAATGTTGCAAAGGCAGTAAATCACTAAAAGCATGTGAGTTAATGAAATCACCACCACAAACTATGACAAAATCAAGTTTTTCATCATAGTCAATGGCAACTAGTCTTGTTTTATAATTGTTCACACTACCATCTTGATTAAGCTTGATCTTGAAGACCCATTTTCAAACAGTAACATTTTGTATCTTTGATGGAGGATCAATAATTTTACAAGTATCTCAAACAATGCATCATATACTCACCTCACTTTTCATTACATCAAATCACTCTTTTGTTGCTACAGTTTCATTTACACTTGAAGGAACATCATCGAACTTACGGTACTAATAAGGGCAATAAAAATTAAACAATCATCAACTTGTAATTGCTTCTCTCTTCCTTGTATTTGAGCCTTGATGGTCGCATTTGGGCTCTGATACCATGTTAAAATCAAAGGTTATGAACCTCATTTGGATACTAAAACCTTGTCTCAAGTACATCTATGAGGCTAAGAACACCTCTAGGCTCCTCACTCTTAGAAATCAAATATTCCAAAACAATCACCAATCTCCCTCAATATCTCATTAGAGACATTCATCTTAATGTAGTGGAGAGCCATCCTAGCTCTCTTCTTGTATTTTTGTACTTCTTGAAGGACTCGAGGCTCCTCCTCAATCCCAAGTACAATGTCCATCACATCTTGGAGTATCAAGATGGACTCCATCCTCAACTTCCATATTGAATAATTGGAAGTAGACAATCTCTCGCTTGGTTGCAACAAGTATGAACTCATTGAAGTCATGTAAAGTGGAGATAAATAAAAGTGATGAACAAAAAATGTTGCTTCTCTCTCACTATAGGATCCAATAATGGTGTGCTACCATCTCCTATGCAAGATCTTGCAACAAACTGTGAGATGATTCTCACTAGCTATCTCAATCTCTCCAAAACTAGATCTACTTCACATCAAATGATGGAGTATGGGCAAAGTTAGGATCAAACACTCTTAGCACGTGTGAAATACACTAAGAAACCAAATTTGACTCAAATACAATGATACTGCATGAAACAAAATGGCTAAGATCTCAAAACAGTGCCTAGATCACATATAGATGAGATTGGTTAGCATTCAACTATGATTTTGGATCAAACAGACAATCTCTTGACCAAACCAAATGTGTCCACCCAGGTCTAGGTGCCCTACCTAACCCTCTTCAAAAGCTTATAACTTTTGATTGGCTCAACCAAATGGAATGAAACTGATTGCTTCAAAAATTAGACAAAAATAGCTTCAAAACAAGCTATCTAGCAAGATTTTTGGATCAAACATGAAAGAGAATTCTCAAACTGAAATTGGATGTTCCTCACATGTTTTTGAGCACCTGATACCATGTTGAATTTCACACGTGTGGACTGTCCACAACATGTACTTGTGATCTCCTAAGGTGTGTAGATGCACCAAGATCAAGATTAGATTGAGATTCAAGATGTATCTTTGATTCTATGGCAAAAACACACTACTACATGCATTCATTTACTTCCAACTCTCACTCACACGTGTGGGAAGTGTTCCAAAAGTATTCTAAGTAAAAACAAGCTGCTCTCCTCGAGTAGAGAGAGAAAAAACCATAATGAGCTCTCAAGTAGAGAGAGAAAACTAGAAATTCAATGACACTCAAAATCCACTCAATCTCAAAATCAATTAGATCCAAAATGAGGAGTACAATGATACTAATAGATTCATGAGCTACCACTATGCTTAACTATGATTGGATCACACTTTGCCACCTCTTAATCCTATTGGACCATTGATCCATGCACCTCTAAATTCTATTGGACTATATGCAAGCACACCTCAAATTCCTATTGGACCACACATGGTTCCACCTCTAAATCCTATTGGACCTCTTAAACTTCATCAAACAAAAGCATTACACTTGTCTACACTCTGATTGGCACAAGTTTGGCCTCCTACTCTATTTTGGCTCAATAGTGGCATTACAAGTGAAAATGGATAATTTGCCATCTATGCCAAATTTGACCCTATCAACATCCTACACCTAAATGCTTGACTATGAAATTCTATGAGACCCCTATATAAAAAATTTCGATTTACTTTATGATTCTCCACACGTGGGAACATCCTCCACACATGTGAGATTCACTTACAAACTTCTATCATAAAAAATACCAAGCTAGATTTTTGCCAATTTCTCACACAATATGCTTAGAGAAGTGTGTAACCAAAATAGTTTGCAAATCAAAATATTTCATTTTCTGTACTGACACCATATTTAAAATAATTTTATTTTCAAAATACCTATTTAGTTCTGGAAAAAAGCTTCCAATAAAAGCATGTTCTCAACAATAAGAACTTGAAATGCCTTACATAGTTACGACCTATAATATCTATTCATAATTTTATAATAGCGTTTAGCAGCTTCCAAAGTACTAAAAAAGAATCAATATTTATCAAAGTAAAATATCTTCCTTAAAAAATGAGACTTGCAAGAGTCTCAAATTTCCTAAAACTATCTTAGTTAATAAAGTGGTTCGAACAACCTCGCTATAATTGAGCTAAATTGGGCCTTGCAACCATTATTACAATTCCGCTGCTCTCAATTATAGCGAGGTTGTTCGAACCACTTTATTAACTGTCCTATTAACTAGTTCTAATCTAGTGCTCCATGGCTATATTTGGCCATTCATTAGTAAGCTCATGGGCTAATTACATGCAACACATGACAACATGTTTGTCTGACGGATATAGGCATGAGGACTGCATGAAGAGATGTGATCTCTTTATTGTGAAAAATGCAAAATTAAGTTTGGTAGAGGCCAAAAATCTTGTATATAAGATAGACACACATGTGTGGAGCCTGTTCTCACTTGTGAAACTAGTGTAATTTCCATGTACCATAATCATATATGTTGTACATATGATTTAAATCAAGTTCTAGTGGCTAAAATGGCCAAAAACTAGTTTTCTAAAGATATGACACATGGCACCAATCTAATGATTGCATGAGCCAAATATTTTGAATAGGTGTCACATCCCATGTGTAGAGGACAGCTCACACATGTGGAAATAGCTGAAGTAGGCGAGCTTTTGCTTCTAGAAGATTTCCATGAAGATCTCCATATAGTAGGAAAATAGACCAAAAATGAACAAAATGGAAAGTTTTGATCCGTCAAATTGCATGATGGTGACAAGGCATCCTCACATGTGTGAGATCTGATGTATGATCAGTACCTCGAGCTCCAAAAGTGTATATATAGAGGCTTGTTTGGCCATAATCAATGTGAGACACAAATCTTGGTTTTGGAAGCAATTTGAGTGATTCTCTCCATTTGTCTACATTTGTTTTGATTGTTCTGAGGTTCTATCAATGTGTACTTGATTTTCAGGTTGGATTCCGTACTCAGACAATGTTTCACACATGTGAAATTATAAAGTACACCTACCTTCAATTAATGATTGTTCTTGTTAGGATTTTGTGTCTAGAATTGATCTAGATTGATCTTAATCTCAAGTAGATTGATAGATCAAGTAATCTGACAAACAATCCCTCTAGAGGATCAGATTAGGATCCACTCTTGGTCCTCTTTGTACTTTTTGCACATGGTATCAGAGCCTAATACAAGAGGTTTTGTTGAAATTGATAGGGTTTATCCAAATCAAAGCCAAAATTAGCAGTTTTTTGGAAACTAGTCAAATTTTGTGTAGCGAGTTGAATTTGATAGCTATCCTCAAAATTTTTGGTCCAGATCTTGTTGTTGGCTGTGTGAACCCTTTTCACATGTGTGAGGCCGTACAGCTCCGGTTTCGATTGAGAAATTTCAAAAATTTGTAGAATTTTACTCACATACCCAATTTGAGTGATTTTTGGTGCAAAATCAAGCATTTTCTATAGTAAATCTCATCTTTTAATTAGTTCTTGGATTAGATCAGCCAAAAAATTAAAATTGAAGCTTGAATTAGGTGCACTAATTGATCTTCTCTGATTTTTTGAGTGTATGTTGAGGTTGAAGAGAGAATCTAGTTTTCCATCATTCTAGATTGGTTCATGAGTGATAGGATTGAGTCTATAAGCTTTCTAAATTGCTAGAAGACTTTAGGTTCAGATCTCTTAGAGAAACCATAAGAGTTTCTAGTGCTTTTTCACATTCAAAAATGGTATCAATGGGTGGTTTTTTGCTTGAAGCTAGTGAAAGACTTACATCCACTAATTATGCTACTTGGATAGTTCGAATGGAGTCTTTGCTTGTACTTCATGATCTTTATGAAATAGTACTTGAGGTTGAAGTAGAACCTCAAGGAGGAGTTGAATTGGCTAAGTACAAAAAGAGATGTAGAGTTGCATTACACTACATAAAAATGAATGTAAGTAATGAACTTTTGAAATAAATCTCATCTTGTACCACATCCAAAGAGGCGTGGGATTTATTAAAAGCCATTTATGGATCCAAGAACACTTCAAGGATACTCATGCTTAGGAATCAAATCCTTCAAAGAGGTACCATTTGCACACTATTTTTATGCTTAATAGAGAGGAGGAGACTCTATCATTTTGAGAGCTCAAGCATTCTCATTTGCTAATCACTCTTGCTTATGCTATTGTTGTGGTTTGCTTGTTATTTCCATTTCCCATGTTTTTTGTTTATGCTAGTTAAGATTTTTCCATAAGCAATGACATTGAGCATTCGAGCTAACCTCCATCTCATCTCTCTCTCTCTTTCTCTCTTCTCTTCTCTCTTCCTCTTCTTTTCTATCCCTTTCCTTCACCCAAATCATGATGAATGTTAGAGTAGAGGAGTAGAGTTAAGGGAGAGTAGTGTTAGTGGTGAATAGAGTTAGGGAGGAAGTAACTAACTAAAACTAGCATCTACGAATAGTTAGGTACCTATCCAGTGATCTAACCCTTGTTGACAGGCGGGAGGGCTATACTATGCAAGATCTTTGACCCTACACATCGAAATACACATTGTGGAGGAACCAATGAAAAATGAAACTATGTTTAGCAATTATTTTAGTGCTTCTACCGTAGAGTTCAAATTCGACAGATCACAAAATCTTCAAACTACAACAAATTCAGAAAAGCTAGCAAATTTATTGAGCAACATAGAAGTTAAAAATTCAGAGATACAAAGTTGCTACAAATGTAGATTTTATTCACAATTTTCAATATATACAAATCATCATTCAGAAGTATATGATTCATCCTCTTGTCCAATTGTTGTGCTATCATGCAGTAATTCTCTACTTGCATATGCATCTAGAAGATGTGCATTGTTCTTGTTACCACTCAATTCTATATATGTTGCATACAATGAATAATGGGAACTCCTTAATGGTACATTCCCATCCACAAATCCCAATATGCTCAAAACATAAGGTCTCTTCACAAAAATTATTTTATTTGCTCTCGCAAATTTATGTCCACCTAAATAATAAGATGAGACTTTCACAACCATTATCATTGTCTCTCCAACTGGACTGAATTTGGAATGAGCAATGCAAATTTCATTATTTTGCTACGATAAAAAGTGTATTTTGCAATTACAAAATTGGAGTTTTTAGCACAAATTGAATTTTGCAAAACACATACATCAGATAAACGAACGTACAGTAAAACTTTTAAGCTTACGCATTCATCATCATCTACTACAACTAGATCGGGATGATCTATATTGTGACCACCAATTGAAGAAGAGTCATCAGCAAATTTCATAACCAATTGACGATGGAATCCCAACTGGACTTGGAATGTAATAAATTCCTCATCAAGAGGCAAACTTCATCCATGAGCACTAACGTTTGCCATAGCCTAGGACAAACATTCCTCACTAGTCAGAATTTCCTCCTCACCATCATAGTCAATGATCGACACTAAGTCTTTGATTTCAAAATCAACAATGTCAGAGAAGTCAGTAATGGTGCTTGACAATAAACAAAGCACCTCATCCTCACGATAATCGAAAAAAACACATATACACCTCTGCCATTGTAATATACCCATCTTCATTTATATAATATCTTGTCAAATCAAAAAAGCATTTAGAATGTACACTATTTTTTATTTGTAATTTGTGAGAGAGAAAGAGAGAGAGGAGGTGAAGTGTACATGTATGGTTAAAGATATTGAAAGATTTTGGAGTTTTTTTTTAAATAAAGTTTTAAGAGAGAGAGAGAGAGAGAGAGAGAGAGAGAGAGAGAGAGAGAGAGAGAGAGAGAGAGAGAGAGAGAGAGAGAGAGAGAGAGAGAGAGAGAGAGAGAGAGAGAGAGAGAGAGAGAGAGAGAGAGTGTGTGTGTTTGTTTTCTATAATAGATTGTGATAGTGTTTATAATAGATTAATTTTTGATAGTGTTTATAATAGATTGTTAGAATTATTTGAGATAATGTCTAACATTTAATATTGATGTAGAATTTAAGATTATAAATAAATACATAATCTATGGTAGTAATAGATTGTTAGATT
>CM055106.1:37608948-37931448 GCA_029204225.1 Diphasiastrum complanatum | reverse complement strand
CTTGCTTGAATAGAATCTCGTCTTCATCCATCTCAAATTGTTCGTGATCTCCGTTTTCATTAGAAGATGCATGCATATCATCATTCTCATTTGTTTCAAAGTAAGATACAAACATGTTGTGCATTGCTTCATCGTGTTGCACCTCATCATCATAATCATTAGAATCAAGTTGATTATTCTCTTTTCCAATTGTGTTTGCCTCTTCAATTTGTTTCATTCTTTGTTTTCTCATGTCTATCAAAACTTGACGTTGATTGTAACTAGACATGGATAGATCAACTCCGTGAAATGGCATTCGATGTATTGGCTACACACATGAAACAAATTTCATAAGTGACATATATAGATTAATGAAGATTATAATAAAAAACAATCATATAAAATTAACAAACCTCAACGTCTTCCAAATTCGATGGTTGACCTTCTTCTTTTCGTCCAAACTTCCACAAATGATTTTCAACAATGTGTCTTTCACGCATCTTTTGTCCATCACACTTGAGGCATGTGCACCATATTTTATTTTAAAAATAATTTCTCTACGAGAAACAAAAATCAAATACATGTCACTTTAGCACAATATTTTAACTTATAATAACAAAGTTTTTATGAACAAGAACATATGCATGTTTATTACTTACCCTGTTAACTTGAGTACTGTCTTCATCACTAGACTGATTTGAATGTAATTTATCTCGTTGTGATAAATTGCATATATACACAAGTACAAAACACAAATAACATACAATTATTGTATGATTCTAATGTTTTAATTTTTAGATATACCTATTCTTATACATTGTCGCTTACATGATTCTTATGCCAATCTTGGTGCAGGTTCGAGCTCTACACGCATATCTCTCTCCTTTTTGTTAACACAGGTATGAAAGTCCCACTCCAATATGCATTAAAGTTCTGTAATCGATTTTTTTTTCTACTTCATTTCAATATATTAGAGTTTATTGTAATGTATTGTATGTTTATGAATGTAGTAATCATGTCGGGGTCAGACAGTGGTGAAAGCTCGGGAGACTTTGTAAAAAATTTATATGAATCAATAACTCCCGAGCAAAGAACAGAACTACAAAATATGCTTAGCCAAAATGAGGGTGGTCCCTCACAAGAGGCCGCGGCTCCCGCCCCCACCAAAGAGTCATCCACAAATCCTTATTACGATGTGGATCCTCAAGGCAATATATTTGCCAATAGAAAAGGAAGGGTGGTTTTGGACCGACTCTACTCTTTATGCCAACATCATTTTGGCGACAGATTATTTAGTAAATGGTCCGAACAACCTGCCGCCGATACACGATAGGTTATTGGTATCCTTCATGACGAATTCCAACAAGAAGAGGAATTCGACGAGAAGGAAATTCATAAGCATATGAGCTTGTGGATTAGGCATCGTCGTGATATGGCACGACGAGCTTATAGGGATGGGCAATCCAAGCCTTCCTGGTGTTCAAGAAATGATTGGAACCGTGTAAAAGCGGATGAACGAACACCAGATAAATACAAGATTCAGAAAGATGCTGCGGTCACTAGGATGCATGGGATAGGCAACCCTAGGTTGTGCGCGAGATTGAAAGCAAGCATGGTAAGTGAACTTACACTACTCTTATAGTTTATCTTTGATTTATATGCTTTTATTTTTTAATATGCATTATGACTAGCTGCTTCAACATAGCCCTAAATTAATTTCAACTTCAATTGAATGCATGGATAGTTGGCAGACTATGGACGTCTGCCAACTAAGGAGGAGTACGAATTTGCCTTCAAGGAATCGTACACCGAATTAGTTGACAAACTAAAGAGCGAGGGTCATCCTCCAAATGTAAGTACTAGTTTTTGAAAAAACAAAAGCAGACTGAAACTCAACAAATCTACATTTTTTATTATGAATTGGGCACTCATCTACAGACTTGAAATCATTATGTAACTTGGTAAACATTCTATCAAGCTTAGTTTTATAGATATGCTTGTCGAGTGCCACCAAGTCCTGATAATGAATCATGTCTTTATTCTGAGACCTGAATAACGGAGTACTGAGCAGGGACTTAAATCTGAGATATATCTCAGAAAATGCCTCCACCCCAGGGCCCTCAATTATAGAAGGTCGAATAAAAAAAAAAAAAAAAAGATTTGAAATAGTCCAATCTATCAGTAATACCAAATTCATTAAAAAAAAAAACCAAACTGGATTCAAAATTAGACATTTTAAACAAAAATAACAGAATTGAAGTTCCAAATATCGCTCTCATGCGCAAACACCAGGTCAGACAAGCAAGTCCAGGCAAGGTGCGCTCGAAAGAGATATTGGAAGCTGGAGTATCAGATCCGAGCACAAGAACAACGAGCAAGAAAGAAAAGGGATACGAAACGCGCTTGAATGCGATACCGGAGGATGCAGTATCAGATCCAGGTGCATAAAACGAGACGTAATGAGAGCAAGCAGCGCGCTTGAAATCGATATCCGGCAAAGCAATCGTAAATTTGTGTGAAAATTCGAGCCGAAAAATACGTATTTATATAAAAAAATTTGCACGTGTTGAGAAGTGGCGAAGGAACACGTGTTGACATGTGATTTGCCCAAATAAATGCACCGTACCTTGAATGATTGGTCTGACATTTGTCACATGCGAGAATGACACGCGTTGTCAAGGGATTCGCGCACGTGTCACAGCCCACGTGTCCTTATAATTTGGTCATCATTGTCAGTACGGACATTCCACATGGACTAATCATCAGACGACACGTGTCTCAAAAATTCATTAAAAAAAGAAGGCAAACTGGATTCAAAATTAGACATTTTAAACAAAGATATCGCTCTCAAGCGCAAACCCCTGGTCCGACAAGCACGTCCAATCAACGAGCGCTCGAGAGATATTTTTGAAGTTGGAGTATCGGATCCGAGCGCAAGAACAATGACCAAAAAAAAAAAGGTATGCGAGACGCGCTTGAATGCGATACCATACGATGCAGTATCGGATCCAGACGCATAATAGCCAACGAGTTGTAATGAGATCAAGCGGCGCACTTGAAATCGATATCCGACAAAGCAATCATGAATTTGCGTGAAAATCCGTGCCCAAAAAGATCTATTTCTAAAAATTATTTCGCATGTGTGAAAAAGTGACGAAGGAACACGTGTCGACTTTTGATTGGCAAAATAAATGCGCCACGCCCAAAAGGATAGATCTGACATTTGTCATGTGCGAGAATGACACGCGTCGATCAGGGATTTGCGCACGTGTCTCAGCCCATGTGGCCTCATAATTGGTATATCATAATCAGTACGGACATTCCACGTGGTCTAATCATCTGACAACACGTGTCCCGGCCGTCTTTTCACATGTGCAAAAATTTCGTATATATAAGCCCTCAAAATTTTCATTTTTTTTTTGCAAAATTCTCACTTTTAGCTCTCGGTATCGCTCTCAAGCACGCTCTTTCATCCTTCAGGCTTCCGCTCTCTCATAGTGTGCTTGAGTTCGATACCGCCTGCTGTGCAATATCGCTTTCGAGTGCACATCTCTTTTCTGCATATAATCTCTGTAGATCTTGCGTTCGAGACTGATATTCAGTGCTGGTATCGATCTCAAGCTCCCTTTCGTCACAAATTTTTTTTTTTTATCCACTTTTGTTTATTTCAAACTTCTTTTTGTTAATTTTCTCCTTTCGAGAATGATGGCCAAGACTAAATCCATCGCCCTGCCATCACCACTGTACAACCATCCCATTCTCGTGTTCCCCTTGGTACTGGCCATAGGCGTGGTAGGAAGCAGGTCTAGCTTACGAAGATTAGAAAACTCTAGAGATCAACTGAATTGTTGATCCCTAGAGCTCCTTTCGGCCAATCTGTCCGAAATGTCACTCTGTCACTTGGGCTTGATGTTCGTTTTGCCGTGACAGCCATGCAAGCTTTGCAAGGTGCTGTAGAAGATTGTTTGTCCCAAGTTTTTGAGGATACTTGTCTTTTGGTAGTGCATGGTAAGCGTGTCACCATCATGCCAAAGGATTTCGTCATTCTCAAAAGGCTTCGGGACAGATATTTTGGTTTGCATGTAGATAATGTCAGCACCTCCAGAAAACTACCTCTGAATAGAACCGACGTGCCTACTACCTCTAGGAGGAAGAGAAAGCAGGCTGTCCCCAAGAAGGCTGGATCTCGAAGGCCAGCTGCTTCCCTTCCTCCTAGACGTATCCCTGCCAAAAGACCTCGTGTCATCTTGAGCTCTGAGTCAGATGCTGGAGAATCTAACTCAGATCAAGAATCTTCACCCAATTCTCCTCCTGTTATTCGTCCAACTCCTCAGCAGGTTTCATCACCAAAATTGTTGATTACCCAAGAGGAGCTAGACAAAATAGTAGAGAAATCTATAAATATTGTTTCCACTTCTCTTTCTGCCCCTCCTGTACATAATCTTTTTGTGAGAATTCCATATGATCCAGCCCAAGTTTTTTCTGATTTTGACCATTATAATCAATGCGAGACCTACCTAGCTAACAAAATTGATCTTCTCGGCAACTTTTTTGATTTTTTTCTTCCAGATACACGTAGAAGCTTTAGATTAGGTCCTAAATTTTGTGACGAGCTTAAAGATAAGACCTCAAAAATTTCAGATGCAATAGTAGAGGCCGGTGTTTCATTTTTGCAGAATAGTATTAGTTTTGATTCTCATGGTACAGTTTTTGTACTTAGCCCATTTTTCATGGGAGTGGTAAAGGCAAAAGAAGCCAATTTTGAGAAGACTGTCTATTTTATCGAGTGCAGTCCTATGGCAAAATTCTATTTGATTCCATATGAAAATAAGTAAGGATTGCTCTTTTGTTTTTGTTGCTTTATTCTGGATTGTTGCATGCCTCATTGCATTAATAAGAACAAAATTCTTTCATAAATATGAATTTATCGATATTTGTATCTTAGTTGTTGCAGTCGGCATTGGACCCTAAACATTCTTTTTGTAAAGATAAATAAGGAGAGATTATCAAATTTTCTATGTGTAAAATTAAACTCAGCTTCAAATACACATAGAAAATTTGATTCTCTACTTCATGATGTCGTTCGAGAAATACCGACTGTGAGAAATTGGCAAAAATCTAGCTTGGTATTTTTTATGATAGAAGTTTGTAAGTGAATCTCACATGTGTATCATGGATATGGTGAGGGTGCTGCTATGATGGACCCCTTGGCTGATCTTCACTTCTTATGCATACCAAAGGATCCACTCAAAAAGATTTACAAACTTCTCAAGTGATCTAGTACCTTTCCAAGCTATTTTTTGAGGAGGAGTGTGAGAAATTGGCAAAAATCTAGCTTGGTATTTTTTATGATAGAAGTTTGTAAGTGAATCTCACATGTGTGGAGGATGTTCCCACGTGTGGAGAATTGTAAAGTAAATCAAAATGTTTGATATAGGGGTCTCATAGAATTTCATAGTCAAGCATTTAGGTGTAGGATGTTGATAGGGTCAAATTTGGCATAGATGACAAATTATCCATTTCCACTTGTAATGCCACTATTGAGCCAAAATAGAGTAGGAGGCCAAACTTGTGCCAATTAGAGTGTAGACAAGTGTAATGCTTTTGTTTGATGAAGTTTAAGAGGTCCAATAGGATTTAGAGGTGGAACCATGTGTGGTCCAATAGGAATTTGAGGTGTGCTTGCATATAGTCCAATAGAATTTAGAGGTGCATGGATCAATGGTCCAATAGGATTAAGAGGTGGCAAAGTGTGATCCAATCATAGTTAAGCATAGTGGTAGCTCATGAATCTATTAGCATCATTGTACTCCTCATTTTGGATCTAATTGATTTTGAGATTGAGTGGATTTTGAGTGTCATTGAATTTCTAGTTTTCTCTCTCTACTTGAGAGCTCATTATGGTTTTTTCTCTCTCTACTCGAGGAGAGCAGCTTGTTTTTACTTAGAATACTTTTGGAACACTTCCCACACGTGTGAGTGAGAGTTGGAAGTAAATGAATGCATGTAGTAGTGTGTTTTTGCCATAGAATCAAAGATACATCTTGAATCTCAATCTAATCTTGATCTTGGTGCATCTACACACCTTAGGAGATCACAAGTACATGTGGACAGTCCACACGTGTGAAATTCAACATGGTATCAGAGCCTACCTAAGGTTACCATGCATTTTGATCCATCTAAGTGAAAAAAATTTCATCAATCTTGAGCTAGAAGTTGTCAAGGCCCATTTTCCTATCTATCTTGTTCAATCTTGGATCAAAAGAGATCAAAAGGACATTGATTGGGTCTGACCTGGTACTGTATGAAATTAGGTGCTCAGACACGTGTGAGGAACATCCAATTTCAGTTTGGGAGTTCTCTTTCATGTTTGATCCAAAAATCTTGCTAGATAGCTTGTTTTGAAGCTATTTTTGTCTAGTTTTTGATGCAATCAGTTTCATTCCATTTGGTTGAGCTAATCAAAAGTTATAAGCTTTTGAAGAGGGTTAGGTAGGGAACCTAGACCTGGGTGGACACATTTGGTTTGGTCAAGAGATTGTTTGTTTGATCCAAAATCACAGTTGAATGCTTACTAATCTCATCTATATGTGATCTAGGTACTGTTTTGATATCTTAGCCATTTTGTTTCATGCAATATCATTGTATTTGAGTCAAATTTGGTTTCTTAGTGTATTTCACATGTGCTAAGAGTGTTTGATCCTAACTTTGCCCATACCTTATCATTTGATGTGAAGTAGATCTAGTTTTGGAGAGATTGAGATAGCTAGTGAGAATCATCTCACAGTTTGTTGCAAGATCTTGCATAGGAGATGGTAGCACACCATTATTGGATCCTATAGTGAGAGAGAAGCAACATTTTTTGTTCATCACTTTTATTTATCTCCACTTTACATGACTTCAATGAGTTCATACTTGTTGCAACCAAGTGAGAGATTGTCTACTTCCAATTATTCAATATGGAAGTTGAGGATGGAGTCCATCTTGATACTCCAAGATGTGATGGACATTGTACTTGGGATTGAGGAGGAGCCTCAAGTCCTTCAAGAAGTACAAAAATACAAGAAGAGAGCTAGGATGGCTCTCCACTACATTAAGATGAATGTCTCTAATGAGGTATTGAGGGAGATTGGTGATTGTTCTACATCCAAGGAAGCTTGGGATTGTCTCAAGTCCATCTATGAGGCTAAGAACACCTCTAGGCTCCTCACTCTTAGAAATCAAATATTCCAAAGTAGTCAAAAGAGTGATGAGAGTGCATCTAATTATGTTTTGAGAGTCAAGGATATTCATAGGGAGCTTGCATGTATTGGTGACTCAATCAATCAAAGTGAGCTAGTCCAAGTCATTCTCAATGGCTTGAGAGATGAATATGACAACCTTGTCCAATCCTATGCTATTAAGGAGGAGCTACCAAGTTTGGAGGCCCTTCAAAGTGTGCTTATTTCTGAAGAATCAAGACAAGAGTACGAACTCTTGAGGATGGACAAGCTATCACTCAATCATGATGATGGCAAAGTTCTATTTGCCAAGCACAAAGAGAGGAGTAAGAAGCAACACCATCACTTCTCTAATGACAAAGCTAAAGACCAAGATGGAGAGGAGGAGGATACCTCTCATGCTTCTAATTCAAATCTCAAGAAGAAGATGATCAAGTGCTTTTATTGTGGCAAGAAAGGCCATTATGCCACCAATTGCTTCAAGAAGAAGAATCAACTCAATCAAGCCAACATCACCAATGAGAAAGAAGACTATATTGCAAGTGATGGAGAAGGCTCTCTTATGGCATCAAGCTTCTCCTCTTCCACCTTCAACAAGGATGACTCATGGTATATTGATAGTGGAGCATCTTCACATATGTGTGGCTCCAAGCACTTTTTTTCATCTATTATGCCTTATGATGGAGTCAAGAAGACCATATACTTTGCAAGTAAGCATGAGTGCAATATTGAAGGAGTAGGGATTATTCCCTTGAAGCTTGCATCTTCTAAAGATCTCTTTCTCAACAATGTTCTTTTTGTCCCAAAGCTTACAAAGAACATCTTAAGTGTTGGCCAACTTCTTAATAGTGGCTTTGATGTCAATTTCAATATTGACAATTGTGTAATTAAAAAGGATGGTGAGATCCTTGCATATGGATCAAGATTTGAAGGCATCTACAAGTTGGATACAAGTGAGAGTGCAAACTCTCTTGATGTTTCTTATATGTCCAATATTTCAAAGGAGGATGATCACACAAGATGCACATATCTTCTCTCTTCAAGTATTATGGTGTATGATTATTCCTTATTATTCAAAGCATATGGTGAAGCCTAAGGTTGATCACCTTAGTGAACTTGGTAGTGCTTGCTTTGCACATATTCCCTTGGAAACAAGAAGGAAGGATGATCCAAGATCATGGATCATGATCATAGAGTTTATGCATAGCTTTGTGGCATAGTTGTAAAGATTTGGATTCATTAAGGCGTTGCATTGTGACAATCCTTAATGAAGGGACTAAAAACTCTACTAGCATTACAGCATCCTGACCATATACCAATTGGAAAGGTGTTTGATCAGTGCTATGAAAGATTTCAGATCCTTAAGATCCAATCTACTTGAATGATCTTTGGTTAGAAAGAGAAATACACTACCAATTTCACCAATGTAGAAAAATCAGCATCTACACACAATTTGAGATGCAAACACTAATAGAACTTGATCAAACTTGAATGAAATAATTATGTACTCTTTCTGTCCGTACAAAACTAGGAAGCTACTGTATTTCACATGTGTGGATCCAAAAATAGCAAATATAGATCATTCTACACATAGAATTGCAAGCAATCACCAAGATAGTGCACCAATGGATAGTAGAACCCAAGAGAACCATGTATAAGCATGAAATGAGATAGAGAAGAGAGAAGATGACTCTCTCCATGAGTTACATCCTTTTACAGCAGGTCCAAACCCTATTTGGCCACTTGACTTTCCCACCAAAATGCTAACCCTACCAATTTTGGGTCTCGATTCAATGTACCCAACTTATTCAAATTGAATCTACTCAAACTCGCATTCTATCTTTCCCACACTTTCAAAAAGTGTTTATTCAAATGAAATTTAGACTAATGAACTTTGAAAAGTCAACCTCTAAGTCTAAAACAAGTTTTGGCCTCAATATGCCAAATATGGAAATATTGCAGAATGTGATGAAACTAGTTGAATCTTTCACACTCCCTCTTCAACTAGTTTTAGCATAGACTTTGATAATACTCCAAGTGAAGTCCTATGCTTCATGAACAAGTCTTTTCTCAATGCTTTGGTGAAGACATCAACTACACATTCCCTTGAAGACACATGTTGAAGCTCCACCTCCTTTGCAATGACTCGCTCCCTCACAAAATGATATTATATCTCAATATGCTTGCTCCTAGCATGAAAGATAGGATTGGATGCCATTCTTTGGGCTGATTGATTGTCACAAAAGATGATTGGGCTCTCTGAAAAATCCATCAAGTGAAGATCCTTGATCATCCTCTTGATCCATACCATTTCCTTTGTGCAATGTGTAAGAGCTTTGTACTCGGCCTCACTAGATGACAATGAGATAGTGGCTTGTTTCTTTGACATCCATGATATAGCTCCATCACCTATGAAAATACAATAAGAACTAATGGATTTCCTATCCATTATATCTCCAGCATAGTCCGAATCTGAAAATCCAAAAAGATTAGGTGATGATCCCTCATACAATATGCCAAAATCTCGAGTTCCAATGATGTACCTCAAAACTCGCTTTCCTAGCTTCCAATGCTCCTAGCATAGTTTTCGCCAATAGAAATTTGATCCATCATAAGAATGATCTTCTTCCTAATAATAGATCTCCTTTCAATGATCATGTAATGCTCAAAAGAGAAACAACCATAATTGATATAGAGAATAGTATCCACTTGGGATGCTTCACTATTTCTTACATCAATTTTACATGTAAAAATGTGACTAGAACATGAAGAATCAAATAGAATGTAAGTGAGATGATTTCACCATGCTTCCAACTCTGAACTCTCTGGAAAAAAACAGCAAACAAACAATAAATGTGAGTGATCAAATTTTGCTTGCATGTCTCCTCCTCTTTTGTCCTTTGTTGCCTTGTATCCACCATGATACTCCATGAATGAGCCTCCATCTTCATCTTGCCACAAGAAACCATCAAACCTTGGAAATCCATGAGTAGGTGAGTACATAAATGATGAAAATCCAGCACCACATGACTCCATAAACCAAGTAGTTTGCACTAGTCCATCTTCAAGATCTACTTGACACAAGAAAATGACCATGAATTCACCAAAAATTGACAATCTCCAAGTATTGGCACCAAGTAGCTCAACACTTGAGAACTTACCCATGGATGAGTGACATAATGAACCTCCAATAGCTTCATTTCCATCAGCAAAATCAGCCAAGAATGCTAGTACAAATCCAACATCAAAACAATGCTCACCAATGTAGCTAGTTTTATCATATCTTGACAATTTGCACACATCCACATGAAATTGCTTAAACATGAGATAGAACAAGTAAAGTAAACTTGAAAAACACTTCCTTGCTGCTCCTTTGACCTTACTTGAGTCTTCAATATGCTGCAAAAAGAGATCCATAACACCTTTTCCAATTACTCTCCTTTGATGCTCTTGACTAGCTCCAAATTGTCAACTTCCCTTTTGACTAGTTGAAGCGCTTTGAGATCAACCTCTTGATCTTCAACTTGAACATCAAAGTCATTGAACAAACTTTGTTTTCCAGATCCATTACTTGATTTTACAGCAAGATAACATCCATCCACTTGCATAGCTCCATGTACACAAGAAGATCCTCCCAAAGATGTTCCACTCTTCAGAAGAGATCGATACTCGAGATCCATTGCTTGGATCCACTCCTCTTCTTTCCTTGCTTGATCTACACTTGTAGGATCATCCAAAGAGGTCAGGAAAGCAACATAATTTCCAGAAACTACTTGCTTACCCTTTTGATCATATGTGAGCCTTGAAGGTATTGTCTTTCTCTTGATGTTCTCCTTGGCTTTTGACTTGATGAAGGTCCATCATCACCACCATCCAAAGTAGAATCCTTCTCATCAACATCAAGAATGTTAGAACCATCTACTTTACCATCAATCATGCTTGAAAACACCTTTGGAATGTTTCTCTCATCAAAAATGACATCTCTACCAACAATCACTTTGTTAGTAGAAGGAATGTAAATCTTGTAGGCTTTACTCACCTCACTATATCCAACAAAAATATCTCTTCTTGAAGATGGATCCTCCTTGGTCCTATCATCAAGAGTAATGTTGACATAGCATGTGCATCCAAAGGTTCTTAGAAAGTTGACACTCGGCCTCCTCTTGAATAGCATCTCAAAAGGTGTCCTTCCATCCAAAATAGCACTCGGCCACCTATTGCACAAGAAATTGGCACACAACATAGCTTGATCCCAAAATGGTTTGTCAAGATTAGCACTTAACCTCATAGCTTTAGAACTTTCACATAAAGTTCTATTCTTTCTTTCAGCCACTCCATTTTGTTGTGGGGTCCTTGATGTTGTATACTCCCTCTTGATCCCATGCTCATCACAAAAGGCCTTGAACTTGTTAGATATGTACTCACCACCATTGTCATCTCTCAAGCACTTGATCTTTGTGGAGAATTGATTCTCCCTTGCATTCTTGAACTTGACAAAGACATCATACACTTCATCCTTGCTCTTTAGTAGATAGATCCAACAAAATCTACTAAAATCATCAATGAATGTTACATACATCTTAGCTCCACTATTGCTAATTGTAGTAAATCCATGAATATCCGAATGTACAAGTTGAAAAGGCTTTGTAGATCTAGAAATAGATCTAGTATAAGGTAGTCTATGTGACTTAGACAAAGCACAAGACTCACAAACATGCTTGTCATTACTTAAGGAACTTGGAAGACCAATCACAACCTTCTTTCTTGCCATTACCTCCAATGACTTGAAGTTGAGGTGTCCCATCCTTTTGTGCCAAACCTCTTGAATAGAAATTTGCTCCCTTGCAACACATGCAACTTGGTTAGCAATAACACAAGCATCAAGTTTGAACAACTTCCCTTGCCTTTTATCTTTTCCAATCAAGACATCCTTCCTTTTGATCAAACAAGCATCTCCATCAAACTCCACCTTGAGGCCCTTACTTAGCATTTGACTCACACTAAGCAAATTCTTAGTAATAGATGGAATAAACAAGACATCCTCCAAATGAGCATTCCTATTTGTAGAGAGAGAAATAGGAATTGTGCCAATCCCTTTGATTGCACACTCACCATCATTGGCCGTGTAGATCACCCTCTTGTCATCTCCATATGCCAACAAAGAAGTGAAGTACTGAAAGGTCATGTGTGAATTTGCTCCACTATCAATCCACCAAGGATCTAGATCTCCATCATTAGCAAGCATACATGAAGACATCACAAAAGCATCGTCATTTGCATCTTGCACATCCAAACCATCCTAATCAAGAGTAAGATTACCTTGCTTGTCTCCTTGATCTCTCTTCTTGTAGCACTCACTTGCAAAGTGTCCTTTGATGCCACAATAGAAGCACTTGAGCTTTGATCTATCCTTCTTTTTGCCACTTGAAGAAGCATCCACTTGATCTTTCCCTTTAGACCACTTGCTTTTGGTTTTGCCCTTGAATTTGTCCTTTGTGAACATAGCATCCTCTTGAAGTGTCGATGTAGATCCACCTCTTGCTTGAAGCCTATATTCCTCATTGATCAAGATCTCTTGAAGATCCATCAAACTTGGCAAAGTCTTTTGAATAGCAATACTTTGAACAATGTTAGCATGAGCATCCAACAAGCCATTAAGCACTTGAATAAGTTCTCCTTCCTTAATGCTTTCATCTATGCAAGCTAACTCATCATTCAATGCTTTCATTCTCAAAACAAAAGTACTTGGACTTTCTGCATTCTTTTGCAAACAAGAAAAGATTTGCCTTCTTAGAGTCAACACTCTAGAAGTAGACTTGGATTCATAAAGCTTCTTCAATGAATTCCAAGCTTCCAAAGATGATGTGCACTTACCAACTTCCTTGAGAAGTTCATTGGTAACATTCATCTTTATCATGTGTAGAGCCTTCTTGGCCCTCTTGTCATACCTCAATTGATCTTGTTGTGTTGCTGGTCTCTCCTCCAAACCTACAACAATATCCAAAACATCATTCATCCTAAGAAGTGACTCCATCCTCAGTTTCCATAATGAATAGTTACTTGAGGTAAGCCTATCATTGGCTTCCAACATGACTCCAATTGAGGTTGCCATGTAGCAATGACCTGATCTTCTCTTTCAACCTGTTTCAATGCACAAAGCACTCCTTTGAACAACAACAAATGCTTTCAAAAGAAATCACCAAGATTTCAAACTATCTCACAAATTCTCTTCTAGCACTTATCCAAGCAAATCAACACATAGAATCATGGAATCTTGATCAACCTATGATCTATCCTCAATCTAATGACTTTTGCCACTTCCTAAGATTGAAACACACTCAAATGAAGTCCAGCAACCTCACTATCTAGAGATCCAATCAAAATTAGGGTTTTGACAAAATCACAAAAAATTGACTATTTCAAATCTACATGCAAATGCTGAAAATTTGATACGCAATCTATAAGCCACCACTTAGGCTGAACCAATGATCCAAAAATCGGCCAAATCCAGCATGTGAATTCAAAAAATGGAATCGAACAAGTATATTGACCTATTTAGTGTTTTGATCTACAAAAGATCCAATCTACAAAAGCAAAAAATCCGATTTTGGTGTAGAATCCTCTCTAGCATGCTCTAGACTTGATATCTTCACCAAATCATTGATAGATCTGATTTCCTCCTTCATAACCTGAAACAAAAGCTCTGATACCATGTGAAAGATTTCAGAATCTTAAGATCCAATCTACTTGAATGATCTTTGATTAGAAAGAGAAATACACTACCAATTTCACCAATGTAGAAAAATCAGCATCCACACACAATTTGAGATGCAAACACTAATAGAACTTGATCAAACTTGAATGAAATGATTATGTACTCTTGCTGTCCATACAAAACCAGCAAGCTACTGTATTTCACACGTGTGGATCCAAAAATAACAAATATAGATCATTCTACACATAGAATTGCAAGCAATCACCAAGATAGTGCACCAATGGATAGTAGAACCCAAGAGAACCATGTATAAGCATGAAATGAGATAGAGAAGAGAGAAGATGACTCTCTCCACGAGTTACATCCTTTTATAGCAGGTCCAAACCCTATTTGGCCACTTGGCTTTTCCACCAAAATGCTAACCCTACCAATTTTGGGTCTAGATTCAATGTACCCAACTTATTCAAATTGAATCTACTCAAACTCGCATTCTATCTTTCTCACACTTTCAAAAAGTGTTTATTCAAATGAAATTTAGACTAATGAACTTTGAAAAGTCAACCTCTAAGTCTAAAACAAGTTTTGGCCTCAATATGCCAAATATGGAAATATTGCAGAATGTGATGAAACTAGTTGAATCTTTCACAATTCCCTTGTATGTTGTCCTAAATGCCCACAGAGCAGCACGCAACTTATGTTCCCAATCTGATCTGCTAGCTTCATCTGTTTTCGTGAGCATGCTACACAGGATCTTATTGGATGATTTTGCTTGCCCATTACCGCGAGGATAATAAGGCGTACAGGTTCTATGGATCACAAAGAATTCCTCCAACAGGACCTTGATGGTCTCATTGATAAATGACTTTCACGATCGCTGACTATTTCCACCGGGCATTCAAAGCGCACAATGATATTTTCATAAAGGAACTTGGCAGTTGTCCTAGCATCAACTACTCTTATTGCCTTGGCTTTGACCCACTTGGTGAGATAATCCGTGGCTACGATTATGTATCGAGCCTGGGTACTTCTTGCTGTAGGGTGAATTGGACCGATGTTATTCAATCCCCACTTTTTGAATGGTGCTTGGGCTAGGCCGGTGTAGTAAGTCATAATTCAATCTCGTTGCTCTCCTTGCCCTTTGGCACACATCGCACTTCCTCAGGTATTCCTCTGTATCCTTATGAATTGTTGGCCACCAACATCTTGATTGCAGAATCTTGTGAACTGTAATGTCGAATGCAAAATGGCCTCCACCCATGCCTTCATGTGAAAGTGAAATTATTTGGGTGGTCTCATCAAAAAGAATACACCGCCAAAGAATCCCATCTGGTCCTCTTCGATACAATTGACCGACAATCAGCTGATATGGTCTAGTATTCAAGATCAATTTCCGCTGGTCCGCCTTTGGTAGTGATTTGTCTGGTTGGCCCCGCATTAGATATTCAACAATATCGGTAGTGACAAAATTTTCAGAATTCACACATGTGGGGAATGTCCACAAGAGTGATTGATCTTGATTAAGCTTTGTGATTGGCACTATAACCTGATTCTAGATTGATCAACAAGATCTAGTTCAGAAGAAATGGCTAATTCACAATCTAGCATGCTAATCAGCAGAATATAATAGCAATGAATCAAAGAATGAATAAAAGTACAAGATTTCAGTGTATGAGCATTAGCCTCAACACGAGCTAGAGAGAGAAAGCTAGAGAGATAACAAGGAATATTAGTTTAGATCCAAAATGGCATGAGATAGCTACAAAACTTTGGTTCTTCATCATTGATTGTGTGGAGAGCTACACATATTTATGGAGTTTGAGGTAGCTCGAGGTAGAACCACAATCATCCATTCCAAAATGACATCTAGAGTCTATGTGACATTTGTCACTTGTCATGCATAAAATTCTACCAATGTTTTACAAGTGTACTAGTTCTAACTAGAAATGTCCAAATCATCATGCATGTGTCCATTACACTTTGTGCATGCCTTGCATGTCACTATGGATCACTTACAATTAATGCATGTGAATTGCCACGAGTTTCTACAAGCATAATCATGCTAATTCCATGTCTACAAACTAAATGCAAGTTGCATTTATCAAATTAGATAATACATAACCATGTAGCTCGAGTTCTATGTAGGCCAAACTTGGCATTTTGCATTAATGAGCTACATACTTGCATGGTACAACATTTGTAGCAAGCCAAGAAATCACTATGAATTTTTTTTCAATTTTAACACTCCTAAAAATGATCTATATTGATTTGAACATGTATCTTGGTATAACTCCAAGGTTGGCTCTATGCTTGTTGAAGGAACTTTTGCTCAAAGGTTTGGTGAGCATATCAGCAATGCAAGATGATGTGTCGATGTGCTCCAATTTGATTTCACCTCCAATGAGTTTCTCTCTCACGAAGTGATGTGCAACTTCGATATGCTTGCTCCTTGCATGGAATATTGGGTTTTTGGCAAGGGCTTGAGCTAAAATGTTGTCACACATGATCATAGGTATATCTTCTTCCATAATTATCTTTGGCTCCACTAGTAACCTCTTGATCCAAAGCACTTCCTTTGTTGTTGTAGTGAGCGCCTTGTACTCAACTTCACATGATGAGAGTGATACAGTATCTTGCTTTTTGGAAAGCCAAGATATCAAGTTTCCTCCAAGATATATGACATAAGCACTTGTAGATTTTTTTATCTGCTCTATCACTTGCAAAATCTGAGTCAGAATAACCAATAATAGAAAGATCTTCACTTTTATACAATAAACCAAAATCAAAAGTTGAAGATATATATCTAAGCACTCTCTTGGCCATTTTCCACTCATAAACTGAAGGATTTTGCATAGCTTGGCTCAACTTATGTCAGGTCTAGTTATTGGGAGCCAAATTAAGGAGCCTATAAGACTTCTAAAAAGTGTGATGTCCTCGAAGGATCTTTCATCACCTTTGTTAGAGTCCTTTACATTTTGCTCCATAGGTGTTTCTATACTCTTACAATTCAACATATTGAACTTTTTTAACATTGAAAGAGCATACTTAGATTGACATACAAAAGCTTTATCTTTAAGAAAGTCAATCTCTAATCCTAGAATATAGTAAATTTTTCCAAGATCTTGCATCTTGAACTCTTTTCCAAGTGCAATCTTGGTTTCCTCAATTAACTTAATACAACTTCCTATCAGAATGATATCATCAACATACTTGACATATAAGGAAGGATAATAGCTACTAAGATTAAATCCTAGTGACTCAAGAAAGGTGTTAAGTTGAGAATACCATGACCTTGGAGCTTGCTTTAATCCATATAAACTTTTGAAGAACAAGCAAACTTTTTCTTCATCATGGATGAACCCAATAGGTTGATCCATATAGATCTCTTCTTCTAGATAGCCATTTAGAAATGCATTAGAAACATCTAGTTGAAGAATTTGCCAATTGAAAAAACAAGCAAGAGAAATTATGGTTCTAATTGACACCATATTTGCAACTGGGACAAAGGTCTCCCCATAATCAAGTCCATATACTTGAGCAAAGCCTTTAGCACAAAGCCTAGCCTTATAATTGTTGATTGTGCCATCTTGATTATACTTGACTCAAAAAACCCATTTGCAACCAATGGTATGCTTGTTGGATGGAAGATCCACAAGCTCTCATGTATTAATGGCCATCAAAGCATCATATTTCTCCTTCATGGCAAGGTACCATTCCTTTGAGTTGATAGCATCACATACATCCATCAGCTCCTCATGAGAAATAAAATAGGCATAGGCTCGGATCTTTCTCTTTGAGATCTCCTTGGTGAAATAATTCGAGGTGACTCCTCCTCAAATCTCGGCCCCATCTCTCCATGATGGTCTTCAAGGGTGATGATTGGAGTATCTTTGTGAGAATCTTTGAACTCGGCCTTCTCAAGAATGTATTTTTGATCTTCATGGAATATAACATCTCTACTCTCAATTGTAGTTGAGGTAGAGGGAATATAGATTCTGTAAGCTTTCTTGTTGGATGCATATTCAACCATGATCCCTTTAACAGAATTAGGATCATCTCTTTTCCTTGTTTCCAAGGGCATATTTACAAAGCAAGTACAACCAAAAACTCTAAGGTGATCTACCTTAGATTTCTTCTGAAACAAGACTTTAAAAGGTGTTTTTCTAGCAAGAGCATTGTGAGGTAATCTATTGCACAAATAGTTTGCACAATTTATAGCTTCACCCCAATATTCAATAGGCAAAGAAGCTGCTACTCGAATTGCTTTAGCACATTCACATAAAGATCTGTTTTTCCTCTCAGCTACTCCATTTTGGGATGGAGAATAGGCACAAGAAAATTCTCTCTTTATTCCTTCACCTTTACAATAATTATGAAACTTGTTGGAGATATATTCACCTCCTCTATCACATCTTAAAGCTATAACTTTGCAAGAAAACTGTTTTTCTACATAAGCTTTGAAGATAAGGAAGTGATAAAAAACCATAGCCTTTGAAGAAAGTAGATACAACTAAGTGTATCTAGTAAAGTCATCAATAAAGGTGACAAAACATGTTGCACCACCAATACTTTTAGAAGAGGAAAAATGTACATTTGAATGTATGAGTTCCATGGATAAGTAGTCTTTATAAAAGACTTCTGATATGGCTTTCTGTGTGACTTTGCAATGGCACAAGCCTCACAAGGCTTGAAATCTTTAGAAAGAGATTTTGGAAGACCAATAGTCTTCTCCTTCTTAACCATAGAAGACATAGATGTAAAGTTAGGATGTCCCAACCTTCTATGCCATAGCTCCTCCTTAGATAACAAAGCAACTTCACAAAGGTTTGCATTCTCATAAGAATTTAACTTAAAAATTCCACCACATCTTGATCCATCAGCAAGGATCTCATCATTTTTCTTGATAAAACAAGTATTGGAGTTGAACTTTACATCACATCCATTATCAAGCAACTTTCCCACGCTAATTAAATTCTTTGTAAGTTTTGGAATGAAAAGAACATTAGAAAGTGCGAGAACATTTGAAGAAGCAAGTTTCAATGGAATGATGCCAATTCCTTCTATTGGACACTCATGATCATTAGCAGTATAAATAGATCTCTTTAGTCCTTTGTAAGGTAAGATTGAGTCAAATGACTCCTGTGAGCAACACGTGTGTGAAGAAACTCCACTGTCTATATACCAGGCTCCATCTTTTTTGAAAGGTGATGATGAAAAACTGGACACCATAAGTGATCCTTCTCCATCACTTGCAACAGAATCTTCTTCAGTCTCTTTGGATAGATTAGCTTGCTTGAGTTGGTTTTTCTTCTTAAAGCAATTAGAGGCACAGTGCCTCTTTTTGCCACAGAAGAAGCACTTCACTTTCTTCTTCTTGGTTTTTGAGTTAGAGGGATGAGTTGTGGCATCCTCTTCACCATCTTGATCTCAATCTTTGAATCTGTCTTTGTTGTATGCTTGAGAGAATTGGTTCTTACTCCTTCCTTTCTACTTGCCTTTGACAAAGAGGGCTTTGTCACTTCCACCATGTTCAAGTTTGTTCATCCTCGAGAGTCTATAGCTTTGTCTAGATTCTTCAGAAATAAAAATTCCTTGGAGAGTTTTTAGATTAGGTAACTCCTCCTTAATAGCAAAAGAATGAACAAGATTATCATAGTCATCTCTCAAGTCATTCAGTATGACTTGAACTAGCTCAACTTGGTTAACGGTAACACCAACATAGGAAAGCTTTCTATGTAAATCTTTAACTCTCAGAACATAGTTAGATGCATTCTCTTCAGTTCTTTGGAAACTTTGGAAAATCTTATTCCTAAAAGTGAGTATTCTAGAAGTATTCTTTGCTTCATAGATGGTCTTTAGTGCATCCCAAGCTTCTTTGGTTGTAGTGCAAGATCCTATATCTCTCAAAATTTTATTAGATACATTCATCTTAAATGTAGAGCCATTCTAGCTCTCTTCTTATATTTAGGAATTTCAACCTGTGCTTGAGGCTCCTCCTCAACACCAAGCACAATATCCATAACATCCTGGAGTATCATAACAGACTCCATTTTTAACCTCCAAATTGAGTAATTATAAGTGTTTAGTCTTTCACTGGCTTCTAGAAGATATCCTCCCTGAGATGCCACTATAATGAAGACTTCTTAGTAATTGGATTGAGATATGTTTGAGTTTGTTCCTATCATACTTAGAGTTGCTGCTCTCTTTCACTATAGGTATTATCAAGGTTGAACTACCTTCCTATGTGACTGATTTTTACAATCTGCTTGGAACTAACTCTCGCAGGCTTCTATGCAGGTTTGGGACAGTACCTTGGAGCTGCTGCCAGTCATGCAAGGGTTAATTCACACTAGTTCTGGAGATATAAAAATCTGATAAGATTTTAGGCTCTTTTTTTCCTCCAAAAATACAGATTGGTGTGTTTTTTGGGTTTTTTGGCTGGTTGGTTTGGGTTTCAAGCCCTTAGAAGCTGTTTAGGGCCTCCTCTACCCTCTCACACCTCCTCTGCTAGCTGTGAATAGTCCAAACACACAAAAAAAATAGAAAACTAACTCTAAACTCCCAAAAATCTACCTAAAACTACTCTAAAAAGCAAGAAAATAGCTAAAATGCAGCTAAACTAGTTAGTGGAAACCTATCCCCGGCAACGGCGCCACTGTAGGGTCACAGATCTTGCGTAGTATAGCCCTTCTGCCTGTCAACAAGTGTTAGATCACTGGATAGGTACCTAACTATGCATAGATGCTAATTATAGTTAGTTTCCTACTTTGCATCTAACTCTACCTCCACTAACACTACCCTCCTTTAATTCTACTCCTCTAGACTAACATTCATCATGATTTTGGGTGAAGGGAAAGGATAGAAAAGAAGAGGAAGAGAGAAGAGAAGAGAGAAAGAGAGAGAGAGAGATATGAGATGGAGGTTAGCTCAAATGCTCAATGTCATTGCTTATGGAGAAACCTTAACTAATCACAAACAAAAAGCATGGAAGAAATGGAAATAACATGCAATCACAACAATAGCATAAGCAAGAGTGATTAGCAAATGAGGATGCTTGAGCTCTCAAAATGATAGAGTCTCCTCCTCTCTATTAAGCATGGAAATAGTGTACAAATGGTGTCTTTTATAAAATGGGAAAGGCCCTTGCCCCCCAATCCTATTGGCTAATATTCACATTGATCCTATCCATTCATCTTGGACCCAACTTGATCCAAGGGTCCACAAAAAGTACATTGGAAATCACAAGATTCATGTGAGTCCAAAATTGGACCCAACTCTAAAAAGTAAACTCTAAGTTTAGAATTGACTTTGGGCCTCAAGATTTATTTTAGTTACAAAGGGCCCAAGTATATTATTTTATTTACAACTTCACTTGCGTGCTCATTGGGCCATGGGCTTATACACGCAGGATGCCATGCAACACATTTTATTGGTCGAATTTATTTATTTACACTTTGTTGGGAATACCCCCAATAGGACCCACAGCCTGAAGTAGTGCCGGTCCCTTGGCACTCTGCCAGTTTAGTAAAGAGTTTTCTTCGCCCACCTTTGCTGGATCAGGTAGTTCGTGACATCCTCCATAAAGTTGAGGCAGTCCAGTTTCTTCAAGTCCTTGGGTGTGTGAAGGGACTTGTGGACTCGTCTCAGCCAATCTTGGTCGACCCATACTTGAAATCTGTGTGTCCATGGATTGTCCAGAAGTGCAGCTCGGTAATACACACGAGCGATTGGCAGCTGATCTTTGACTTTGTCTGAAGGTAGCGCCTTATTAATGTCAAAGAATATGGGGAGGGGAGAAAATTGTCCCATTTAGTTTCGATCCCCATTAAATGTTCTAAGTCCCGGGCGTAAGTGGCTGCCGCGCGGACTACATCTTGTAGGGCTTTGACCTCCGTCCCCAGGTGCGTATTCTCTGCTTCCAAAAGGGTTAGGTGTGTCTGGATGGGAGCAAGCCATTGGGACGCTTCGAATTGAAGCTCTCGCACCTTCGTGGAGGCCTCTGTCAGCGCTTTGGAGAGGCTTTGGATATAATTAATGAGGCCCTCCTCCTTTTGCTGCAGCTTGGCGATCTCTTGGTGCCCTACTTGCTCATGTTGCTGAGCCAAAATTAGCTCGTGCTGCAACTTGGTGAGTTCTGCTCGCAGTTGTGTGTTATTTGTTGCCAGGTGTAGTACCTTGCTTTCCAAGATAGCTTTGGCCACTACCGCATCCAAGATGTATTTTCCTAGAGTTTGGTACACTGTCGTTAGGTCTGTGGGAGCAGTCGGTACACTGGCACTGGTAGGGGCTTGTGTTGTATCGGCCCCGACGACTTGTCGAGTACCGTCACATCATCTTCTATCAGGTTCTCATTGGACCCTGATGCCATCTGGGGCGGTAGAATCAGTCCGATCTAGCGATGGTACAAAAACTGTTTGGACAAATGTGTCATCAGACAACGGTTGGTTGCCCTCGGCAACCTTTGCTGGTGAAGCAGGTGGGGTTTGAGAAGCAATTGTGGAAACGAGGGTGAGGACGGTTTGTCCGAACGAGAGAATGGGAGTAACAAAGGGGAACTGAAGGGTGGTGTGGAGTACGGAAGAAGGTGAAGATGGAGCAGAAAGGGTCTGGTGTGGGGGTGAAAAATTGATGACTTGCATCCACACCAGGGTGTCGGGAGACAATTGAGAATCAGAAGGATTGAATGGAATGGAAGCAACGGTGGCGACAGGAGTGATAGAGGATGCGATGGTGATGGACGGAGTAGTGGATAATGGAACAAAGATAGGAGTGGTATCAACAGAGGAAGTGGGAATGGTAGTGACAACAGGGACGGAAGGGGATGGTTGCACGAACGAAGAAGTGGTGGTGGTTGATGGAGTGGTTAGTGCGGTAGTGGAGGCGCGTCTTCGGGTAGTAGGTGGAGATGAAGATGTAGAGGCAGCGCCACACATTCGTTTACTGGCCGCTATGTTAGTAACTGCAGGTTAGGAGAAAGTGGATGCTTGAGATGACAGATAAAGGTTAGTGTGTGGCACTAGGGTAGACAAAAGGGATGAGTGTTGGAAATCGCACACTTTTGTCTCGAGAAGTGCACAGACAAAATTACACAACAGGCAGCCTGCTGCGATACGCTCACGGTTGTTGGGTTTGATGGAGTTGGTTAGTTCACGAATAAGGTAGCTATGCCAGTCATATGGCACAACTGAGGGGCCAAGGAATATTAGAAAGGATTCCACCATCTGACTCAGCAACTTAGACTGGATTCTGTCCTTGCGAAATGTTGAAATAACCAGAAAGTTATTCAACAAATGCGTAGCCGTCTGAATGACGGGTAATGTGATAGCATCTATCAGGTAACCATTGTTAGTCTGGAGTGGGATTTCTGGTGCAGTTTGGGTGACGAAAGGTTTGATCAGAGTTTTGGCGTGGAGATGGGAGATGGGCTGACGATCACCAGACATAATGCCAATGGTGACCATTGAGTCTGCGTTAATCTTGACCTTGTACGTGGTACCTTGGTACAGGAAGTGGAAGCGAGTCTTTTGCTCGTCCCAGGTGGCGTAATGTAGCACAGGCATCCCAAAGGGAGCCGGGAACCACGACTTAGCTTCCCAACCTTCAACTCTTGCCATCCAAACCCACTTGACATACAAGCAACCAACTCGCCAACAACGATCAGACTTAACCAACTTGAAGTTCTGAAAACCAACATTGAGATCCAACCTGGCGCCATGCCAGATCGGGGGTCCCGATGTGGGTGACTTCTCTCCAAGCAAGCCGTCCGACATACATCAAACTTAACCAACTCGAAGCTTCGTTACAAACGAGTAACATCCATTCCAAGCAAGTGGTCTGACTGGCTCTTTTACGGAACACTGAAACCCAGAAGGTAATCAGAGTCAATTTGAGAAAAATCCCACTTTATTGATAAATCTGAGAAGGTTACATTTCAAGTGTGTGATCGACCCTAGTCTTCGGGGCGCTAGCATCCCAAGGCGAGAGCAATGACAACATTCCAGCAAGGGAGGCTGAGACTTGGTTGGAGCTCGCCCTGAGTCGCAACCTGCACTCCCCTATAGTATTGGTGGGATTCGGCACCCTCCCTCATAGCAAGCACTCTACCCAAGCTGATAAAGCACATTTTTCTCTCTCTAGATTTTATTGATCCCCAGGCTTCCTTTAATCATGCCTAGATCATGTGAGGTGATTGCACATCGATCTGAGCTCTCTGGACTTCGCTAGAACCGATCAAAGATTTTCAGCCATAGGAACTTGGCGCCGGCTGGATTCTGGTCACAGTGGCGCCAAGAGCAGGGACGCTGCTGGCGCCGGGGACAATGCTGGCGCCAGTGGCGCCGGAAGTAAAGCTTGTAAAGGTAGCTTTACAACACGTAAGCGTGAAGGACGAGGCCCATGTTAATCTCATAATAAAAAGGCGCCGGATAAAAACCCATTGCCTCTAGAAGTGGGCCGGCTGTCTGCAACCATGGTTGGATTAGAGCGTCAGAAGGTAAGGGCCAAATCTGTGTGGCCTCAGGGATTTCATGGTGGATCACCTGTTTGGTGCCAGAGTCTTCAGAGGGTGAGGAGGCCATGTTAGTAGTGACGATTAGAGGTCGAAAAAGTAGGAAAAGCGGTACGAGTGTTGGATGACAAGAAGTGTAGTTCAGAGCGCAGATCAGTGTTCAATATGAGCAAATGATAGCTGGTAGGAAGTTTGGTCGCAAACAGAGAACTTGGTAATTTCAGTGTAAATTTTGGCAGAGCTTCGCTAGCAAAGGTGACAAATGACTCAAATTCAACACTTATATAGTGGAATTTAGAGTGCGTATATTAGGTGAAATCCACTTTCCCTTGTTCAGTTCCACCCAAATTTTGGCAGGCACCTTCTTCACAAAATTCTAAGACCTCAGGAAGTCTGCGAGAGTTTAGAAGGTGATTTGACTGCCATGCAAAGGTTCTGCGAGGGTTCAGACTGTCTGCGAGGGTTTAACTCTTGCAGGAAGTGATCTCTCACACAACTTGTTTCTGTGATTGGATTTTCAAGATCAGACCATGTAGGCAGGCTAATTTCACTACTCTGATTCCATTTAGGCACCTTACGAGGGTTCGTAAGATGATCTTGATACTTTGTGAGGGTTCTGAAAATTCAGCTTCTGGAAACCCTCACACACACTAAAAAATGATGATTCCTCCATCAAGAACTCTCGCAGAGATTTTCATGGATGCATTGTGACTGTCTAAGTTTCAAGAGCTATCTTCCAGGGGATCTCCAAAAATCATGAAAAAAGTGCTCTTTTAGAGTGTTTTTTGACGAGATCTCGAGATTTTCTAATTTTTAACTTTTGCAAACTTGTAGTCAACTTCATCCATGCTTGATCTGACTGTTGGTAGTTCTCTAGAAGTTCTGATGGATAATTGGTAACAAATCCATCAGTCTTTGGTGAATTTTGCCCTTTAATTTGCCATAGTTACTGAGATCAAGGTCTCTGATCTGCAAATTTAGAAGACTTATTGGCATAATTTGATGATCTGCTTTCTTTTTTATCCCGTCTGGATTTGGATCCTTCTTAAATTTTGCTAGATTTTCCCGATCTTGCTAGATTTGGCCGAATTCTGATGGATCTAGCTTGATTTGGCTTGATCTTCCTAGATCTAGTGGTGATGGTTTAGCAGATTAGCTTTTCGTAACGTGCCCTCACCAATCTGGATCTATCTCACTGTGGTGGCCAGTACTTGTGCAACTGGCTACCGTTGATGGGTGTATCAAATGGTGTCCCATCTAGCTTTTCCAAATTCACGGCTCTATGATTAAGAATTTCCTTGATCCGATAAGGACCTTTGCCTGTGAATTTTAACTTTTCCTTGATCGCCTTGGTTTTATACATCAGGACCAGATCTCCGGAGTGAAGATCCTTCTTTTGTAACCTGCGATCATGCCATGCTTTGTGTTTTTTCTTTTCAGCTGCCAGTGCATGCACAACTAGTAAGCGTGTTTCATAGAGTTTATGCAAAGCTTCGTGGCATAGTTGTAGAGATTTGGACTCATTAAGACGTTGCGTGGTAGCAATTCTTAATGAAGGAACTAAAAACTCTACTAGCATTACAGCATCCTGACCATATATCAATTGGAAGGGTGTTTGATCAGTGCTTCCTTTATATGTTGTCCTGAATGCCCACAGAGCAGCATGCAACTTATGTTTCCAATCTGATCTGCTAGCTTCAACTATTTTTGTGAGCACGCTACACAGGATCTTATTGGATGATTCTGCTTGCCCATTACCACGAGGATAATAAGATGTACTGGTTCTGTGGATCATGAAGAATTCCTCCAATAGGACCTTGATGGTCTCATTGATGAAATGGCTTCTACGATCGCTGACTAACTCCACCTGGCATCCAAAGCGCACAATGATATTTTCATAGAGGAACTTGGTAGTTGTCCTAGCATCAGCTACTCTTACTGCCTTGGCTTCGACCCACTTGGTGAGGTAGTCTGTGGCTACGATTATGTATCGAGCTTGGGAACTCCTTGCTGTAGGGTGAATTGGACCGATGTAATCCAATCTCCACTTTTCGAATGGTGCTTGGGCTAAGACCGGGTGCAGTAGGTCATAATTCAATCTCGTTGGTCTCCTTGCCCTTTGGCACACATCGTACTTTTTCAAGTATTCCTCTGTATCCTTATGAATCGTTGGCCACCAACATCCTGATTGTAGGATCTTGCGAACTGTAATGTTGGAAGCAAAATGGCCTCCACCCATGCCTTCATGTGAAAGCGGAATGATCTGGGTGGCCTCATGAGGAAGAATACACTGCCGAAGAATTTCGTCTGGTCCTCTTTGATACAACTGGTTGGCAATCAGCTGATAAGGTCTAGCTTTCAAGATCAATTTCTGTTGTTCCGCCTTTGGTAGTGACTTGTCTGGTTGGCCCCGCATTAGATATTCAACAATGTTGGCAGCCCATTCTGGTACTGTGTCCACGTAAAATAAGACAGCATCTGCCAGCTCATCGTTGGGTTGGGTTGCAATCTCTCCCCTTGATTCATGACACATGATCTACCATGTAGTGTTGTTTTTCCTTGCAAACTACTATCCGAAAATCAAATTCCAACAACAGCAGTAGCCATCTAATGATTCTTCCGGTGTTGCAAGTTTTATTAACGAGATAGAGCAAGGGTTGATGGTCCGTATAAAAAGCAAAATGTGTGGCCATCAGGTAGTGACGAAATTTCTTAACCGCATAGATCATCGCCAGTGCTTCCCGTTCTGTGGTTGAATAATTCATTTTGGTATCACTGAGCTGTCGACTTACAAATCGGATTGGAAATCTTTTTTGTGTTCACTTGGCTGGGTTAAGATTGCTCCAACTGCATACTTCGATGCATCTGTATGCATGTGAAACTCAATGGACCAATTGGGTGGACGTAAGATCGGTGTTGAAATCAATGCATCCTTAAGCTTTTGGAAGGCCTTTAGGGCTTTCTCGTTCCAATGTGGATCCGTTGGGAGTTTGTAAATTGGTCGGGCTAACTCTGCAAAATCAAGAATGAAGATCCTATAATAGTTACCATGATCCATGAAGATGTAGACTTTGCGGATCGTCCCCGGTGGTGGTAGATCAACAATGATCCTGATCTTTAATAGATCTATGGTGATCCCATGTATTGACACTATATGGCCGAGAATCAAGCCATGTGTCACGCAGAATTGACATTTTTTTGGATTCAGGGAGATCTGGTAATCGCGACATTTCTGTAACACTTTCTCCAAATTGGATAAGTGTTCAGAGTCTGGTCCATGCACGCACAGATCCTCCAAGAAAATTTCTAGAAATTTTTGCAGATAATCTTTGAATACCACCTGCATGACTCGTTGGAAGGTACTAGGGGCATTGCAAAGTCCGAATGGCATTACTTTATAGGCGTAGGTTCCCCATTCCGTGGCAAATGTTGTCTTGTGCTGGTCCTGCGGGGCTATCTTCACCTGGTTGTAGCCGCTGAAACCGTCTAGAAAACTATAGGCTTTGGCGCCATCTACTCTGTCGAGGACACTTTCTGTAAATGGTAAAGGAAAATGATCTTTTTTGGTGAATGCATTTAGCACCTTCAGATTCACACAAATCCGTATTTTGTTGTTCTTCTTGGGTACTATAACTATCGGTGATACCCATTCCGTGTGCTCGATTTCATAGATGAAATCTGCATACGGCTTACCTTGGGGACTGCTCCGTCCACCAAGGGTATGGTGTGTTGGACTACTGTTGGTGGAATGCCCTTCAGGTCACTATAACTCCAGGCAAAATAGTCTTTATATTCCATCAATCACTAGCTCGGCAAGATTCATCAACTGTGTTTGCGCAGGTCCCTTGAAGACTTGTTTCGCTGGTGCCTGACTTTGATCAGATTCTCTCTGGGCTTGCGGCATCATGATTACCACGTCGTCTAAGGTATAATTCTTGAAAGTCTCAAGCATCTCGTGAATTGGCGCTCGTCGAAATTCCTCTTTCAGCATATTGATCTTAGCCTGACTGGTCATTTTTTGATTTTTTGTCACCTATGTGGAAGATGATGTTATATCTGAGTCTATCTTGATTGACTTCAAGGAGTCCAACACCTTCTTTTTGTCCTTTTTTGTCATTTTGGTGGGTTCATCCTTGTTGTCTTTCATCGGGACTGCCGTGACATTCGCCTTGTGGTTGCAAATATCAACATCCACTATAGCTATCACCTCTTCAGGTAGATCACTCCATCGGATCACCTAGGTGCCTTGGGTGGATCGATCCTTGAGACTTTTGCCATAGCAAACTTTTGCGGTGCACATCGTCCAAGGTATAGTTCTTGAACGTTTCAGGCATCTCGTGAATTGGAGCTCGTCGAGATTCCTCTTTCATCATATTAATCTTAGCCCGACTAGTCATCTTTTGGTTTTCCATCATCTGAGTAGAAGATGACGCTGTATCTGAGTCCATCTTGATTGACTTCAAGGAATCCAACACCTTATTTTTGCTCTTTTTTGTCATATTGGTGGATTCATCTTTGTTGTCTTTCATCGAAACTGGCATGACATTCGCCTCGTGGTTGCGAATATCAACATCCACTGTAGCTATAGCCTCTTCGGGTAGATCACTTTATCGGATCACCTGGTTGTAGCATTGTTTCAACTGATTCTTCTTGTTTGCAGGTGTCCTTGGTGGATCGATCCTTGAGACAGGAACTGCAAGCGGGCTCAAAACTGTGCACTGATCAGAATGATCGGTGCACCAACATGAACCACCTTTTCACATGGTGGAGCCACACTGAAAGGCTCACACTTTTACTATTTCGCAAGCACAGCAAGAACCTGATCAAAATCAGGCACCAGCAGAAAAGTCTTCGAGGGACCTGCGTGAACACAACCAATGAACTTTGCCAAGCCAGGTGAAGAAGAAAAGATAGTGCATGTGGTAGAGCAATTAACGCCCACACAATTCAAGAGACTACGATCATTGTTGATGGAGTATAAAGATTGTTTTGCCTAGAGTTACAATGATCTGAAGGGCATTCCACCAACAATAGTCCAACACACCATACCCTTGGTGGATGGAGCAGTCCCCAAGGTGAGTCGTTACTACCGCTGCAACCCAAACTATATGGAGCTGATCAAACAGGAGTTGCAGAAGTTGTTGGATGCAAATTTCATTTATGAAATCGAACACACAGAATGGGTATCACCGATAGTTATAGTACCCAAGATAGTTATAGCATCATCGATAGTTATAGTACCCAAGAAGAATGACAAAATACGAATCTGTGTGAATTTGGAGATGCTAAATGCAATTACCAAAAAGGATCATTTTCTTTTACCATTTACGGAAAGTGTCCTTGACAGAGTAGCTGGAGCCGAAGCCTACAGTTTTTTAGACGGCTTCAGCAGTTACAACCAGGTGAAGATAGCACCCCAAGACCAGCATAAGACAACATTCGCCATGGAATGGAGAACCTATGCCTATAAGGTGATGCCATTCGGACTTTGCAATGCCCCAAGTACATTCCAGCGTGTCATGTAGGCGGCATTCAAAGAGTATTTGCAGAAATTTCTGGAAATTTTCTTGGATGATCTGTGCATGCATGGACTAGACTCAGAACACTTATCCAATTTGGAGAAGGTGCTATAGAAATGACGCAATTTTCAGATCTCCCTGAATCCAAAAACATGTCAATTTTGGGTTATACATGGCTTGATTCTCAGCCATATAGTATCTAGAGACGGGATCACCAAATACCTATCAAAGATCAGGATCATTGGTAGTCTACCACCACCAAGGACGATCCACGAAGTCTACATCTTCATGGGTCATGCTAACTATTATAGGATCTTCATTCTGGATTTTGCGGAATTAGCCCGACCAATTTACAAACTCAGAACGGATCCACATTGGAACAAGGAAGCCCTAAAGGCTTTCCAAAAGCTGAAAGATGCATTGATTTCAGCACTCCGTCAGGAGAACACAAAAAGGATTATCCAATTTGATTTGCAAGACGACAGTTCAGTGATATAGAAATGAATTATTCAACCACAGAACGGGAAGCACTGGCGATGATCTATGCGGTTAAGAAATTTCGGCACTACTTGATGGCCACACATTTTGCTATTTATACGGACCATCAGCCCTTGCTCTATCTCGTTAACAAAACTTGCAACACAGCGAGAATCACTAGATGGTTACTTCTGTTGTTGGAGTTTGATTTTCGGATAGTAGTTCGCAAGGGAAAACAACACTACATGGTAGATCATGTGTCACGAATCAAGGAAAAAGAGGTTGCAAGCCAACCTGACGATGAGTTGGCCGATTCTGTCTTATTTTATGTGGACACAATACCAGAATGGGTTGCCTCTTAAAATTAAAAAACAATCCATATTGATTTCTTGGCTTGCTACAAATGTTGTACCATGCAAGTATGTAGCTCATTAATGCAAAATGCCAAGTTTGGCCTACATAGAACTCGAGCTACATGGTTATGTATTATCTAGTTTGATAAATGCAACTTGCATATAGCTTGTAGACATGGAATTAGCATGATTATGCTTGTAGAAACTCGTGGCAATTCACATGCATTAATTGTAAGTGATCCATAGTGACATGCAAGGCATGCACAAAGTGTAATGGACACACGCATGATGATTTGGACATTTCTAGTTAGAACTAGTACACTTGTAAAACGTTGGTAGAATTTCATGCATGACAAGTGACAAATGTCACATAGACTCTAGATGTCATTTTGGAATGGATGATTGTGGTTCTACCTCAAGCTACCTCAAACTCCATAAATATGTGTAGCTCTCCACACAATCAATGATGAAGAACCAAAGTTTTGTAGCTATCTCATGCCATTTTGGATCTAAACTAATATTGCTTGTTATCTCTCTAGCTTTCTCGCTCTAACTCGTGTTGAGGCTAATGCTCATACACTGAAATCTTGTACTTTTATTCATTCTTTGATTCATTGCTATTATATTCTGGATTAGCATGCTAGATTGTGAATTAGCCATTTCTTCTGAACTAGATCTTGTTGGTCAATCTAGAATCAGGTTATAGTGCCAATCACAAAGCTTAATCAAGATCAATCACTCTTGTGGACATTCGCCACACATGTGAATTCTGGAAATTTTGTCATGGTATCAGAGCCTCATTAAGCTTTGCATGCTAACAACTCTGATTGTACAAGAAACTGAGAGCTAAATCAAGCAGAAAAAATAGTTTTGCACTTTTTCTAACCTTTCTCTGAAGTGTATTTCAAATCGGACTTGAACTGAATTTTTAGACCTGAATTGAGGTAGTACGAAATTCTGGAATTCCGCACGTGTGAAAATCAGAGATTTGTAGTCCCTCTCCTTACTTATAGATCCAAAGACAGCAATGTTATAGCTTGATGAAAAGCATTTGATCTGTACTTTTTATAGAAATTAAAACCAAATCAATCTGATGTGTCTAGCAAGGGTTATAAGCTCTTAAAGAGGATAGATAGGTTCAAAATCCGAGTGACAGCATTTTGATTTGATTCAATTATACTTTGTTTTGAATCCATTGTTTTGAGCATCCAACACAAGAAACTGTAGATCAAGACTGAGTAAGTATTTGAACACCCTTTGAGCCTTCTGAGTGTCAATAGTGTTTTCTTTTGAAGCATTTCACACGTGCCAAAAGTAGGTTGCCAACCAGCCAAAGTGTCTCAAACCACTTTTTGTGTCTGATCTAGATAACTTGTCTTGTGGAATATTTGAGATTCATCTCAAATATAGTTGAAAAATCATAAAAAATTCAACAAACCCTTGAAAATGCAAAAAAATTCAAATCTTCATAAGAACTCTCGCAGAGCCCTCTGAAGTTCCATCTCAGTGAGACCAGGACACAGAGAAGCTTGCGAGAGTTAGTTTCATGTCTAAGTGCCTGTGCGAGAGTTCCCAGTGAAAAAAGACGGGAAAGTACCAGTGAACCCTCACAAACAACAAAATTTTCAGTTCCAGTGGGCAAGAACTCTCACAGAGGATTCTGAAGTTCCATCTCAGTGAGGACACAGAGAAGCTTGCGAGAGTTGGTTTGATTTCAGTGAGCAGAAAATTGGCTTTAAGTGCGAAAAAATCACTAAAAGTGAAGATCCAGCAAATCCTTCCAGTAAGAACTCTCGCAGACCCCCTCAATCGATTCAGAATGATAATTTCCATCAGTGATGAAGCCTACGAGAGTTAGTACAGAGAATTGGTGAAGATCAAGCCAAAAAAGTGGTTTTGAACCCTCGCAGATAGTGAAATTTTCACTTCTTGCGAGAGTTGACCCTCGCAAAAAATTCTACAGTGAGATCTAACCCAGATCCAGCTACTGTGAGCCTTGCGAGTTACTTCCCAAAGATCTAAGAGATATCATGTTTTTAATATGCAAAAACAGCTAAAGAACCCTCGCACAGGCAACCCTTGCACAAAAGAACTCTCGCAGACCAGATCAGTGGAAAGATCTGCATGAAATCTAGCTACTGTCAAAATCTCAGGTCAATCAGTGCAAGGAGTAAAAAGTTATCAAGGAAAAACCATTGCAAAAGGCCTAAAATTCACTTTCGGTCAATCAGATCGATCAGATCCTTGAGATCCAGACTACATCCTATTGTATAAGCAAGATCCAATCACTTAGAACCCACCATCGGATGAATCTGAGATGGGGACGATCAATAGCATGAAGGATAGCAAATCAAGCACCACACGTTCCCAGATTAGCAGCTATGCAACAAGAGGCAGAACTGGAACTAGCACCAATGGATCCAATGAGCCAACCCGTACTTGTCGCTCCCTTGCAAGCAGTCCGAAGAGCACCACGGATGGAAATACCAAATTACGACAGATCATCAGATCCCATTCGATTCCTTCAAATCTACGAGCAAGCTTGTGAAATCTACGACGAATGGACCTGCTATTCCCTATGTCCCTATTGGTAGTGGCTCAAGATTGGTTTTTCAACCTGTCAGAGGAAGAAAAATCCACTTGGGAAGCAGTTAAAGTGGCACTCATTACGCGCTTTAAACCAAGAAAGTTCCTGGAAGACCCGTTTCTCCTGCTAAGCAAAGTCAAGATGGGAAAACGAGAAAGGGTCAGGGACTATATTGAGCGGGTCAAACACTTACGATCTAGTGCAGTGCAGCCATAACTCCTGATCATGCGGTGATCATGTGGTTCCTAGCCGGACTAACACGAAGCATCAGAAGAGAACTAAAATGACGGGAGCAGTACGCTACTCTACAAGACATTAGGGCCCTTTTTGGACTCAAAAAGGGCCTTTTCCTTGCCTAAACGTGTTTGCTAATTACGATTGATTAACCCACTAATTGTCCTATGTGGCAGTTCACCATGGGTTTATCATGGGTTCACATTTCAATAGGCTTCACTTAGGGCCTAGTGTAGTATAACAAGGACAAATGATTTTAATGTTATCTAAAATTTTGAATCCAATATGACTTTCAATTTTCACAGCCTTCAAAAGTCATTTTTAATAACTCAGAATGTCAAAAAAGAGGGCCCAATATTTCATTGGGCCCCCATATTGAAAAAAAATTCAAAAAAAAAGTTGGGGGGTGGGGGGGATTGAGGTACAATCCCCCCCCCCCTTGTGTACCCTCTCCCAGCCCCCTCTGCCCGCTGGCTGCGCTGTCCAGCGGGCCCCCCACCTTCCTCCCTCCGGGCCGCTGGCATGAGTGAGGGCGCAAGACCCGGAGGGATCCACGCGTCCCCCCCACATCTTCTTGCACGACCATCGAGGAGGGGAGGGGGAGACGTCATGCCACTAGCCCACGCGCGCCCAGGGGAGCTTGTGCCTCGAAGTGGGCGCGCGTGGGCTGGTGGCACGACGTCTCCCCCTCCCCTCCTCGATGGCCGTGCAAGAAGATGTGGGGGGGGGGGGCGCGTGGATCCCTCCGGGTCTTGTGCCCTCACTCATGCCAACGGCCCGGAGGGAGGAAGGTGGGGGGCCCACTGGACAGCGCAGCCAGCGGGCAGAGGGGGCTGGGAGAGGGTACACAAGGGGGGGGGGATTGTACCTCAATCTTCCCCCCCCCCCCCCCCCCCCCCAAACTTTTTTTTTGAATTTTTTTCAATATGGGGGCCCAATGAAATATTGGGCCTCCTTTTTTGACATTCTGTGTTATTAAAAACAACTTTTGAAGGCCGTGAAAAAATAGCTATATCTTCATTTAAATTTGAACTTGAGCCATGTCCTGTCATCATTATTATGGGTTGAGGAAGTAGAGCTAGAAGAGAGTTAGTGGGTGGGTTAGGATTGGAGATCTAATTTACACCATTGGATGTGCCATGTCATATGGACCATTCCATCTCAGTTGTCACTCTCTTATTGGTACACATGTTGTATTAACACTAATTATAATTAGTGAAGAGGCCCTTTTTGAGTCCAAAAAGGGCCCTAACGAGCTATGGAAGATGCCAAAAGGGAAGAGGATGAGGGATCTGACGACGAATATCCATCCACCCACACTCCTACTCCCTCGATCGCATCATCATCATCAAACGCATCCGCTCTATCCACAGAACTGCTGTTGGAGCAAATGACAAAGTTACACAAACAACAGATGGAGCAACTTATGACGCAGTTTGACCAGAAACTAAAAGCCTTACAAGGAGCTATAGTAGTAATGCCACATCAACCGGAACCAAACCAGCTGCAGTATCCTCGACGGGAGAATGTATGGTGTTTAATGTGTACGCAAAACCATACAGCGAATGAGTGTCCAGTACCAAAGCAAAATCTGAGACTGACACATAGATTCTGCCATCTGTGCAATGCAACATCGCACAATACAACATTTTGGCTGTTTGGCCCCTGGATTGTTCAACAGAAGAAAAGTCCTTATTAGACTTGAGTTCCCAACCCTAATTTTGATTGGATCTCTAGTTTGTGAGGTTACTGAGCTTCATTTGAGTGTGTTTCAATCTTAGAAGTGGCAAGAATCATTAGATTGAGGATAGATCATAGGTTGATCAAGATTTCACTATTCTATGTGTCGATTTTCTAGCTAGAAGTGCTAGAAGAGATTTGAGAGGTTCCATATCTTTGTGATTTCTTCTTGAGTTCATTTGTTGACATTCAAGAGAGTGCTTTGTGCATTGGAATAGGTTGAAAGAAGAAGGTCAGGTCATTGCAACATGGCTACAATTGGTGGATTCATGTTGGAAGGCAATGATAGGCTTACCTTAAATAACTATTCATTGTGGAAAGTGAGGATGGAATCACTTCTTGAGATGAATGATGTTTTGGATATTGTTGTAGGTTTGGAGGAGAGACCAACAACTCAACAAGATCAAATGAGGTATGACAAGAGGGCCAAAAGGGCTCTATACATGATAAAGATTAATGTTACCAATGAGCTTCTCAAGGAAGATGGTAAGAGCACATCATCTTTGGAGGCTTGGGAAGCTTTGAAGAAGCTTTATGAATCCAAGTCTACATCAAGAGTGCTTACTCTTAGGAGGCAAATCTTTCAAAGTTTTCAAAAGAAGTAAGAGAGTACTCATGCTTTTGTTTTGAGGGTTAAAGCATTCAATGATGAGTTAGCATGTATTGATGAAAGCATTAAGGAGGTAGAACTTGTTCAAGTTATACTTAATGGCTTGTTGGATGATCATGCTAATCTTGTTCAAAGTTTTTCTATTCAAAATACTTTGCCAAGTATTGTAGATTTGCAAGAGATCTTGATGAATGAGGAGTATAGGATTCAATCAAGAGGAGGTGGATCTACATCGACATCTCATTATGAAGAGGAGGCTATGTTCATCAAAGACAAGTTCAAGGGCAAAGGCAAAGGCAAGTGGTCTAAAGGGCAAGATCAAGGTGAGACTTCCTCTTTTGGCAAAAAAAAAAAAGATAAGTCTAAGTTGAAATGCTTCTACTGTGGAATCAAAGGGCATTTTGCTAATGAATGTTTGAAGAAGCAAAGAGATGAAGGTAGCAAGCGAATCAACTTTACTACTAGTGATGAGGATCTAGGTGGTGGTGATTCTCTTTTGATGAGCTCTTTAAGTCCAATATCAAGTGAAGGTGACAAAGATCATGGTGGATTGATAGTGGAGCTAGTTCACACATGACTAGTCACAAGGAGTTCTTTACTTCTTTGGTCACTTATGATGGAGCCAAGAAAGCAATTCACATGGACAATGGTGGTGAGTGTGTGATTGAAGGTATTAGTTCAATTCATTTGTCTCTCTACTAATAGGAAAGCAAGACTTGATGGTGTTCTTTACATCGCTTCACTTCAAAGAATTTGCCAAGTGTTGGTCAAATGATAGAGAAAGGATACATGGTAAAGTATGGTGGTGATGCTTGTTTCATTACAAAGGAAGAAATCTTGATTGCTAGGGGCAATAGACAAGGTAGACTTGTCAAGCTTGATGGTTTTGTTATGGCTAACAAAAAGGATGGAATGGAAAAGGAGATTGGTCTCAGCTTTCCAAAGTTACCTTTTAGCATCAATAAGATTGGTGGATCTTATGCAAAGTCTAAAAAGCTTCCTTATGCTAGATCTAGCTCAAGATCTAATATGCTTCTCGGAGATGTTCATCTTTGTGCTAACTTGGCTAGTCTTGAGGATAATGATGGTGTTTCAATGGTTCTTCATGGCAAGTGCAAGCATGCAAAAGGTAAGGAAAGAGCTAACTTCATCAATGGAGGTGAAGGTTCTTCCTTGGAAAAGGTTGTTGTTAATGATTTCTTTGATTGTATGGAAAAAGATGTTGCTAGGTGCATGCATGAAGGAGGTAGTTCTTCTACGTTACTTTGTTTATGATTCCAAGAAAGTCATTTTTCCAGCAAATGGAGTCACATGTCTTCCTAAAGAGAGTAGATCAAATGGTTCTATCAAGAGACTTGGTGAGGGAGATAGTCACAAGTCAAGAAGAAGAGAAGTATGTGAAGAGCTCAAAGTAGGATGTACTTTGAATGATGTCATTGTGAATGATAGGGGGGAAGCATCATTATCATATGAGTCATTACCTAAATCATTGAGTAGAAGTTCTTGTTTGAAACAAAAGAGTACTTCAATCATCCTTATGTTGAAGGTACTAATCATTTTTTATATGGCTTCTAATGTTTTTGAGGTTTCTACTTCTTATGATGCAATCATTAAGAGGGAGTCTTATGAAGGAAAGAGCAATGGAAGATTGGTTCTTGGGAAGATCCAAGGCATGGATCTCACCATACTAAGAGGGTATCTTGTAGCTTAATGATAGAGCTACCACATACAATTTTTTTTTTGGAAGGTTTAAATACACTGGTTAAAGACTCCTCACTCGTTCAATATCTCTTAAAACAAGTTGACTTTTTTCAATTACAGAATTAGTTGCCCTTGCCATGAAAGATGAAATGAGAATACCCAAACTTCCTTTTCAATTATTCCTTCTGCCATAGCTAGCACCATCAAACCCTATAGAATCACTTCCAAAATTGTCCTCATTGGTGGGTTCATGTATTGTTTAGCTAAGATTATTTTGTTTTAGCATTTATGGAGGATAGTAACTATCGAAATGATTTGGTTGGATAGAAACAAAAGGATCTTTGCTGGCAAATCTACATATGTGACACTCATGGCTATTATACTCTAAGCCAAAAATGTTGTCAACATCTATTCGTAAGTATGCATTTAATGTCACTTGTTACTGTTGGATAATCATCCATGTAGATCCACCATATTGTGAATGTAGTTAACTTAAGCTTATCAACAAGGGTCCATGTTCTATTAGAACTTGAAATAGCCTCAGTTTGGTTTTTCTTTTTGGGTTTAGAAGTAGCTGGTTGGTTCTATAGTTGTCCAATAATCAGTCAATAACTTCTTTTCTACTAACACAAACAAAGATAGCTTGTCTTTTATCTTGCATTATTGGCACTTAAAAATATTTATTACATGTTTTTTTTTAACAAAGTAATTGCACTAACATCACTCATAGCATCATGTACAATATATGCATATCAATACAAAACTACAAAGAAAGTCTTTGCTAGTTTTGGAACCTATGAGCTTCTAAATATCCCTTTGAAAGCACATGAGAAAATATGAGCATGGATACTACACCAAAGCAACTCAACCACAATGGGTAGTCTTCTTCCTTTTAGTAAAGGTTTCAACTAAATTTCTCTCAAATTTTTTGAAGTACAATGAAAATTCATTCCTGGATGAAAAAATCCTCTTCAAAAAAATTCACTTTTGTAGATGTTCATATTAAATAACTCACCCAATTCAATACTATAGGGAATGATGAATGAAATTTTTATTTGCACGTCTTCAAGGTATTTTAGACATCATTTACACTCAAGCTTCATAAAGGGGATGTTCCTTCTAGAGACAGATTTTCAGTTATTATGAAGTAGCACTTATCCAAAGAGATCTCATTTTGCACAGCCTTCTACATGGAAGGTTGTGCAAATATTCTAAAAAAATTTGTAAATCTAATCTCACGTGGAAAACCGTAGGAAGGGCGCTTCCACCTCCGTCTACCACCCTCATCAAAAGGGCCTTTGTGGGTGACAGGACTTGACCCCACCCCACCATTGCCTAGACCAAAAACAACACATAAATCAACTAAAATCATTTGTACATAAGGTATTGGTATCATTACACTTGCAAGCATTACATAAAATACCCATAATTTTATTAAGGAGAATAATTTTTTCACAGTAGAATGGTATGACCAACTTTATCCAATACGGATAAGATGCTTTTCTTGAATGCATTGAGTCCATCAAAAATGTGCTTTTTTTCTTCTTTTTCTGTTACAGCTTCAGATGATTTTGTTTTTCCAGATAAAGTCATCTGATCTTTCAGAGGATCTCTCTTTCTCTCTCTATGCTTTTTGTGTTTTCCAAATGTGTCACTGTAGCTCCTTATGCCGTTTATAAATTAAGCTATCACCAATTATCTCCATGCTCTAAATGGAAATTGAGAAGTTCTCTGAAATTTCAAGAGTTAATTACAATACTATGCCAACCTTCCAAAGATTTTCCGAACAGTTGTAGCGACCGGCTGTGAGTAGACATATGCTCAGAATCACCATGGCATTCAGTGGCAATCTACATCTTGTGTGCCTCACAAAGAAAAGTTTACCATGTTGAGTCCAAGATTCTCTCTTTTATATTTCAGAAGATATACACTTGGCTGTTGGCAGCTGAACTTGACGACTTAGTTTACTGCTTGCTCATTAGCCCCCACTGGATATTTAAACTGCTGTGGAGATGGGCCAGAAATTGCGAAGGAGTGCGTAGCATGCATTAAACCTAGTGTTGTTACAGGTGGTTGAGCAGACACCAAACCTACAGCCAAACAACAATGGAATTAGCCATGAATTTAATTGTTAAAGATCAGAAATCATTAGATACGTAGATGAGAGGATTATAACGTCATAGCAAGCATCACCCGTGGAAGCCGTCGCAATGGCGGGCATGGGCACTCCAGTGTATTGCTGTGGCACTGTACTGACTACGCCCACTCCAGGGGGACCATAATGCACTACTTGTGGTCCGTGAATGCCGTAGCTTGATGGTGCAGAATATGGTGATGTGAATGCGGGCTGGGTGTAGGCACTTGAATATTGGTAAACTCCTCCCTGGTTTGCAAGAACTCCCGAGCCGCCATAAAGTTGTGTGAGGCCGCTATAACCATTATACTGCATGAACAACGATCTCAGAAATTATATTGTTACCAGACAGAACTTAAAACTTATTTTCAACATCATAAATGGATTTCATGTCATCTACCAGCTGCAAATACAGGAGGATCATACTCAATGCTAAGGAGGGAAGTGAATCACGTCCGTATAGGCTGATCCATGACACTAAACGATCAAACAATGTTATTATGGTGTATTATAAATTTATACGTGTGTTTTGTTGGGCATTTGTGGTACCCCTGTGCATTTTATCCTAACTATCAAGGCCGGCATTTTCTTCCACATATGAAGGTGGGGAATTAAATCCCGGAACTTGTTTGGTCATATTAACGGAAAATATATAGTATATACCAGCTGCACACTGAAGCCAGACTTACCAATAAATAGATTCCCAGTATGTGATCTGAATCACTGTGTGTAAAGGCTTCCTTTATCTGTTATAGATAATGACGCTTTCTGGGCTTGTAATGCTAGAGTTTTTTAAAAAATACTCCGAATTATGATAAGATCTATAACACCCAATAAACGACACCTTCAAAGTTCAATCATAAAAATAAAAATATTGATTACTTGTCGTCAACCTTGAGCCTCTCGTTACATGTTAGATTGTGCTTCAATATCGACGACAAACATCCAGCTATCAGCTTACCTGTGGATAACTGTTGTCCACCGAGACGGAGGGATATCTGATCAGAAAACCAGCACACAATAGCATCAATGTAGTTGTGCACTAATAATTGGAAATCAGATTCAATGTACAAAATCGGTTTCTCTTCCCAACGCGATGATCAAATGCCCTAAAACAAGAAAGAATAGGAGCTCCCCCAAAAAGGGTGCCTAGTCGTGAGAGAAGCTACGCCAGCACATGATTGGACTACTTACCCATATTGACAGATTGCAGGCGAAGCATATGGATAACCATGCTGGTAGAGAAAAGATCCAGGTTGCGCATAAGTGGGTGCCCAATAATTATGTGGAGGAGTTCCTGCCGCTGCTGCTGCCCAAAAGGTTGTTCCAAAGGGGGTGCAGATTTGAGGCCTATTATTTGCACGGTTGCCTGAGTGTCGATAACAAAAGCTCATCATTTGGATAGTTTACTACAATCGATCACGGAGCTCTTGATCTCTCTGAAGTTAAATAGACATTCATGAAAATCAGTCTAAGGTTAATGGTTCTATTGTACTTAGCTCTATCGTAATATTGGGTTTGCCCACAAGAAGTGACATAGAAGATATTGTACCCATATCTACCCATTTGCATCTAGACCATAGTCAGATGGTAGATTTTTTTTACCAGATCACAGATGGATAGAAATTTCTTCTAAGCTGTTTGATTTGAGGAAAAACCACAAATTCTTGAAGCTAATCGTCTGTCCTTTGGGAAAGACAGATCTCACCTTGAAGAAATGGAGAACGTGGGCGGGTCAACCCCAATGCCGCCAAGTTGCAGTTGGCTCGCCTCCCATCAATGATTGGTGCTGCATCTATGCATGCTCTCCTAGCAGATGCAGCGTCTCGGAATGTCACCTGCCAATTTAGATCATTTACTATTTCTTCTAAATGAAACTCCATTTTTGCACACTGCGATATTAAGAGTCTTTAAGACATTAACGAATTAGTACTATAACTTACAAATCCATAGCCTTTTGAGCGTCCAGTGTTTTTATCTGTGATCACAACAGCCTCCAAGATCTCTCCAAATTGTTCAAAATAGTGACGCATCGTGTCTTTTTGAGTCTCCCAAGCCAACCCACCCACGAACATCTTCGTGTAGGTCGTGTCTCCGAATTGATTGATGCTGGTAACGCTAGCTCCAGCGGAAATCGATGTAGTCGTGCCGTTACAAGCTTCAGAATTAATTTGAGCCATCCTCGACGGTAGATCTGTTCTATCACTCGTGTCGAGCATGCCAAATCGTAAACTCTCCTTTTCTCTTAACTGGATGTGTATATAGGGTAATTTGAAGGAGAAATAGAAGGATCTGTAATAAGCAGCCTCAAGATGATCGATTTGCAAACATCGGAAGGGATGGTGTCAAGGAGGGCAGGAGATGATCAAGAGCTGCGGCGTGGTTTGATTTGAAGGGGAAGGGATCCAGCTTTTGCTGTAGCTTAACATAATGGACAATCGATTAAGAAAACTCAGAGAATTCTTGGAAACAGTTTACAACGTGAGTCTGGGCGAGCACACTCTCTCGAAAGCACGGATGATACAGTAACGTGGGTGGATAACCATCAACGTTTGCACAGATCTGGTCAGACAACAGGAGCAGCAGGATTCAGGAGCATCAGCTATAGGAGAATGATACCTCTTTGTGGCCGAGTCTTTCCTGAGAGAAAGAGCTGTGCAAGAGAGACAGAGAGAGAAAGAGAGAGAGAGAGAGAGCTGTACAAGTGCTGGCTATGGTTGTTTGGGCATGTGCCTGCTCTCCAGAGACAGGCAGAGGAGAGGATGAAAAGGCAGAGTGTGAAAGAAATGGTATTTTATAGCTGAAAGGAGATGAGGTCAGGGGAAAAAATAGAGAATTAAAAACAAGGTTTGCTTCTTATAATTAGCACACACAGTGTGTATAGTACCTTCATCTGCTACCCTCTATATCTAATACTGCTACTTTTCTCCTCCTCTCTAATGTCCATCGCTATACTAGAATTATATAATTGATGGTACTGTTATTAGGAACTTCCGGGAGATTGAGAGAGAGAGAGAGAGAGAGAGAGAAAGAGAGGAGTGTATGTGTGTGTTTTGGCAACGAATAGTATAGTAGTGACGTCCTTTTTCCTGACTTGAGTAGCTGGCATGCAGCCTGGACATTCCAAAATTGTAACCTGGCCCACCATGACAAACCCACCAAAGCGACAGCGCCAGCCAAAGAGAGAGAGAGAGAGAGCCCACCAAAGCGCCATCGCCAGCCAAACGCGAGAGAGAGAGAGAGAGAGAGAGAGAGAGAGAGAGAGAGGAAGATGGTCTGAACGTCTGGACTTCTGAAGTGGTGCAGGTGATCCAAGGCTTGAAGCCTCCACATTCTGACCATTAACGAGTCAATGGTCTCTTCTGGGCATAATCTGCATTTGGAGTTATAGTGCTTCTTGGTTTCCAAGGGGAGGCTCGAACCTGGGACCAAAGAAACTTTGGATGCCAAGCCAACCAACTGAGCCAACCCCGTTGGGTTGTGCATTTGGAGTTATAGTGGGGGAAGGCCCTGCCTGAGGGCCTTCCTTGCTGGGAGGGCCCTTGCCCGAGGGCGGGAGCCCGAGGACAGGCCCCGACCAGCAAGGAAGGCCTGAGGGCTTCGGGCCTTCCCCAACGTAATGCCATTGTGCGAAGGTTTTTTTTTTTTTTTTTTTCGTTTTTGGCCGTACGGCTGTACGCGTGGACCAGTTTTTTTTTTTTTTCGTTTTCTGGTCGTGCGGTACCGTACGGCCGTACGCGTGGACCAGTTTTTTTTTTTTCGGGTTTTTGCCGTTTTTTTTTTCTTGCAAATTTTTTTACGTTTGTGGTGAAATGTAGTTGTGGACAGCCAATGACGGGCTGCCACATAGCACATGCACATTCCACCAGAGAGAGGAGAGAGAACATGCATTCCACCGAAGAGAGGAGAAAGAACGTGCATTCCACCGGAGAGAGGAGAGAGAAAGTGAATTCCACCGGAGAGAGGAGAGAGAGAAAATGACATATTCCTAAGAGAGAGAAAATTGGATGGACATTATGCTCCTAGAGGTGGTCCCAAAATACAAAGGACACCTGAGCACAAGGCATTACGTATAGAAGTGTAGTGTTCACTGTTCATAGGCTCTAAACACTAACCTTTAGTGCGGCATTTTGCTACCTACCATAATTAATTGCCAAGTAATTAAGTGTTTTGATACTTAATTTTCTAATGTTGGTGTTTAGTTGAAAGTAAAAAGGCCAAAAGCACCATAGATTGTCTAAAAGCCTTAAGTTGGCACCAACGACTGTCTAAAGCCAGAAAGTTGACATGCAAATTACGCCCAATAGCGGGCATGAGCACGCCCGCTTCCGGCTTCCGGCACACTAGGTGGTCAGTACCTACCGAGCCGCTCTAAACACCCGTATTCTGCTACCTACCATAATAAATTACCAAGTAATTAAGTGTCTGGATACGTACTTTTTGATGTTGGGGTTTCGTTGAAAGGAAAAACGCCAAAAGCACCAAAGATTGTCTAAAAAACTGAAGCTGGCACCAACGATTGTCTAAAGCCAAAAAGTTGGCAGGCAAATTACACCCGATAGGGCATGAGCAGGCCCACTACCGGCACACTAGGTGGTCAGTACCTACCTCACCACAGAGCGGCTCGGTAGGTAATGACCACCGATTATGCCCGGTAGCGGGCCCGCTTATGCTTGCTACCTAGTCCGTTCGAAGAATTTGCATATGAAAAACATAGTCATGTTTTTTAAAACAAAAATCATGAGTGGGGGATATAATGCACATCTTGCTTTTTCAGCAGTCCAAAAAACAAACAGAATCTACATTAAAAAGCATAATCAACATCTAAAAAACTAAAATCGTGGATGCGAGCTATGATGCCCATTTTGCTTATTAAGCAGTCCAAAATTTGGGTAGAAGAGCTCCAACCATCCATTATGTGAGAACTCACTCTTTACAATTACAAAGAAAGCATTGTGGAGATATAAGGGGGCGCTCTCAATTACTCTCTCAATACTTCGGTGCTCCTTACATTGAAACCTAAAACTTTTGATTAATATGGACTACATAATGGAGGAAAGGTCACCTTCCAAGGCCATTTCATCGTCTAAAGGGCCTTCCGGTTCGGGCTCTCCACTACTTAAAAAGAAGCTATTGTGGAGGTCTAAGGGGGTGCTCGTAGTTACTCTCTTGATGTTTTGGTGCTACTTATGTTGAAAATAAAATTTTCTTATCAACATAGACTAGATAAGGGGACGGAATGTCTCCCTCTGAGGTCGTTTTGTCGAGGAAGGGCTTTTGGCCGAGGGAGATAGCCCTTACATGGTAGGCCCAGGCCCTTTTGACAATGGAGTGGTTGAAGAGGTAGACCTTCCCTAACGTGAAATCATTTTTACATTTTTTTAACCTTTTTCTTTTGTCGTAATGTTATTTACATGCACCTTTGAGGTTGAAGGTGCAAGTCAAAAATAGATAAATCTCTGTTACATGAGTAAAACATTTTTTTTTAAAAAAGTCGGAGGCACATGCATGTTGCTTGAGGATGCACCTCACTTTCCATTGAAGAAAAAGGAAAAACTGGTTTTACGAGGGTTGGAGTTGTGCTTTGAGGCCTTTCTGTCAAAGAAGGACCTTTGGCCAAGGGTAGTAACCAAGACATTTTTTTATCTTCTCTAATTTTTGGTTTTTGCCATAAAACGTTTTTTGTATGCACCTTCCTAGCCGAAGGTGCAAGTAAAAGGAGATAAATTTCTTACATGCACCTCCCAAATGCTGGAAGGTGCATGTAAAAAATAAAAAAGAAGAGAAGCTCATGGATTTCGCTTGGGGAAGTGGATTTTTTAATTTAAATGTCGAAAATGATTTTAGGTATAGGAAAAGGCCCTCAGACAAGGTCGCTCAAGGATGCCTTTCTCGAGGTAAAGCATTGCTAGAAAGTGCTATAAATAAAAACCACGTCTATTTTTGGTAAGGTTTGTGGATTTTCACACTATCAATTTTTAATAAATGCATGTTACACATTTGTAAGGTGCATTTTTCTTTTGTTTATTTATAACAAAATTTATAAGGTGCATTTACTCAACTCGGAGTGATGTTTTTGGGAGGCCCATTGTACCGATATAATAGTAAGTCTATTGCTCGACGAGAGGACTAGCCACTACATCCTTACCATCAGCTTACAGCCACCCATCTTTAAAGAAATAATAAAAAATCATTTTCAAAGTTCTATTAATGATTTTCTCATTTAGGGCGCTACGTATTTTCAAGATTCCGTCCATGAGGCTTATGTATTTTCAAGATTCCATCCATAAGAACTTTTGATTTTGAGGGCTGAAAATTACATCCAATCAAATTTGTAGATAATATTGAGGCCCCATTATTATGCTTAGGTAATGGTGGTCCTTAAACTCAATTTGGACCATTGATTTATGTAGGATTTGAGTAGACATACATTATGAGTGCTCAAATAAGTGTACCATCGAGACTCAAGGGTAAGCTCCAAAGGAAATGAGCTTATCTAAAATGAGGGTGCATGCACGTCAAGGCCCCACCCTCATCCATCTATTTTATTTATGACCCTCATCATAAATCCTCAATTCCCACCTCTCATCCAGTCGTGACAAAGATTCAATCAAGGTGTGAATATCGTGATGCAACCTTTTGATCATGCTTCATCCCCATCCAACAAAAGAGTCTACTCTATTTAGGCTCCATTAAGGTATAAATATTATGATGTTACCATTTGGTCATGCTCCATTGAATAAGGGTGGGGGTTTGCATGCACCCTCAGTAGCGGTTAGAAATATTGAGTCATTCATTCATGGTCCAAGGTCTCGTCCAACTTTATAGTGACATTTAGTTGTTTGAAGTATATGTACTTCACACATTCATGAACCAAACCCAAATGAGAATGTCTAAATCATAGTTTGATGCAAGATTGAGTTCCCTTTCGAATCACAAGTTTGTAACTCTTATTTCAAGGACGCAAAGAATCATAGGTCAAAGTTTTTGGATGTGCCCATCCTTGACATCTTTGTAAGCACAATTATGAGCTTTGCAAATCCATAAGTGGTGCACATTGTGGTTACACTTTAATATCACCTACATAATCTTTGTCATTCTATTTTTTTAAGGAGTTGAGCATTCTTTTGAATAGTGCCTTTAGAATCTTCCAGTTGTCAATGCACATTATTGAAGAATGTTGCTTTTCAAATCTTCAAACTCACAACTTCTATATGAAATACAATGTATTGACCTAAAAGAGGTAAAAATTGTCAAAGACTAACCAATTCATAAAATGGCTTAATTTGATTAGTTAAATATTTGACTATAGCAGCTAGACATTATAAATGTTTCAAAATTGTTTAGTATTGATTAATATTCTAAACCTCACCCATCCTAATGAGAAGACATTGTTTTATTACCAAATTCTAAAACTCTTGATCATGAGCTCCGCAAAATTACTTGTTTGTTTGTAATATTTTATTTTCTCTTCATCTTTTGGTAGGTGCGTGTTATGTGTGGTGACCTTTCTACATGTCGTCCTTTTATTAGCCTAGCTCTTCTTGTCATGGCCCTAATGGGAGTTTGGACCATTAGGAGGTGCCTTGGACATAGGGACCAGACTAACCTAGATAGGGGCTTGACAAGTTGCGAGTAACGGATGTCCGAGTTTTGCGAGTTTTTTTGTTTCCAAATGATCCTATGTCGGGGAGAACAATTCTTTGTAATTTATTTTCTTGTGGTCGGGATCATTGAACAACAAATTCCAAATTTTTGGTATTGAAAAATTCTTGATTTAGGGTAAATTTCAGAATTGTGGATGAATTCTCAAAAAATTTCTAGAAATCGAAAAAGTTCCAAAAAAAATTTGGATTTAGGGTATTGAAAATTCCGGGCTTAGGGTATCAAAAATTCTAGGCATCGAAAAATTCTGGTTATCGAAAATTTCGAATTCTGGATATCGAAAATCCTAGGCTTAGGGTATCGAAAATTTCTGGGTATCGAAAATTCCAAATACTAGGTATCAAACATTCTGGACTTAGGGTATCAAAAATTCTCCGAGATGACTCCATATTGAAAACTTTTGATTTTTGGTATCGAAAAATTTAGATCTAGGTATCAAAAATTCTGGGCATTGAAAAAGTATGGTTATCGAAAATTTCGAATTATGGATATCAAAAATTTTGGGCTTAAGGTATTGAAAATTGTTGGGTATCAAAAATTCTGAGAAATTCTCCGAGTCGATCCCGTATTGAAAACTTTTAATTTTTTGTATCGAAAAATTCAGATCTAGGTATCAAAAAAAATTTATTTCGAGTATCAAAAAATTCCGAACTCTGGATATTGAAAAATTTTCAAAAATTTCTGGGAATCGTAAAAGTTTCAAAAAAAAATTGGGTTTAGGGTATCGAAAATTACGTGCTTAGGGTATCAAAAATTCTGAGTATTGAGAAATTCTGGTAATCCAAAATTCTGGACCTAGGGTTTCAAAAATTTCTGGTAATTGAAAATTCCGAATTATGGGTATTAAAAATTCTGGACTTAGGATTTTGAAAATTTTGGGTATTTTTTATTTTGAGTATCAAAAAAATCTGAACTCTGGATATTGAAAAGTTTTTGCAAAATTCTGGGTATTCAAATATTTTCGAAAAAATCTGGGTATCGAAAATTCTGAAAACTCTGACAAGTCATTCATGTTTGAATTTCTTACAGACTTCTTTTGCATACAATGTCATTGTAGATTGATATCTTGCAGTTGCTAGGGTCTTGTACCCAAACTGGCTTGCATACTAGGGCCTTGTCAAGTCAGATACCCATCCCTGCTAATAATGGATCAATAATTGAGATATTTCTCAAATGTATTTCGGAGAAAACCCATGTGATAGCAGTATCTTTCACAAAGTTCAAAGCAGTGCTCATATGGCATTCTTTATTACTATACTTACTCTTTGACTTGGGTATTCCTAGCCAGATGTATTTCATATTGATTGATGCGTTCTGAAGGTCTTGTGCATGACAAATATCAGATATTGCAAAAACATTGTTTAAAATGGAATTGTGATGTCAAGAAGTACAAAAGCTTTAGCGAGACTCCAATAACCAAAAGTGTATTTAGTCGTTGGATTTGATGTCTGTGCAACAAAATAGAAAGCAAATTACACACTTATACATAAAGACTCCTAAGTCTACTTTAGACCCAATAAAAAAGTGGAAGAGAAAAGTATAAACATGTTGTTGATAGCATCAAGACCCTTCACTACCAAGTAGACGAAGTACACATATTTGCATGCGACAAATTTTTGCATAGCCATAGTTCTACAGAAATCTTCGCATGTGCACGCTGGTTCTCTTGCAATTGTGACTTCATGCAACCTGTCGTGGACTCAAAGCTTTCAATAGTATAGATCTGTTTTTGCTTCGACTTAAGGCTGGTAACTTTTCTTAGATGACCATTCAAGCTTAGAGCTTTGCCCATCCGCACCTTTGCCTCCTTGGATATACCAGCCCTATGTCTCATATCTCATCGATTTGAGACAGGATCGTTTGGATGAGTTGTAATAGGCTGTTTGCCATGAGACTGTTGTGCTATATTTACATTTGAATCGCCTTCTTTCACAGATTTGGTCAATGTGTTTGTCTCCAACATATATCCACCTTTGTTCAACTCGTCCACCTTGGCTTGTGACAAATTAGTTCTCTGTTGCACATACCAGGTTTCTTGCACTTTTGTAGGCAATATTATTATCAAGGAATTTGTTGTCCAAGTGCATGTCACATTATTTGGACAAAACCACATAAACTAATTTTTCTCTCCTCGATCGTGTTTCCTTCTTCCAAAAAAACTCGGTGTTATACGAGATTGTATTGGCTTTTTGCAAAGCCCTCTTCCGACGGACTTAGCACCCATGCATATGTAGTGGCTCCCACTTTTGATAGATCGGATCCCCCACCAGCTATCATTTAAACTCTACTCCAAGACATAGTCATTGGATTGGATGCTCGCATTATTGGCTACACTGCTAGTATAGTGCCTTTGACTTTTGTCATAACTAGTATTCTGAAAACAAAATCTTGTCTCTTTTGTCTTTTGTATGTACTCTATGTTAGGACGATGAGAGACATTGTCGCTATCAGTATTTCATTCTTGTACTGGACGTTTTCTCTTGACGATTTCTTTTGGTGTGTTCACGTCGTTGGTTTGTCGTGTTACATTAAGCTGATCCACGAAATGGTTCACTGTTTTTGAGAAAGAAGCACCTATTATTGAAGAGCGTCATCCCGACCTCACACCCTCTAGAAGATTCTGAAATGTTAGACCTTTGCCCACATACTAACCTTTGAGAAAAGATTAGTATGTGTATTAGTATTACCTTCCACCCGTTGCTAGACGCTATGAACAACTTCAGACAAGTTTGTTGTTGGTAACATGGCTACTTCCTTGTCATCCATCATCTATCATGATGAAAAAGAAATAGCTTGTTAAAGATAGATTGCCAAGTGTAATTATTACATATATTTTAGCATAATGGACGGGATAATTGATTACTTACAATGACAACGAACTTGCCCCATCTGTGAATGTGAGTTTTCTACCATGCCAGCCAACTTTCTAACTCCACAAGTGAACTCTCATATGCATTGCCCACTTTCCACCATGCACATATTTTGTTATATATAATGTCGGCTGTTTCACATTCCCTTTCCTCATGCCACTGTAGGAAAAGTGCAATATGAATATCCCGGGCTTCTTGCTTGATATGTTTTGATGTGTGTTTGTTCACGTTATCCATAAAATGAAATAGACGTGATCTCTCCCTTCCAACCATCGGTTTGTCCACACCAGCACCATAAACAAGACAAATCGCATTCCACTTCACTTGAGCTTCATCAGCCATGAAGCCTCTGAACGTCACTTATCCTTCTAAGTGTTCAGACATTACTCTGTTCAACAATGTCCAAAAGAGCACCTGTGCATGGACATCTCCCTGCTTCATATGATCGCGATTGTCTGCATGGATTGGTTCCTGGAGAGGAGTCAGTCAGTTAGATAATATTAACCATATTTAGTTTACACTTAGTATTGAAAATATGGCAACATAAGATTCAACAAACCGTATGTCATAAACATGCATTGCCATCGTCACCCAATCTTTTACTCTGTGCATGTGATCAAAACAGCACCACACATTTTCAAAGTCACTCCTTGGTTGCATTCTCAGCACAAGATCAACACCAAAAGCTAGACCTGTTGTCCACATTTTGAACACGTGACAACTGTCTTTGATGTCATGCAACTAACCAAGAAATAGTGAACCATGAAAATATTTGTATACACAATGTTCTTTCAGGTACAACAAGGCTATAATGTCATGTGATAAATCCACAGGACGAAGCTCTTTCCTTGCCATAGGGATCCATTTTTTCAGCCTACCAATGTAGTTAGAGCTCTAGTTAGTATTGAACAAGCATTCTTTATATGGTAAATTAGTTACTAAAATAATATTGAATATACCTCACCTTCGATTGTTTGTGGCTGGTTCCATGATTGAAAGGAGTTCGTCCAATTTCTCTGGAACGATGTGAGATGTCTATGGCATTAGCGATTGCAAGTGGCTAGAGATCAATTCTTTCACAATCTTTTTTCTGAATTACTTTTGGACAATCCGAAAGATGTATGGTGGGTTTCCCAGAGACCATGGCCTCCATGATGTAATTGTCCAAAGAGGAGACCCCAACTCCAAAATCATGATCGTGGTAACCACAATGTATTGCCATTCTTGTGTACCTCATATCTGTCGGAATACAGTGATAGATTTTGGCTAGGCAATGTTTAAGACAGGTTGGAGGCAAATTACAATTTCCACATCGCATACTACCAACTCCCTTTGGAACCAATCCAATTGGACATCTGGACATCAATGACCCTTGAAACTGTGTTGTATTTCTTTTCCGAAAAGACATGAAATAAGAGCAGTCATTGTTCACACATTGAAAACTTAACCCCCACATGATGACAATCTAATGACGCCAGGAAAGCCTTGCATTATTGAGTTTGCATAACATATCCAGTGATGACAGTCATGAATCATTTGCATGCTAGCCATTGGAAATATACTACTTGATGGAAGCTCAAACATCATGTCACCATTGTATACGTCTGGCATTTCTTCAACATGAACTAGTTCTCTATAAGGGAAGCTCCCTAAGATCCTGCTTACAAGATAACACACAATGGAAAATACACTATGGAGCAACCACCCAACCAAGTAGAAGCAACCAATCAACTCTAGAAGCTTCACCCCCAAGCCAAGGAACAAGAGGCATGAATGTAGAGTGAAACCTTGGCAATGAATTCATGATCACAATGAAGAGTAGGGCGAGTTTGGCCTCAATATATAGAGCCAAAAGCAATCTGGGCACATAGCCATGCATAGCCCTAAGTTTCCTATACATAGATTCACCTAGAATAGAGTCCTAAGCATGGACCACCTATTCATAGAATTGCTATTGATAACTCTACACATGCATACACTGTCTCATACCTTGTCTAAACTCCATTAGTGTGTTCTAGGCCTCACAAAGATATTAGTTACTTTCGGGTCACATCCAGTATGACGTGGCATAACTAACAGCTTGATTTACTGGAGTACTGTGTATCCAAGACTAGGAGTATATTGAATCCTATGTACTGGTCATGGACATAACATTCTTTCCTCCTTAAACTATTTCTATCCTTAGAAACTCTCTAAATAGGATAGAATAACAAGAATAGTTCTTTTAACTTCAAATATCAACCTAGAAAATCATTATCCTTAGTCTAACTTTCACATCAAACAAGTACTCAGAGATAATCCTATTCCAAGTGATAGTCTCTGCACTGGAGTACAACTCAGGTTTGAAAAAGTACACTAAGCGATAAATTTCCCAACTGGGTTATATTCACCATAAGTTAGTAACATCACCTTCATGTAAAGAATTTACATGAAATACTGGGTGAGATAACCTAACTTAAGATATTAAAGTTAAAGAAATAATAAAATAATTATAATTACAGTCTGAAATTATCCACAACTTCGACATATAAATCATAAGCTTTCAAGTACAAATATCTTTAGAATCCAAATTCTAAGATATGATAGTTCATTCAAATAGAATCTCTAAGAGAATCATTAAAATATAGAATATGATTAAAACTCAACTCTGAGTATCCCAAATACTGTTTTGAGTTAAATGCTCCTGTTTCTAACACCAAATACAAGAAAATAACATTCATTCATCTTAATAGACTTGTTTGTCTCCTAAGATAACTGGAGATCCAATCAAATGAAGACTGTACTCAAACATCTGTAGACCATAAACTGTAGCAGAATAGCATCCACTAGATAAATTGAAATACTGGAGTAGAGAGATTGATCTGTCAATCATAAATATTTAGATTCGTATGATTTGTCAATCATAATTTTCTGAAATCCAAATCATACTTAATCATTTACAGGATACTGGAGTATATGTCTAACATAACTCAGGAAAAGTAAGAGTCATTCCAAAAATCTTTCCATTAAGAAAATACTAGATTTAGAAATACTTCCAAACCATGATTCTTTAACTGAAGTGCAAGATTCAAGTTCTGTAAACAACTGGTAATTAAAGACTGAATGCATACCAAAATGAAAATCATCTTCAACTACAAAAACTTTAGATTATAGTCCAAAATCACATCTAGATACCCAAAGTCCTGCTGAATATCAATTCAGTTGTTATTCTTGAATTCATTATGACTCGTTATCCATTTGAGCTCTCTGGGATACAGTCACAAATGAGCTGAGTCTATTCCTTAACTAAGGAATACTCTATCCCAAGAATACTATATATCCAATGCACATAATTTCAACTGATGAACCCAAATGATTCACTAACCATGCTTCTTACAAGCAATATAATTCAAAAACCATCAGTTCTCAGTGAATCCACATCACACTGATCATTTTACCAATTAACTTCGTCTTGGAGTAATCAACTACTCAAGCTAATTGCCAATGATTCAGAAATCTCAAATGTCTAGGTGAAGAATTCAATTATACTAGTATAACACCCCATTTAGATCCTTACCCAAATCATTTATAAGTTAATCCATAAATCTTCTATACAAAGATTTGTCAACTCTGCAAGTATCTGTCAAAACAATACTCGATCATATGTTCATGTTCACCGACTAGGTTAAGTGCACCAAATAACCCTAGTAATCAAGAATACACAGTAGATTCATATAAGATTAATCGTGCACATATGTGAATAATCTCACTATGACCCAGTACATAGACACATTCTTACCTGAAACCCAAATTCCTCCAAAACCCACATATGTTACTCACATATCTCACTGAGATCTTGTAACTCAGCTACAAAATGTTTTCGATTTCTCATGAGTAAATAACATATTCAAAAAATCTCTGAGATGAATAAAATTCACTCTTAGCAGTTTTCCAATCCTACTTACCTCTGAGGTAAGTAGGATTGGAAAACTCTGAGATTAATCAGTGGGGAACTAACCCCTCTCTGATCCTAGTAGTTAAACTAAGATTAGGTTGATCCAATATAGAACTCTCAGACTTAAATTCTGATCAAGTTTACTTCTATTCCAATCAAAATGGAATTAGTAAGCTTTGACCTTTTACTGTACTACGTATAGATAATGATTCAAATTCCAAACTTGTTCCAGTTCCAGACTGTCCACACAATCCCTAGAAAATTTCTCATATTTGAAAAGTTTCAATTAGGCATCTTACTCTGAATCTATCCGAAATTTCTTTCAGATCCAATCTCATTTCTATACCCTAACTGGTTCTCTTCCGAAAGCTATGCAACCAACAGATTCCCAAATAGAATCTGATCCCACCACTTCACCCATCCTTTAAAAGAAATTATAAATTTCCATAAAAGTTAACTGGAAAGATGATATATGAAAATATCTAAATCCAAGAAAAATCAGTAATAAGTGTTTCCACTAAAGGATTCACCCTATTACACACAGGGCTTCTCCTTTAAATATTTTCACTCTGAGTGATAGAAACTATTATTCCATCGAAATTCATGTATGCAGTAGAGATATTCCATGGTTTAAGAAATTAAAACATTTTAACTCTAGAATTTATCTGAATTCCAAGTCTATTCCTACAAGTAGAGAAATTACTAAGAAGTAAAGGATTAATTAAGAAAGTGAGAAATAGATTTGAGGGCCTCTGATTTTGTAAATAATGAGATACCACATTGGGATCTAGATTAAATCTCAAAATTTCTCAAAATATCGCACATTTGATCGAATGGTTTTCTTCTTTCCCATATCGCGACTAGGTACTAAAACACACCATTGATCATCAGATCTTTACAGTCCTAGAATTTCCGTTCCAAAATTACTGACGTCTCATACCATCATCTTTTCCTTCCAGAAAACCCTTAACCGCCTTTTCTGATATTCTAGAGATCCACAAATGATATAGTTGTCCTACAATCACTATAGGAAATTATCTCTTGTTTCCAAACATTGGAGAATCCATTTTATTTGGATGACTGGCATGCCTATCAGATGGATACCCAAAATCCACATCTGAGTATGTGACTTAGACAGAAGAATTAACATGGTTCACTATTGCACTCTGAACCTTTCTGGTTATTGACAAGCTTCGAAACCCTGCTGATGCATCAAGTCTAGGGACAAGCTTCTATCAACTAACAGATCCAATGTAGTCCACGTATCAGATTCCACTTCTAAACCTCACAATTGACATCCAAAACTGTGGATGACTCAATGGTTACAAAGATATCAGTTACGAATTCATCTGAATGAATTCTAACCAGAAAATTACTAACCAGTATTAAGCAATTATTTACAGGGATTACCAAAATCCTAACTGCGAAATACATTTCCCGATCACACTTACTACCTCTGATGTCCACTCTTCTTCCCTTCTTAGAATTTTCAGTTCCCTAAAAATCTATTTTAGCTAAGGTACCAAGAAGACGTAATGACATTAGTAAATGTTTTAAAAAAAACTAATTACTGTAGGAAAAAGTCCAAAACAATTTCATTTCTATTCTATAGTTGGGCTGAATATAATTCACCATAGGAATTTACTGGAAATGAAATCCGTTATGTAATTCCTATTATTACAAATTTCCAATAAAGTTGGACTATTTTTTCTTTTTATTGACTCATTTGGCATGACTCCGCTAATATTGACAAAACCTATCCAAACATAGAATATGAAATTACATGAATGGAAATCCCACCAATAGGATTTTGTTGGGGGTATTCCCAACAAAGTGCAAATAAATAAAATCCTCCAATAAAATGTGCTGCGAGGGCATGGCATCCTGCACGTATAAGCCCATGGCCCAATGAGCACGCAATTGAAGTTGTAAATAAAATAAACTTGACTTGGGCCTTGTAATTAAAATAAAACTAGAGGCCCAATGTCATTTTTAAACTTAGAGATCACTTTTTAGAGTTGGGTCCAAATTGGGACTTACATGAATCTTGTGATTTCTAATGTACTTTTTGTGGACCCTTGCATCAAGTTGGGTCCAAGATGAATGGTTAGGATCATTGTGAATATTAGCCAATAAGATTGAGGGGCAAGGGCCTTCCCCATTTTATAAAAAGACACCATTTGTACACTATTTTCATGCTTAATGAGAAGGATGAACCTCTACCATTTTTGGGAAGAGAAGCATCCTCATTTGCTATTAACTTGCTATTGCTCTTGGTTGTGTTTCCTATTGCTTTCTATTTCCATGTTTTATTATTTGCCATAGTGAATGTTTTTCTATTAGCAAGCATAAGGAGCATTTGAGCTAACCTCCACCCTCACTCTATTTCTCTCTCTTTCTCTTCTCTTCTCAATCTCTTCTTCTCCATCCCTTCCCTTCAACCAAAACTATGCTGAATGTTAGTGTAGAGGAGTAGAGTTAAAGAGGAGTAGTATAGTAGTGAGTAGAGTTAAGGGAGAAAGTAAGAAATTAACTAAAAGTAGCATCTATGCATAGTTAGGCACCTATTTAGTGATCTAACCTTTGTTGACAGGCGGAAGGGCTATACTACGAAAGATCTTCCACAATGGCGCCGATGCCGGGGATAGGTTTCCACTAATTAGTTTAGTTGCATTTTAGCTATTTTCTTGTTTTTTAGAGTAGTTTAGGTAGATTTTTGGGAGTTTAGAGTTAGTTTTTTGTATTTTTGTGTTTGGACTGTTCACAGCTAGCGGAGGAGGTTTGAGAGGGTAGAGGAGGCCCTGAACAACCTCTAAATTCTTGAAACCCAAACCAATCATCCAAAAAACTCAAAAACCACAACAATCTGCATTTTGGAGGGAAAAGAGCCAAAAAAAACTCATCAGATTTTTATATCTCCAGAATCAATGGGAATTAACCCTTGCATGACTGGCAGCAGCTCCAAGGTACTGTCCCAAACCTGCATAGAAGCCTGCAAGAATTAGTTCCAAGCAGATTGTAAAAATCAGAGAAAAATCATAAAAAATTCAAAAAACCCTTTAAAAAATCCAAAAAAATTCAAATCTTCATAAGAACTCTCGCAGAGCCCTCTGAAGTTCCATCTCAGTAAGACCAAGACACAGAGAAGCTTGCGAGAGTTAGTTTGATGATTAAGTGCCTGTGTGAGAGTTCCCAGTGAAAAAAAAGACGGGAAAGTACCAGTGAATCCTCGCAGATAGTGAAATTTTCAATTCCAGTGGTCAAGAACTCTCATAGACGATTCTGAAGTTCCATCTCAGTCAGACCAGGACACATAAGAGCTTGCGAGAGTTAGTTTGATTTCAATGAGCAGAAAATTGGATTTAAGTGCAAAAAAATCACTAAAAAATGAAGATCCAGCAAATCCTTCCAGTAAGAACTCTCGCAGACCCTCTCAATCGATTTAGAATGTCAAATGACATCAGTGATGAAACCTGCGAGAGCTAGTATGAAGATCTGGTGAAGATCAAGCACAATAAGTGATTTTGAACCCTCGTAGACAGTGAGATTTTCACTTCTTGCCAGAGTTAACTCTCGCAGAGTATTCTATAGTGAGATCTAACCCAGATCCAGCTATTGTAAAGCTTGCAAGAGTTACTTCCCAGAGATCTGAAAGATATCAAGTTTTTTACCTGCAAAAACAGTTAAAGAACCCTCACACAACCAACCCACGCACAAGATAACCCTCGCAGACAAGATCAGTGGAAAGATTTGTATCAGATCCAGCTACTGTGAAAATCTTAGGTCAATCAATGCAAGGAATAAAAAGTTATCAAGAAAAAACCAGCGCAAAAGGTCTAAAATTCATTCCAGCCGATTAGATCCTTGAAGATCCAAACTGCATCCTATTGTATAAGCAAGATCTAATCACTTTGAAACCCACCATCGGATGAATCTGAGATTGGGACGATCAATAACATGAAGGATAGCAAATCAGGCACCACACCTTTCCAGATTAGCAGCTGTGCAACAAGAGGCAGAATCGGAACTAGCACCAATGGATCCAATGGGACAACCTGTTCCTATCGCACCCTTGCATGCAATTCGAAGAGCACCACGGATGGAGATACCAAAATACGACGGATCCTCAGATCCCATCCGATTCCTCTAGATCTACGAACAAGCTTGTGAAATCTACGATGAACGGACACTTGCAGAGAAGCTGATGCTATTCCCTATGTCCTTACTTGCAATGGCTCGGGATTGGTTTTTCAACCTGTCATAGGAAGAGAAATCCACCTGGGAAGCGATTAAAGCAGCTCTCATTACGCGCTTTAAACTAAGAAAGTTCCTAGAAGATCCGTTGCTCCTGCTAAGCAAAGTCGAGATGGAAAAACGAGAAAGTGTCCAGGACTATATTGAACGGGTCAAACATCTACGATCCGAGTGCAGTGCAGCCTTGACAACCGATCATGCGGTGATCATGTGGTTCCTAGCCGGGTTACCATGAAGCATCAGAAGAGAACTGAAAAGATGAGAGCAGTACGCTACTCTGCAAGAAGCTACGGAAGATGCCATCAGGGAAGAGGATGAGGGATCTGACGATGAATATCCTTCCACCTACACTCCTACTCCCTCAATTGCATCATCATCATCAAACGCATCCGCTCTATCTACAAAACTGTTGTTGGAGCAAATGACAAAATTATACAAACAACAGATGGAGCAACTTACAGCGCAGTTTGACCAGAAACTGAAGGCCTTACAAGGAACTGTAGCAGTAACTCCACATCAACCGGAACCAACCTAGCTGCAGTATCCTCGACAAGAAAATGTATGGTGCTTAGTATGCACGCAAAACCATACAGCGAACAAGTATCCAGTCCTAAAGCAAAATCTGAGACTGACACATAGATTCTGCCATCTGTGCAATGCAACATCGCACGATACGGCATTTTTCCCGTTTAACCCCAGGGTTGTTCAACAGAAGAGAAGGTCATGCTGAGAGAAAGAACAGAACCATAGTCGAATCGACAAAGTGCATGTTATCACATGCGACACTTCCGAAGTCCTTCTGGGCTGAAGTTGTTTCAATAGCAACCTATATTCAGAACAGATATCCTACTAAAGGTCTCTCAGAAAAAACACCAATTAAAGTTTGGACAGGTACCAAACATTCTTTATCGAATTTATGAGTTTTTGGATTCCTCACGATCTCAAGAAGAAGCTCAACTTCCAGAGTATCAAATGTATTTTCATCAGCTACACTACTTCAGATCAAGCCTACAAGTTATTCGATCCCACCGAGTTGAAGATATTCACTAGCCGGGATGTCATCTTCATCGATCAGACTTCTTATCCTTATCATCAAGGGGCACCAAGGATCAGCAGCAGTGGTACGGACCAGATGAACCATTTATGGATCCTACCATAAATGAATATGTTTCGGCCTATGCAGCTTAAACTCAACGTCAAGGTGGAAGAAATTATAGCTGCTACGGGTGTAGCAAGGGACACAGAATTGCAGAATGTTCCTACAAAGGACAATATACAACCTCCTGTCGGGATTGCGGTTATGGACACTGTTTCAAGAATTGTCCATTTCAACCTGGAACCAATGCACCTCTTAACCTCATTGCCATACATCAATCAGAAATGAGGAAGCTCTAAAGGCTTTTCAGAAGATTAAGGATGCATTGGTCTCAGCACCAATCCTACGACCACCGAATTGGTCCATTGAGTTCCACGTGCATATGGACTCATCGAAGTATGCAGTTGGAGCAGTTTTAACCCAGCCAGGTGAACACAAAAAGGATTTTCCAATCCGATTTGCAAGCCGACAGCTCAGTGATACCAAAATGAATTATTCAACCACAGAGCGAGAAGCACTGGCAATGATCTATGTGGTTAAGAAGTTTCGACACTATTTGATGGCCACACATTTTGCTTTTTATACGGACCATCAACCCTTGCTATATCTCGTTAATAAAACTTGCAACACCGGAAGAATCACCAGATGGCTCCTGTTGTTGTTGGAATTTGATTTTCGAATAGTAGTTCGCAAGGGAAAACAACACTACATGGCAGATCATGTGTCACGAATCAAGGGAAAGAAGATTGCAACCCAACCCGACGATGAGCTGGCAGATGCTGCCTTATTTTACATGGATACAGTACCAGAATGGGCTGCCGACATTGTTGAATATCTAATGCGGGGCCAATCAGACAAATCACTACCAAAGGTGGAACAGCGGAAATTGATCTTGAAAGCTAGACCTTATCAGCTGATTATCGGCAAGTTGTACCGAAGAGGTCCAGAAGGAATTCTTCGGCGGTGTATTCTTCCTCATGAGACCACCTAGATCATTTCGCTTTCACATGAAGGCATGGGTGGAGGTCATTTTGCATCTGACATTACAGTTCGCAAGATCCTGCAATCAGGATGTTGGTGGCCAACGATTCATAAAGACACAGAGGAATACTTGAAAAAGTGTGATGTGTGTCAAAGGGCAAGAAGACCAACGAGATTGAACTATGATCTACTGCACCTAGTCTTAGCGCAAGCACCGTTCAAAAAATGGGGATTGGATTATAATGGTCCAATTCACCCTGCAACAAGGAGTTCCCAGGCTCAATACATAATCGTAGCCACAGACTACCTCACCAAATGGGTCGAAGCCAAGGCAGTTTGAGTATCAGATGCTAGAACCACTGCCAAGTTCCTTTATGAAAATATCATTGTGCACTTCGGGTGCCTGGTGAAACTAGTCAGTGATCGCAGAAGCCATTTCATCAACGAGACCATCAAGGTCCTATTGGAGGAATTCTTCGTGATCCATAGAACCAGTACGCCTTATTATCCTCGTGGTAATGAGCAAGCAAAATCATCCAATAAGATCCTATGTAGCGTGCTCACGAAAACAATTGAAGCTAGCAGATCACATTGGGAACACAAGTTGCATGCTGCACTGTGGGCATTTAGGACAGCATATAAAGGGAGCACCGATCAAACACCCTTCCAATTGGTATATGGTCAGGATATTGTGATGCCAGTAGAGTTTTTAGTTTCATCATTAAGGATTGCCACCGCGCAACGTCTTAATGAGTCCAAATCTCTACAGCTACGCCACGAAGCTCTGCATAAACTCTGTGAAATACGCTTATTAGTTGTGCATGCACTGGCAGCTGAAAAGGAAAGACGCAAGGCTTGGCATGATCGCAGATTACAAAAGAAGGATCTTTGTTCAGGAGATTTGGTCCTGATGTATAAAACCAAGGCGATCAAGGGGAAGTTAAAATTCACGGGCGAAGGTCCTTATAGGATCAAGGAAATTCTTAATCATGGGGCCGTGAACTTAGAACAGCTTGATCGACACACCCATCAATGGTAGCCGGTTGCACAAGTACTGGCCACCACAGTAAGACAGATCCAGATTGGGGATGGCACGTTACAAAAAGCTTATCTGCTCAGCCATTACTGCTAGATCTAAGGAGATCAAGCCAAATCAAGCTAAATCCATCAAGATTCAGCCAGATCTGGCAGGATCGAGAAAATCCATTAGAATCCAAGGAGGATCCAGATCCTGATAGGGTCAAAAAGAAAGCAGATCATCAGACTGACCAAGGGATCTACTACCAAGAATCCATCAGAACTTCCAGAGCACTACCAACAGTCAGATCAAGCTTGGATGAAGCTGATTACCAGTTTACAAAAGTTAAAAATCAGAAAATCTCGAGATCTCATCAAAAAACACTCTGAAGGAGCACTTTTTTCATGATTTTTTGAGATCCCCTGGGAGATAGCTCTTGAAAATTGGACAGTCACCAGATCTAACCGAGATGCATCCATGAAAATCTTTGCAAGAGTTCTTGATGGAGGAATCATCATTTTTTAGTGTATGCGAGAGTTCCCAAAAGCAAAATTTTCAAAACCCTCACAGAGCATTAAGATCAACTTACCAACTCTCGCAAGGTGCCTAAATGGAATCAGAGCAGTGAAATTAGCTTGTCTACATGGTCTGATCTTGAAAATCCAATCACAGGAACAAGTTCCACGAGAGATCACTTCCTGCGAGAGTTGAACCCTCACAGACAGCCCGAACCCTCGCAAAACCTTCGCATAGCAGTCAAATCATATTCTGAACTCTCGCAAACTTCCCTGAGGTCTTAGAATTTTGTGAAGAAGGTGTCTGCCAAAGTTTGGGTGGAACTGAATAAGGAAAAGTGAATTTTACCTAATACGTACTCTAAATTCCGCTATATAAGGGCTGAATTTGAGTCATTTGTCACCTTTGCTAGCAAAGCTCTGCTGAAATTTCCACTGAAAATGCCAAGTTTTCTGTTTTCAGCCAAACTTCCTACCAACTGTCGTTTACTCATATCAAACACCGATCTGCGCTCTGAACTACAATCATTGTCATCCAACACTCATTATTCTCAGTTTTCTACTGTTTCCTTCCATTTTCCATTGTTTTCTACTTTTCCGACTTTTTTCGACCACTAATCATCATTGCTAACATGGCCTCCTCATCCTCTAAAGACTCTGGCGCCAAACAGGTGATCCAGCGTGACATCCCCGAGGCCACGCAGATTTGGCCTCTACCCTCTGACACTTTGATCCAACCATGGCTGCAGACAGCCAGGCCCCTCCTTGAAGCACTTGGGTTTTACTCGGCGCTCTTCCATTCTGAGATTAACATGGGCCTCGCCCTCCACGCTTATGCCACCTGGAACAAGGACAAGGCTCGTTTCCACTTCCTGTACCAAGGTACCACGTACAAGGTCAGGATTAACACTGACTCGATGATCACCGTTGGCATTATGTCCGATGATCGTCAACCCATCTCCCATCGCCACGCCAAAGCTTTGATCAAACCATTCATCATCCAAACCACACCAGAAATCCCCATCCAGACTAACAATGGTTACCTAATAGAAGCTATCACGGAACCCGTCATTTAGACAGCTGCGCATTTGTTGAATAACTTTTTGGTTATTTCAACATTTTGCAAGGACAGAATCCAGTCTACGCTGCTGAGTCAGATAGTAGAATCCTTTCTGAAATTCCCTAATCCCTCTGTTGTGCCATACGACTGGCATAGCTTTATTATTCGAGAACTAACAAACTCCATCAAACCCAACAACCGTGAGCGAATCGCAGCAGACTTCCTGTTGTGTAACTTTGTTTGCGCACTTCTTGAGACGAAACTGCGAGGTTTCCGACGCTCATCCCTGCTATCTACCCTTGTGTCACATACTAACCTTTACCCACCATCTCAAGCATCTACCTCATCCCAACTTGCAGTCATTAACACAATGGCTAGCAAACGAATGCATGGCACTGCCTCTACATCCACATCTCCACCTGTTACCCGACGACGTGTCTCCACTGCCGCACTAAATACTCCATCAACCACCGTCACTTCTTCTTTCGTGCAACCCCCCACTTCAATTACTATTGTCACTACCTCTCTTCCTATTCCATCCACATTTGTTTCTGTCTCCATCCTCATTTCTTCTGTTGATACCACTCCTACTTCTCTTCTAGTGTCCGCTACTCCATCCATCACCATCGCATCCTCCATTGCTCCTGCCATCACCGTTGCTCCTCTCACATTCAACCCTTCTGATTTCGCAATTGTCCCTCGACACTCTGACATGGATGCAAGTTATCAATTTTTCACCCCCACACCAGACACTTTCCGCTCCATCCTCACCTTCTTCCATACTCCACACCACCCTTAAGTTCCCCACTGTTCCTCCCATCCTCTCGTTAGGACAAACCGTCCTCGTCCCTGTTTCCACAGTTGTTTCTCACACCCCACCCGCTTCGCCAAAGGTTGCCGAGGGCAGCCAACTGCTGTCTGATGAACATTTGTACAAGCAATTTTTGTAACATCACCAGATCGGGCTGACCCTAGCGCCCCAGATGGCATCAGGATAAATGAAAACATAATCAAAGACAATGACGACGAAATTCCACAAGTCGTCAGGGCCGATACAACACAAGCCCCTGCTAGTGCCAGTGTACCAGCTGCTCTCATGGATTTAACGACGGCGTACCAAACCCTAGGAAAATACATCCTGGATGCGGTAGCAGCCAAAGCTATTCTAGAAAGTAGGGTACTACAGTTGGCAACAAGTAATACACAACTGCGAACAGACCTCACCAAGCTGCAGCAAGAGCTGATTCTGGCTTAGCAACACGAACAAGCAGGGCACTAGGAGATTGCCAAGTTGCAGCAGGAGGAAGAGAAACAAATATATTCAAAGCCTCTCCAAAGCGCTGACGGAAGCCTCCACAAAGGTGCGGGAGCTTCAAACTGAAGCATCCCAACGGCTTCCCCCATCCAGGCACAACTTACACTTTTGGAAGCAGAGAACACGCGCTTGGGGATAGAGTTTGAAGCCTTACAAGATGGGAAGCTCGCCTGGTTAGCTCAATCTACACCGGACACAAGACCACTTTTCCAATCAAAGATGAATCTTCTACGGCGTCAGGTGCAGATTTATAGCCAAACTCTGAATAGCTACCAGGTGGAGTTCAATAAGTATCGGACAAGTGCAATGCAAGAGCTCGCCCAAGCCAAGCAAGGCCTCAAGGCATGCCAGAAATACATGGAAACGAAGGTGCAGCCCTCCCCCGTGGTAATTTCACTGCCACCTAATTTTGATGTTGCATAGGCTAGTACCAGCCAAGATCAGAGCCAACAGGAAACAGGGGGATTTCAACCAGATCAAGGGTCCGAAGGCCAGGACCAAGGGCAAATAGATGTGGCCATTGAGACGCGCGACCAGAACCAAGGCGCAACCACCAGCCAGGGGCCAGCAACATCATCCAGAGGGTCACGAATGATATCTGCCAACCGGGCCTTCCGAAGACCGAAATCCGTGGAGGAGAACATCAATGAATTTTTATCCAAATATCCCCACGAGTCATCAAGAGGCAGCTGGCAGTTATCATTCTCAGCTCAGACCATCAAGGGAAAAGAACTGCAAGCCTTACATGCCCTCCAACCACAACCGGAGTGGCGCCAGCAGTTATTTGAGAGAGACCCTGCGGCCATCAGGGCTTATGTGACGAGTCCGCAACAGTTACGAGTGAACGCGCATTTCCTGCCATGTCCAAGAAGATCCAAATGGGAGGAATGTGACACTCCTCTGGACCAGATCACACTCAACAATTTCAACTAGCCAATCATCAAATCCGAATATGGGTGGACAACGGATGTAGATGCCAGAAGGGCTCTCTCCACATTCGCCAACCACTACATCAATTGTCCCGATCCCACAGTCCGCGCGGCAGCCACTTATGCCCGGGACTTGGAATATTTAATGGGCATTGAAACAAAATGGGATGATTTCCTTCCCTCCATATTTTTTGATCCAAATAAGGCCCTCGCTTCCGACAAGGTCGAAGACCAGTTGCCAGTCGCTCGCGTATATTATCAAGCTGCAATCATTCTGAGAATCAGCATGCAACTAATACATGCAAACACAGTACTACAAATTAGGAAAAATGACTGGCATGCAATCAGAACAATTCAAAATTTTGCCAATTTTACTCACAAAACTGCAAAACTTCAGATGATCATAACTTTGGCTACAGGACACCAAATTGGGTGTTGTAAAGCTCAGTACAGAGGAAGACCAAGTGAACAAGATGCTTGCCACATCATCCTGTCACCTAGGCTTTACACGTGCGAGATCAGAGCTGCCAGAAATCTGTAGTAGGGCGCACTTCCACAAGAAGGAATCATGCAAAAACGTGCAAACACCTCTCCAAGCTCAAAATTGATGCTACCAACAGTCTTAAACCATCAATTAGATTTTCATGAAGCATTCACACTGATCCTAAGATGCAGTATAGGCTGAGAATGAAGATTTCTTGATTTGTAGAAGTCAAAATAGCTTCAAACTTGATGGAGATGGTGCATAAGCCACCGGTCATCAATTCACAAGTCTGATAGATTGCTGGGAAGGTAGAAAGGAATGTTAATCATGCTGTAGTTAATTTCAGAATGATCTCCTTATGGATTTGGAGAAATCCATCCCCCAAAATCACCAAAAATGGTCATTTTTTGAACTTTTTTTACTTCCTACAAGTTCAATCGCTAGAATTCTTGGTTCTAACTTCTAAGAAAAGCTTAGATAAGACAAAATAATTCATAAGTAATTGGTTGATTGATGTACTGGGAGGACATTCAATTAACTCGAGTAGTCCCCTCATCGTCCACTAATTAACTAGCCATCTTACATTTTAATTAGCTAGCTCTCTCCCAACTAGTCGTCCCCACACAAGCCGTTAACTAGCCAATTAACTAGTCGTTCCCCAATAAACTAGGCATCCAATTAACTCAAGAGGTTTCCTAATTAACTAATTGTCCCATAATGATCTAGTCGTCTGGGATGTCAATCAACCCTAACTAGTCGTCTTTCATCTTAATTAGCTAGCCCCGGACTAAATAACTGCCCCCTAATAAACTAGAGGCCTCTCATAATTAATCGTCAATTAAGAGACAAGGCTTAGAGGCTATGCTCGAGAAGCTATACGAGTTCAGTACAACCTCTATCGTTTACTCTGATCACATCGGTAGTGTTGCATCGCTTTCTTTGAGCACATTACCTTTTCTGATTACATCGGAAGGTGCTTGAAAGAACTCGTTTTTCTGTAAGTTCTTAGAGGGTGCGTGTTAGAACTCATTTTTAGATGCCAGCTATTGAAGCAGGACTGCCTTTAAAGAAGATGATCATCTCTTGCATTATAAAGCAATCGGCAATGTGTTGATGCTATTTTGAAGTTTGCAACAGCGCGCGTGCCAAGAAAAACTTGACCTCTCAAAAGGAACATTGCCTTCAAGGAGGACATTCTTGCATGCTCCAATTGCGAGCTTGATTTTGAGTAAGTTTTTAACTTTATCATAAGTTACTAGCTACGATTGGCAGAAGTCTTACGTAATGTTTAACTAGAAGCAGAACCTCCTTTAGGTGAAGTTGGCTCAAAAGAAAAAGATTTAATCTCGATGCAGGTCACTAAAAATAGATGTCTGGCTTCAATCACCGACGATTGAAGTCAGATAGACCTTTTTAGTGACCTGCATCGAGATTGAATCTTTTTCTTCTGAGATTTTTAGGACTCTAACTTGCACTTTTGTTGGCTATCATAGTTCGTTAAAATGTTACTCTGGTCTACAAGGGATTGATGTCCAAAAAGTATGGAAAAGTCATAAAATGAGATAGAAAAGAGAAATCCTTTTATAATAGGTTCAAACCCTATTTGGCCACTTGGCTTTCCCACCAAAATGCAAACCCTACTATTTTTCGGTCTAGATTCAAAGTACCCAACATTCAAATTTGAATATACTCAAACTCGACTTCTAACTTTTCCACACTTTCAAAAAGAGTTTATTCAAATGAAATTTAGACTAATGAACTTTGAAAAGTTATTCTCTAAGTCTAACACAAGTTTTGGCCTCAATATGCCAACTATGAAAATATTGACAAAATGATCAAACTAGTTGAATCTTTCACAATTAGCATCGTGGAAGCACTGATCCCACCATTCAAGTGACTGATAAATCATATCTACATAGGAATAAGATCCATGATAATACAATAAGTCCTCCACTATGAGGTAATCATAAGAGATTAGTGGCTTTGACGATGTGCGAGTCATGTGTGTATGGGAAGCAACATCAAGAGAAGCTCAATAGAGGTGGTGTTGCAAGGGCAAAGAACATTCTGGATTTGATCCACATAGATCTATGCGGGCCTATGAGGACTATGTCCTTAGGTAAAGCCTTCTATTTCATGACCTTCATTGATGATATATCACACAAGACGTGGATTTACTTCTTGAAGAAGAAATCGGATGTGTTTGCCACTTTCAAGAGCTTCAAAGCATTGGTCAAAAATCAAACAGGTATGGAGATCAAAGTTCTAAAATCTAATAGTGGAGGCGAGTACAAGTCTACCAACTTCAATGATCTTTGTGATCAATGTGGGATCAAAAGACAATTTACGCAAGCTCATACTCTTGAAGTCAAGGGTGTAGGTGAGCACAAGCATTGTACGATTGTGAAAAGTGCCAGATCTATACTAGCTGACATGAAGCTACCAAAAGATTTTTGGTCAAAAGCATGCAGTACAACAATCTATCTTCAAAAGAGCCTACCATTGCCATACCAAAGTTAACCCCTGAGGAGGCATTCACGAAGAAGAAGCCATACACCTCGTGATACTACTACTCAACCTCAAGAGACAGGTTGGAGAGGTAGAGATAAACCTTTTGGTGTAAGAAGGATTGAAGTTGCAGGTGACAAACGCAAGGAGAAAGATGTACCATGGAATACATTTTCACCAGGTTGTCATTCACCTGACAGGAAGCTCCCTAAGTGGTTTGAGAGATTGATGGAGAGCCGCGACACGGATGACTTTCCAGGATCATCTAGCTAGGGAGAGCTACGAAGATCAACAAGAGAGAAGACATAACCTAAAAGGTATGAAACAAATTATGCTCTCTTATCCAATATTATTCAAAGCAAAGAACCTTCGACTTATGTTGAAGCAAAGGATGATGACATTTGGGTCAAGGCCATGGAAGAAGAGATGGATTCAATTGCTAAGCATAGCATATGGGACTTAGTGGAACCACCAGTTGGCAATAAACCCATTGGTTGTAAATGGGTATATAGGACTAAGTACCATGCAAAGCACAAAGCAAGATTGGTGATCAAAGGGCATGCACAAAGTAAAGGGATCGACTATGAAGAGACTTTTGCACCAGTATGTAAGTGGAATACTCTATGTCTACTTGTTGCTTTAGCCTCACATTTTGGTTGGCCTTTGCATCAGATGGATGTGAAATTTGCTTTTCTAAATGGTGAGTTAGAAGAAGAGGTGTTCATGGATCAATCTGAAGGCTTTGTAACGAAAGGACAGGAGAATAAAGTATGTCGCTTGAATAAAGTACTTTATGGTCTTAAACAGACACCACGTGCATGGTACAGCGGGATTGATGCCTACTTTTGTTCTAAGGGTATGGTGAGAACACATTCTGATCCAAATCTTTATGTCTTGTGCTTTGATGGTATGGTTGTTTTGATTATCATGGAAAATAGTCAAGAGATGATAGACATGAACAATTCGAGATGACAGATCTCAGCCTAATGCATTATTGCAGTCATAGTGGCATTCATTTAGCAAAGAATCCAGTGTTCCATGCAAGAACCAAACACATTGAGATTCATTATCACTTTATATGTGAGAGGCTGCTAAGTCATGAAATTCATGTTGTTCATTGTAATAAGGACAAACAACTAGCTGACATTTTCACTAAGCCACTCATTAGAGAAAAGTTTGATAAGTTTAGATCAAAGCTTTCAGTACTTAAAGTTTGTTAACTTTGATGCTATGTATATGACTATATAAAAAGTAGACTCTACTTTAAGGGAGAGAGTTAGAATTAAAGTAGAACTACTATGTTATTGTACTGTGGGTCCTATCAGTGGATAAGGATCAGTTGACCTCACCACGAGGCGAGTCGACGGGACGCGCGTCCCGTCAACGGCAACCTAGATCATGCATGGGTTGCCTTAGTGAAGAACTATATGTACAATGTAGTTTTGTTTTGAGAAATACAGTTGCTACGTGAGCTTGGTGTGGAGAGTGCTTTCTGTTTGTGTTACCGTGTAGCATGATCTATGTTTCTGTTCGAAGCAAATTCTAAGTGAATGTGTATACGGGCGATGCATGCCTACCTTTGAGGGGCTTTCAAACTAGCTCTATGAGACAAGTCCGTCTCAAGTAGTTGTGTAATCATGGTGTCTCTCCTTAGCTTATGGACCGATTCTCATTCATATATTTCACATGGTTTAGTGCAACATGTCATAATTTACATAAGTGAGAAAAAGACCTAATAATTTTGCTATTAGACTAGTCTAATCACTTAATAATAGCAAAGAATTTTTCTGGACTGTAGAATGATCTGAATGCTCGTGAGGTCTTTTCTTATTCTAGTTTAGGAGGAATGTTATCATAATAATGCATGATGCAATTTTTATATTTGAAAATCGAGTTTATGTTTCAGTCTTTGTTATGTATTGGAATGGGCTAAATAAGAATTGTCATTACATAGCAATTGTTGCAATACCTAAATATGTAATTTGCTTTCAGAGGTCAAGTGCATTGGACTTTACTATACTTGTCGTAGTAGTCTACCATGCATATCAAAATTCCGCTATGACAACTAACATGACCTTCATGGCAACATTGTCCATATAAATGCTGAATATTTAAATGGATTTAAATGTTGAAGTGGATTTAAATCTTTTCTAGTGTGAGACAGTATTGTTACAATTTCATGAATTAGAGCTGTAGAACTCAAGTTACTTTGAAGTGGTCATGATTAGACCAAAATAAGATGCTATTGTGGTAATCTAGGTCACTTTGCATTGGCATGTCACGTCTCAATCAAGGTTTTGAACCCCACAAAAAATGACAGGTTGCGGCCTCAAAACCAAAAATCAAGGGACAAATTTGAGCTTACCCATCCTTTCTAACTGTTTCACAACAAGCCTTAGGAAGGTGTAGTTTAAACTTGTAGCTATCAAAGACAAATATGAATCCATCGTTAGATGCTTAATAAGTCTCAACAAGTGCTTACAAAACTCAACAAATTATAACAATTATGGTCATATGTAAACAACTAATCCCATATGGAGATATCGACCCAAAAATCATACAAAAAATGCTCACGTTTAGAGTCCGGATTCAACCCTTCACTTAGAGGCTAGTTACTTTGGAAATTTGTAAATATCACAGAGTAATCTAAATGAACAATGTACACTTCAACTATGAAAAGTCAAATATTGTAACATGGTGCCCTCACGGTTTTTTCGAGATAAAAGAGAAAATTTTAACTGGTTGCTCAACAAAAATATGGTCCACCCAGTTACTTCGGAAATTTGTAAATACTACAGTATAACCCAAATGGAACAACTAATTCTTAGAACATTAAAAACTCACATAGAGCCATGCAAATAGTCGACCTACTCAAATGAAAGGAGAAAAAATTTACTCATTGCTCAAAATGGCACTACAAAGAGCACATGAGAATTTTGAGTCTTTGAGATTTTTTACCTTTTTTCCATCCGACTGTTGAAATTGTCACTTCCAACTTGGTTAATGTAGCATGTTAATCTTAAGATCTATGTTCATAGTGAGATCTCACACGTGTGGAGTCTATTCCCACGTGTGAAATAATGTACATAAGTCACTTTTATTAAATTAGATTGATTTTAGCTAGATCTACACAAGTGTGGAATTGACCTTTGAGTAGAATTTAGAAATTGGTCACTTTGGTCAAACTTCATCTAAATAGATTGCACTTCCATGTGAATGAGTTATTACTCACACATGTCAAGTTGTCATTCACACATGTGGATAAGCTTGTGTGTGATAAGATAGAAAGATTCTATTAGATCCTATTTTATAGGGAATATCCTTATTTTTGTGGAGACTAGTTGATGGTTTCTAGCTAGAGTGAGAAAGTCAACTTTGGATAAGGATCATATTTGACTCCTATTGGTGGATCTAGATGACAAGCCACTCTTCAGACGTGTGAAGGCTTGGCTGCCCATCCATGTTTTTAATCATTTGATCCATTGCTCTTGCTTAAATCATAGTGTAAAGCATCTAGATCAAGATCTAACACCTAGAACTTGATAGATCTTTGTATTAAGCAATCAATAACTCTTAATGATTGATAAGTACAATCATAATTGTCTTTTTTCTCTGAAAATTGACATGGTATCAAAGCCGCCTAAGATTGATCTAAACGATTAATAGTTCTTGTGAAATCATTGACAATGAAATTGTCACTTCCAACTTGGTTAATGTAGCATGTTAATCTTAAGATCTATGTTCATAGTGAGATCTCACACGTGTGGAGCCTGTTCCCACGTGTGAAATAATGTACATAAGTCACTTTTATTAAGTTAGATTGATTTTAGCTAGATCTACACAAGTGTGAAATTGACCTTTGAGTAGAATCTTGAAATTGGTCATTTTGGTCAAACTTTATGTAAATAGATTGCACTTCCATGTGAATGAGTTATTACTCACACATGTCAAGTTGTCATTCAAACATGTGGATAAGCTTGTGCCTAGTTGCCAGAAATAGTAAATCCACTATTCTTAGGCCTTATTAACTTTATAAAGTCTATCTCTAAGATGAAGATGCATAGTGGCCTCAAAATTGCCAAATAAACTCAACTTAACTAGTTGATATTTTTCACACATAGCACTTCAAGAATGTAATAAGACATAGGCCCTGACATTGAAATGCCAATAAAATGATAAAACTGGGACATAGCAAGGCTATGGCATGTCCCCTTCCTCAGATACGAAATGACCTTGTGAGTATAACATTGCTAAAGCTTTGGATGAAAAGGCATGAGATTGGGCTGCAGTCCCTTGTCAGACCAATCATAAAATACATGCTTCAATATATGTATGAATCATCCCTCAAAGTTCATGAGTAGTGAAATGAGTTGTCAATATTCTGTTTTAGCTCATCCCAATCTTTGAAGAATCGAGTTATAATGGCTTGAAATCTGAGCATGATAGCATAGTAGCTTCACTTGTGCAAAATGCAATCCTTCTTGGCTTCAAAAATTCAGAGGTCAAACAATGTTCAATTGTAGAATAATAGTTTTTAATTAGAAAAAACATGAGCAACCAACCCTTGAACACCAACCGATAACTTGAACTTTTGAAATAGAAAATTTAGCTTTAAAAGTCATTTCCTCTCTATGTTTCAGCACCTTACTAGACTTTCAAATTGTATCCAACATGTAGCTCCAAGTTTATAAAATTTCAGCATGGAAAGTTTAGCTTGTAAATCGTTATAGGTCTGTGGATCAATCAAGAAAGTTTGTGAAGCCTTTTCATTTATGGACAACTTTATCATCAAGTTCTACCACAATAGATTTGGCATATTATAGCCGAATAAAATTCTATCTTCACAACATTTCAGGATGACTAAATTTAGGCTTTGAAGATTAATTCTACATCTTAAATTTCAGCATAGAATCAACATCTTATTGTTGCTTTAACAGTTTTCAACAGTATAACAGTTTGCAGGAGCTGGACTGATGTCAGGAGGAGGCCGATCCTCAACATACTGGTTTCCAACTGCATGGGCACACAGTTTTTGAGGGCAGGCTGTGAGAGAGCTAGTGATAGACAGTGAGAGAGCAAGCGAGAGCCGGTGACAGGCTGTGAGAACAGGTTGTTTGAGAGACAAGGTGCTGTGAGAGGGTATTCAAGGACTAGGGTGCTGTGAGAAGAAGGTCGATCGAGATGGCAGAGCGCATACCATCAAAGGCCGAGGGCGAAGCCAGGAGGAAGCTTGAGGAAGACACAACGAGAGACATCAGAAGCAAGAGGCAGATATCCGAGAGATGCTACGACAGACTCGACAGAGAAATCCAGAACCGAAGCCACCCCCCCCCCGTTGTGGATCCTGTCCCCGTTGTCGAGCTGGATCTGGATGAGCAGATCATAAATTTCACACGCCGGCAGCTCATCGTGGTCAGGGAAAGGGCGGCCAAACGTCGGGCCTGGAGGAACTGTAGGCACCTCATGCGGCTGCTCTGGCTGGGACTTTGTGTATGGCATGCTGGCAAGAGATGATGGGGGCGCCTTGACACTCGGCATCTACTGGGCCTCTGAATCCAATGTGGCAACCAAGTCGTCCAGCTGGGCATCCGAATACAAATGCTCTGGGCTCTGGGACTCATCCTGTGCACCAGCCTCTAAATTATCCTGTGCACCAGCCTCTAAATTATCCTGTGCACCAACCTCTGAATCATCTTGTGCACCAACCCATGAATCAACCCAAGCCTCATCTCGTGCCTCATCATGTGCACCCTGTAGACCCTGCTTGGCCTCCCAATCTGTGCAATAAAAGTCATCAGGTGCCTCCTCTGGTGTGTTGTCGTAGTAACGTCCATGACTCTGTGCTGCACGCATCCAAACATTTGTGGGACCGGCATCTAAACCACTCTGCCCTCTATCAAGAGCCTCCTCCGTCATGTCGACATAGGTAGATATGCCACTGCCCCCCCCTGTGTGCCCTACCTGTCTGCCGGTATAACCTGTGCCATGTGTTCCACCTCTGCCACGTGATGCACCTGTGACCCCTGCCCGTGGCGTGTGCCCTGCACCTGTATCATCTGCCTCATCCCTCTCTGATCTGGCAAACACAACCCGAATGGGCTCATCCTCATCATGATCACCCTCTGACACTGGCTCATCTGCCTCATACAATGGGGGCTCTCTGTGCTCAAGCCCAAGCTCTCTCTCTCTCTCTCTCTCATCTCGGCAAGCTCCCTCTCTCTCTCTCTACCATCAACTGTGTGTCTAGGTCATCTACAGGCATGGGATGGGTGTTGTCCGTAGGCAAGTCAACCGGGCGCTCCAAATCAGATATCTTCGTCTGCAAGGTTTAAAATTTGCATGTCAGGGAGACAACTCTATCAAGAAATGAAACCAACATACCAAGAGTCAACCAACATGCTATGAAAGATTAGCTTATCACCTGCAATGCACTCATAATGGTCGGAAGTCTCCTGACGAGACGTGCGTTGGTGCTACAGAACATCAACCGCTCCAACTGACTCACTGACAACCGGTTTCTTCTCCTCGTGTGAATGAGTGCCCATGTGCTCCAATTACGCTCACACACAGAGGCAACACAGTCCTGTGGTGCATGCATTGAAATACTTCAGCACATTGTGGCAGAGGTGGAACTTCAACGAAACACAACAATGGAGGATAAAATGGATGCATACCTGAGAAAGGACACGCAGTGCAAGACGCTGTATAGATGGGTATGTGATACCGAACATGGTCCACTAGGTAATGGGTAGCTACCTCCTCTCTGGATTCTGTACAGCCGGGTGGCCGAATGTGCCCATGCCGAAACGAAATGCAACGAGCTCCTCCATGAGCCTGATAGGATCCAAACCTATGTGTGGACCCACCCTATGAATGTACTGAAGCCAATCGGCCTCGAGCTCCTTGTCTGCGATCTGTGTCGGAGAGAGAAAGAGGGGATGCATCATGTGTGCAACGCTGTGGATACTCCTATGGAAGTAGTTCCACCGCGTCTCCCATATGAACTTCAGCTCTGTCATCCTTCAGGTGAGGGGCATGTGGTTTAGGGCATTACGAAAAAACTTAACATTGACAAAAAAACAAACTAGCAAGTACTGAAAAGATAAAGGTCAATTACAACACTGTACCGCTTACCTCTCTGGCTGTAAGATGGGCAGCTGCAGGAACTGTCCAATCCGGTCCATGAGCTCATACACCAGTCCAAGTGTCGACCCCTCGCTGTCAGCCATGCGGAGCACAATGTAGAGTAGTCGAAGCAGTCTTGACAATGTCTGTGCATCCCTCCAGAACTGGTCTCCCCTCACCGTGAAAGAAAAGTGCTCCCCATCCTCAGTGCACGGAAATGTACTGGCATCCCAAAGATCACTGGCAACCATCTGTAGAAGTTGGGCCCTACACCTGATCAAACGGTCGATGACCACCAAGTCGAATGCAAAGCGTGTGGGGGTTGGCTTACGAAGGTCCAGATGGCTGAACACCCGGAACATGGCAAGAACACGCCTCTTTCTGGTGACAAAAATCACCAGGAAGAGGGCCTCCCGGATGATGGCTCTAACCTAGGGAAGTGCTCCAATGTCCCCCATCAGAAGGTCTATGTCGTGGGCTGCACAGGGAATATGAACAATATGAGGGAACTCGGCCTCTAGCAGTACACCCATCTGAAGGCAATTCGTGGCATTGTCCGTCACCACCGTGACGACATGTTGTGGGCCTATGGCTAGGATGGAAGACCTGATGACATCAAATATGAACTCTGCAGATATGACTATCCCCCCCCCCTGCTGCAATCCACTGAAAATGCCGACCACAATGGCATTGTGAGTGCCTATTTATCCCCACAGCCTGATCGACCATGTGGATCCCCATCATCCATCCATGTGTCTTTGTACCTGCTCCCATGTGTTGGTCTCCCATTGGGCCCATGGTCTGCTCACCCACAATGCCCATGTGCCTCTATACTTGCCCCCATGTGATGCTACCCCCCTATGTTGGTCTCCCATTGGCCCCTCGGTCTGCTCACTCGCAGTGCCCATGTGCCACTGCAACAGTCCCCTGCATCATGTATTGTACCCTCTTTTTTTACACCCAGAACCCCTTTTTTTTACTTTTTTTTGTCCTTTTTTGATAGTTAATATGCAAAAAAAAAATTATTAAAAATATCTTAAAAAATAAAAAAAATATTAAAAATGGAACCGCCCTGGTACCGCGGATCCCAAGGCGGTACCATACCAGCGGTACCACGAGGTACTATGATATATATATATATATAGTACAATTAAGTTTAAGAACTTCTAAAAGAAATGGTCAACAAGAAATGGAAAAATAGAGAATTGAAAACGAAAAAATAAAAATATAGTCTGTCTCTGTCTCATGGAGGTTGAGAAAATCGAAAGTGTAATCTCTTTTGATCATTTCGGCTAGAGTCTTGGTACGGACACCATGTTCTTTGATAGACCTTAGTTTCTATAGTCCAATAGAAAATTAAGAACATCTCATAATGCTGCACCATAATACAAATAAGCACTTTAAGAGTTGACCTTGGTAGATTCAACAACCAATCTTGATATGTTAGCATAGAAATTTGATGGCATTCCCCACTTAGAATCAAAATCCATTGAGAGCTAAGACCGAACTTTGTATCAATATAGTTCATAATGCTCCCATCAAAAATCATAGAAGAGAGGGAAGTTGGATCTGAATTAGGCTGCACCAGGGTATCAGTGAAACAATTTAAAGGTAGGGGTCTCATAATTGGTAAATGAAAAACCACTACGTTCCTTATCTAATCTAGCAGTAGCATCTTCAAAATACAGTACATTATTGAATATACTGTATTGCAACATTAAGCTATCTTTCATTTCTGAACACTGTTCTGATAGTTTCTTGAATGCCATATCAGAAACTTGTTGATTGTTACAGTCATACATTGCACATGGAAGAGGAGACTTTTGAAAATAAGAGTAGATTTCACCTCAGCCTTCTCAGTCTGAAACTTATGACTTCGTGAATCTGCTTCAATCATTTCGTTTCGTTGTAGTTGATAGAAAATATCTCTTCCAAAACACTGTACAAACATAAAGTTATAGCATTCTGATTTTGTTAAGATTAACCCAAAAGTACAGATTGTAAAACTTGAATCTGTCCACAGAAAATCTAAATACGGAATGAAAATGGTAATGATCAGAAATCTTTCTCTTAATTGGCTATGCTCGTCGGCAACAGCGCCAAAATAAGTGTATGTCATAGCCTGCTTATTATAGATTTCAATAAGTATTGCAGTATAAGATATGTCATTCCCCAAAGAGAGCACACTAAAGAGTAATTCTGTCAGTATGATGGAAATAGAGATATAAAAGTGAAATACCATGAAATGGTGTAATGAAAATGGAAAAGACTAGTTGTCGAAGGACATTGGATAAGGCAGCCAGTACCGCCAGTGGTGGGATTAAGTAATCAATGAGATTTAGAATAATTGTAATGATGGTTCCAATCCATATACCTCTCACATACACCAACTATGCACGATCAAAACTGACATGAATCAATATACAATCCATTACACAAACAACATCTGTCTCCCTAAGGTTCCGGTTTTATAAGTTCTCTGTTCTGACATAGTAGCAAGGCATGAAAGCAATGACTTGGAGAATCACACATCCCCTTTCATCCTACTAACCTACTTGGACAAACAAATAATTGAACTACATACAAGACAAACTATTATTTGCTGCAGTCTGATTTGGACTCCGTATATCTATGTACACAATCATTGCTAGAAAAAAGGAAATACTAAGATCTATCATAGAACACACAGAGAACAAGAAGTCTCTACTCTTACTTTCCTGCAAGCAAGATTGAACAGAATAGAATGATTGGAAGTGAAAATGTTTAGGCTCATATAGCTAGAGACAGGGTCATACACAGAGTGAGTAGCCTGTTAACTTCTCTAAATGAGGCCTAATGGTTGCTTGACGGAGGTACATGACTGTTCCAGAGCCAATTGTGTGCTGCCAGGTGTAAACAAGTCGTTAGGGTTGCCGGCAACGTCATAAATAAGCCCTAACTGCCTCAAGGTCAAATTGATCTGTTGTTGAAGGGCTGGAATGACCCGGAAGCAAGGGACGCTGCTATTCTGCATGTAAGCAAAAGCTATTGCTGATCTGAATATGTGTAAGAACGTTGTGAAGCTTATGCTGTAAAGGATATTCTGCCCTAACCAACGCGTTGCTTAAAGGAAAAACACTGGCCGTGTAGGATCGTTAAGGGAACGTTGCCTGGCTGGAAGCGTTTGTGCGTTTGTAGAAGGAGGCCGCACCCTGACTGCTTATTATGGCTTGAGTTAACCCTAACTGCTGGTTGAAGTACGCTGCCCTAAATTGAAATAGGAGTGCATGCACTGAGGGTCGGAATTACATCGATCCTGACCTGGGTCGAATGAAATCGTATTGGAGGTCGAAGCAGGATCAAATCGACATAATTTGCTACTACATAAAAGAAGAAGGAACCACCACTGGTAAATGTCCGAATCTGCAAAGGGTCGTATCGATTCGTGAAGATCGAAATAACAATGCATGAGGATGTCGGAATATTTGCTGTCCTGCGCCTAGGATCGATTTGGATAGGGGCCCCCGCCAGCCATTTTGATTAGGGTTGAAGGTCGATGAAGAGCTGGCTGGCTGTTGGCTGAGAAGTTAAATCGATGTAGAAAAGTAGCCCTTCAGAAGTATTGCCATGACCTTCATACCTTGAATAATCCAACCTGAAAATCTCACTTTAGCCATAGCCTTATAGAAGAGTTAATCGACATTGCTGGCTCATATTTTTTTATAGTACTCAACATTTTTGTGGGGGGGGGGGGGGGGGGCTTCCTTGCTGGGAGGGCCCTTGCCCGAGGGCAAGCCTCGACCAGCAAGGAAGGCCCGAGGGCTTCGAGCCTTCCCCTTCGTAATGCCATCGTGCGAAGGTTTTTTTTTTTTCTTGGTTTTTGGCCGTACGGTACGGCCGTACGCGTGGACCAGTTTTTTTTTTTTTTTTCGATTTTTTGCCGTTTTTTTTTTGCAAATTTTTTTATGTTTGTGGTGGAATGTGGATGTGGACAGCCAATGGCGGGCTGCCACATAACACATGCACATTCCACCGGAGAGAGGAGAGAGAACGTGCATTCCACCGGAGAGAGGAGAGAGAAAGTGAATTACACCGGAGACAGGAGACAGAATGACAGATTCCTAGGAGAGAGAAAATTGGATGGACATTATGCTCCTGGAGGTGGTCCCAAAATACAAAGGACACCTGAGCACAAGGCATTAAGTAATCCATGACGGTCAAATTCAGCCAGTATCGCTTTGTGGAAAGTCAAATTTAGGTCTAGAGTTGATAATGTTTTCGTAATGTCTCAAAGCAAAGGCTATGCCTTATGATGTTACAAAATAAGGATTAACTGGGTTTTAGAACATTGTCTCATAAGACATAATGCCTTATAAAGTAAGATTTCCTTGAGTAGAGGTCTTCCATGGTTAGGCTCATTAAACAAATTGGATAAATGCTCTAGCTTTTGACCAATTTATAACATAATTATATTTGTAGTACACATAGAGCACTTCAGGAATGTAATAGGGCATAGACCTTGCCATTGAAATTCCAATAAAATGGGAAAAGTAATAGATACACTTTCTACTCTTGAAAATACTTGATTTGATCAAGGAACCACACCAACTTTCACTAGAATTGGTGGCGCCCTCAAATACTTTTGCAGGTGCATCAGCTAGGCGTGAAGCCCGTTAAGCTGGCAGCTGGCAGCGCGAAAGATTCTTATTGTTTTGTAATCTCCCATTTGCTTTCGTTCTTTTCGTCTCTTTCATAGTTTTTCATTTTGCGTCCCTTTTGCGGTTTGCGGTCCTGGAGGTATGTTTACGATTCATGAATGATTCGCGAATCATTCGTGCTTCGAGTCAAAGACACGTTGACTGTCGCGAATCGTTCTCGTTCAACCTTCGTTTCTTTTTCGTGTTGCGACAAAGTTGCAGGAGTTCACCATTTCTGACAAATTGTCCTTTCTTCCATATATTGTACTGTAGCATACCAAAGAAACAAGGAGCGGGTTTGCCCTTTAATCCTCCAGCCATCTTTTGGTCGCATCTCCCTTTTCCTTCAAGCCATCCCATACAACTGATGTTGCTTCTAGTTGGTAATTTTCTAATGCCCAAAGTGCATCATTCACATTTCTCACAAAAAATTCTTTTTCCATTTTGTGTTGTTGTGTCCACCTCATTTTGTTGTGTAGCACCTATAATTTCTGGCTCTTCTTCTATAGTCACTCTATTACGTTCACCACAAATACTCTGCATTCGAGTATGTGTGGTGTACTCAGGTCTATGGCTCACAATCATTCACCCTCCACATCTATTGGTCTTCTTTTCTTCTGAAAGTTGTACTATCACCATGTATTTGTGGGTTCTGATCCATGTTAGTCCCTGTCACAGCATGTTGCACCACATGATTAACAAACCTAGGTTGAGGTGTTGCATTCACTCTGCAAAACACTCGATCAACGAGATCTTGCAAACTTGGTCCACATTCTATGTGTCTCCCCTTGTTGAATGAAATATGTTTAGTTGTTTGCAAAATGACATTTGCAAGATTTGTCACGGCAGCATCATAGAGAGAGATCTGTTTTCTTTGTCCTTCTCCAGCTAACCAACTACCATGCACTGACTCCCCCAAATTTGTTCGTCAGTGTTCGTGCTAAGTCCTCAACATTGATGATCTGCAATAGGTAAAAAATCAAAATTAATATGTTGATCTACGTGCTGCATAAAAATATGTGTGTACATGCAAGATTAAGCTGATTTCCAAGTTAAAGTCTTACATGAGACATCAGATTTTCCCAATGGGCTATTCTAAGATTCCACCAACTCATCTAGGAATCCATATATTGAAGGTCATTGTCTCTCACTTTTCCTATGCTCCACCACGTTTTGATCTGTCTATACATAGAAATTGCTATCTCTCTGCTCGTTGCCTTCCTCCAACTTTCACACAATTTGACATGACGCTTTCTGTGCTCCTTAGTGACATATTTGTCGATGTGAATTTTAAGGCTTTGTTCCCGGTGAAACAAACAAAATCTCTCTCTATCGTCCATAGTTTTCTCTTTATTGTATACTTTTCTAATTGCACGCCAGTTCGCTTGTGCCTCCTCTGCCATAAACCCATGAAAATTTGGTCGATTGTGATTATTTTTCATCACCACTGCATTGAGCTTCTTCTAGAATAGGACTTGAGCTCCCTCGTCTTCTTCTTTCATTTCACATGTTGCTACTGTGAGCAATTCTTGCAAGCTATTCAAAAGAGAATACAAATTTGTTAGTTGGCAACAATAATACATAGAGTTATAACAAAAAAACATGATACTAGAATCTTGACAATTTTACTAAATTTACTTACTTTAGATCGTAGACATGGGCAGCCATTGTCACCCATCCATTTACTCTGTGTGTGTGATCAAACATTATCCAAGCTCTTTTTAAATCGCCAGATCCTTCTCTATTCATCCTAACAACAAGGTCCACCCCAAAGGCATCACCTTTTGTGGACATCTTGAACACATGACACCTATCTGTATCTCCTCCTTGTCCCGGAAATAACATACCATGAAAAAAATTGTAGCGACAAGTTCTCTTGAGATTCAACAACGAGTCAAGAGAATCTGATGGAGGACACAAGTCCTTTTTTGCAATGTTGACCATCCTCCGAAATCCAATTTGCATGACTAGAGGGTGAAACTCCTTTGCCACTCTACCTATGTATACATCCGTCATATCGTCTTCTCCAGTGACATAGGTTGTAATCAGATCTCTTGCTATTTCCATTTGAATTTTTCTGGGACTAGCTCCTCTATCAACTCGAATTATATTTGCAACTTTATTTCTTATTGTTTGTAATCTTTGTTTGCCCACCCCTGTGCGAACAAGATGATCATGTACTCCTGAGTGTATCACTAGTCTAGTTTCTCTTGGATTTTCAAGAATTACGTAATAAACCACATATGTGCATACACTAATACATGTTGGCACAAACTTGCAATAAAAGTGCTTAAGAGAGCCATATCGACCAACACACTCAGAGAATTGTGGACAGACCCTGAGTACTTGACCGGAAAAATGAAGTCTATTTGGTAGTCCCTTTCTATCTCTCCCTCCATAGTTTTAATTAGGACACTTATACAAACCTGCACATATGCTTTTGCACACCTTTCCATTAAAAACAACATTTGATGTCACCGGTTTGGTCCACAAAATGTCCATCGTATTTTTGTTGCATGCCATCCCATGTGTTACGACATCATCCACCCCTGAGAGCTCGAAAGCAATGTTTCCATCATACTTCAAAGGCAACTCGGACATGCGTACAATCTTGTCGCATGCAGACAAGAGTCTCTAGAAGGTTCCATGTTTTTCTCCCATTAGTATTCTTTCTGTTGTGGAGTGTGCAAAATTGTGATTTGTTCTTTGTGGACTATTCTCATGCACCCAGACTTTCGCCGTCAAAACTCAAATCTTCTTCAAGTGCAGTCTTAATCGCATCTCCACTAGAATCTATACTATCCACAAGGATGAAATCATCATTGCAAGTTGATTTTATGTCCTTCACACAATATACGTTGGTCAGAGATTTTTCCAGCACAAACATTTTCATTCCATTCACTACCATGAGTGGGTGCTGCACTTCCACCTCTTCCTCCAATGAAAAATTTTCATGCATCAGTATCCCAAAAATCTTCACCCCTGTACTCTTGACTTTCAAAACATCCTCAAAGAAAGTCTTAGTAAGAACAGCTTTGTCGCCATGCTGCCAAGGAAGCTCCGTGTAGGTCCCATTGGTGTTCTCAAGATAGATCTTCATACTCTCAATTTTGTCTTCGTCCGTGCTCTTTCTTTTAGAATACTTTTTTGCTAGAATGATTTTTTCTATTTGTTTTTAGTTGTTTCTCTTCTATCACAAAGTACAATGATATTCTGTGTGTTCTGTGACTCTTTTTTGTTGTCTTTTGTATCAAAATTCGAATAAGCCAAAGTCGTTATGTATTTTAAACTATAACTTTCACTTTGAGTTTTATTGGGACCCTCTCCAATAAATATATTGTGATCTGTTAATAAAATGTCTTCTTTTTTTAATCCATGGTTGTATTTCTTCCACTTGTTCATATTTTAATTTTACGATATTTTATTTTATTTGTATTACACATAGTCAGTCTCTCTCTCTCTCTCTCTCTCTCTCTCTCTCTCTCTCTCTCTCTCTCTCTCATTGTTTTTTTTTTAAGGGCAGGGGGCAGCACTCGTTGGCACCCCCGGTACCTCCCTCTCGCTCCCGTCATAGACACTCGAGTCATTGTTGCTACTGGATCTGCATGCCTGGAAGAATATCTGATTGTGAGGAGATATTCTTCCAGGCAGGTCGCCGGGAGCTTGTAGGCTGATATTCCAAGGAATATTTGAGCCATCTTGAAAAGGATACAGACGTAAGCATAGAACTGGATTAGCTAAGTTTAGGACTTTATGCCATGTTGTAACGACTTAAAGTTATTTAGTTCTAAGCCTAAGTCTAGAACATTGGAACTTCAGTCTAAATAAGTTCAACTTAAGTTTGTTTAGTTGTTTATGGTCCATTGGGGGTTTGTCCCATGGCCCCAATTTAATTAAGTTAAGCCTATGTGGTCTATTTGTCCCATAGTGCCTTTTTGTAAATGACCACCACTCCAAGTATATATAGGAGTGGAAGAGTTCATTTTGGGTAGACCCTCATTTGCAGAATAGAGCTTTATCTTCTTCCATTGAAAGTTCTTCTCTGTAACAGTTTTATAATTGTTACACTATGTATTATTATTTCTCTTATGTATCTGGTTAATTAGTTTTATTTTATTGTATTGTTGGCATTTCACAAGTAGGTTAAGCCTTTGTGAAGTTGGGTTTTAGGTTAAGTCATCATCTGAGTTAGGTTAAGCCATCAGTTAATTCAGTTCCTAAGTAGAGAACAAGAAAAGAGTGTATCTTGTTTGAAATACTCACCCACTCACTGCAGATTTTCTCATCCTTCATAGCCATTGGTTGGGAAGCCACAATGCCTAGTCGGAATCATAACATGTTCTAGTTGGGAGTCTGCCATAACACTCGTTAGTTGAAGCCATAGTTGGAGTTGAGGGATGCGAACAGCCAACATTGGTGCTATTGTCATTCTTTTTCTTGCTTCTTTTACGTTTCTAGCTACTCTTTCTAGTTCTTGCTTGTTTGCTTTTAGCATGATCCTTGTTTTTTCATGATCCTTCTTTTACCATTGTTCTTTGCTAGGGTTTACGGCCATCCTTCCACACCCATTTTCACATGATCCTTGCTAGGGTTTAAGGTCGTCCGCACCCGCACACTATCCTACATCCATCCTTCCACGCCATCCTTCCATGCTATTCATCGTGTTTTCTAAGGTGTTTATTAGGCAGAGACATGTCAGATTAGGAGGAGTGTGCAGCAAGGGAGTGTCGCATCAGTTTTCTGCCCTAGCGTGTGTTTTCAAAGTGTTTTTTCAGGTGTTTTTCCACGTTTTGGCCTACAGCAACGCGTTTTTAGCAAAGTGCAGGAGCGACATTTTCTGGTTATATAATTGAAAAATAACCTGATGGCTGAGAAGTGATGTTTTTAGGTTATCTAATCGGAAAATCACCATCATTGAGGTTTTAACAACCATCAGCTAGCTCGTTTTTAGCTTGGAAGCGTGCCATCTGCCACGCCATCCTTCCAGCCACGTGAGGAGGTGCACCATCTCCTTGTTGAGGAGCGCACCAAAGAAGTCCATCTTCGTGCTCTCTTTCCCCTTCTATAGGCTCCTTCCACGCCCATCATCAGCACATCCCATCAGACCGCCCTGTAGGAGGTCTTGAAGCAAGCCACCAGCCATCAGCTCGTTGAGGAGTGATTTGCTCATTGAGGAGGAGTAGCCTTGTGCGATTCAGAGGTCCTATAAGCCATTCTTCAGACATTGTTTTTTTTTTCACATGTACTTTTGCTATTTTCTAGCATTTTTAGACATATTTCCGACATTTTTTTTTAAACATTTTCAGTTGTTTTTTACATTGCTTTTTTTTTCACATGTACTTTTGTTATTTTCCCGACATTTTTTTTTTAAGAATATCCGTTGTTTTTGGTTGTTTTCTCATAGTTGTTTTTCCCAAACTGCAGCCCAGCCCTCGATAGGTTTTGTCGGCCACACATCGTCGTCTCATCAGCATGTTTCAGCCCACGACAGTTCCAGCACACAACACTTATTCATCAACATTTTTTTTTAAGGCTTGTATTGTTTGAGAAGTGCGATTTCTAGCTCCACGAGTCCACGATTGTGCGAGTCATCTTCTGTTCGAGTCGTGTGTGAGTACTTTTTGTGCGAGTCATCCTCCCGCATACGAGTCATTTTCACCCCGAGTCGTGTGCGAGTACTTCTTGTGTGAGTCATTTCCACAGTTTCTAGCTCCACGAGTCCACGGTTGTGCGAGTCATCTTCTGTTCAAGTCGTGTGCGAGTCATCTTCCCATGTATGAGTCATTTTCACCCCGAGTCCCCGAGTCCATGAGTCCACGGTTGTGTGAGTTATCTTCTGTGCGAGTCATATGCGAGTAGTAAGTTACCCATGCACTAGTCATTTTTTGCATTCTAGATGCCTCTACGTGTAGTACGTTTTCGTCCACGAGTCATTTTTTGTGCGAGTCCCTAGCAATTTTCTTGCTATATGGTCCATTTGAGTGGACTGTACGAGTCATCCCCTGTTTTTCGCAAAGACTCTTGTCAGCTACAAGAGTCCTACAGGAAGTGAGAAAATTCAAAAAAAAAAAAACATAAAGAAAAGAAAAGAAGAAAACATCAACCATTGGCAAAATCATAATGCCACGTCTAGTTGGAATAAGCCATAGGCATATCTAGTAGGGTAACGGCCTTAGACATGACCTAGATGGAAGCCATTGACTAGGGAGAGACCTTTGCCCTCATCCATTTACCCCAACCATCTCTCTGGTCTTGTGATAATCCGTTCAGAGCAACATGGCAGGACCATCCCGTCCACCGCCCAAGTTGGAGAAAAGACTCCCAAGGATTGACACACCGAAGTACGATGGAGAATCAGATCCAACACGATTTCTCCAAGATTTCAACAATGCTTGTAAATTTTATGGGGACGACTCTGACATCGAAAATGTACGTTTATTCCCCATGATTTTACAAGGCGACGCAAAAGAGTGGTTTTTAAACCTTGAAGGCCCAGACAACACATCTTGGGAGACCATCGCCGCAACACTGCTCAAACAGTTCAAACCCTCCAAACTGACGCAGAGTCCCTTCATCCAATTGACGCATATCAAGATGCGAAGTAAAGAATCAGTGCGCACCTACATCGAGTGTTTCAAGCATCTTAAAGTAGAGTGTGTCGATGAACACGTAACTGAAAAAATGGCCATTAAACTTTTTTTAGTTGGTTTTACCCAAGGCCATTAGGAGAGAATTGAAACCCGCAGACTCGTACGAGCGATTGGAAGACGCGATGGATGACGCCATCCATGAAGAAGATGAAGGGTCTGACGAGGACTGTGACTTTCATGACAAGAGGGAAAAGGGGCTAGTTAAGCAGGAGACTTTCTGCATGGAAGGATCGTCCTCATCTAGTGAGGTTGATATACTTCAACACCTTGAGGGTTGATAAAAAACACAACAAGCTCAGATGGAGAAGCTAACCTCACAATTCCAAAAGGTATTGAAGGATGTCGCTGAAAAAACTTTTCCAGTCCATGAGAATGTGTGGTGTCCTATTTGTTCTCAAAACCACATCGCCAATGAGTGCCCGCACGTAAGAACATATTTTCCACAAGCAGCACGACCTATGTATCGCCCTTATAGGCCATCTGGACCTCAGCAGTATGCACCAAATTACAATCCACATCCATCCACGCCGAGGCTAGGACAATACCAACCCAGTCCAATAGGCCCAATTCATTATCAACCCAGACAACCATTTGTAGTCAATCAGCCTGTGCCACATGTACAATCTCACATGGTTGATACTACCTATGTTGATCCTGCTACCTATTATGTCGAGGATCCCAATGGCAATGTTTATCAAGCAGAGACGAGTTACTCTTATGATATGGCACAGCTTGGATACGACCCCAATCAACCTCAATATCATACACAACCTATAATTTTACGTGGTTGTTTTGTGTGTGAGGGACGACATCCTAGCATTCGTTGTCTTGATAAATTACAATATCCACCTCTTTGTGAAAATTGTGGCATAGAGACCATATCAAAGACTGTCCAAAACGACCCAGTCCTGTAGCTCTTGTTAACACTATCCAAGTAGAGAAAATCCCAGTCAGGGTCATGACTCGAGCCCAACACCGGCAGGCTAGCGAAGCTGCAACAAGACGAACCAATAAGCTCCCGCCCGCTCCGTCCAGTGACAAAACCACACCAATTGTCTATCCTAACCCCAACGAGGAGATCTGTTTGAGAGAAAAATATCAAAAGCTCATCCATGAAGCTGATAATAAGGATGAGACTATAGTCACGCCTAGAGATCAAACCCCAGATAACCCAACCATAGGAGCCGAGATATGGGAAGGTTTGCTTCAAGCAAACGTTACCCTCCCATTTGGAGTACTCTGGAAGTACACCGAAAAATGGCAGAAAGAGTTGTCCTCAATTGAAGATAACATCCCATCACCAGATCTCCCTGAGGTGCCCCTTGCATTTGACTAACCCTGCAAGCGACAAGGGAAATATACGCATTCCTACAACTTACGGACATTCTTGCATTGTCTTGGCAGTATTAGATGGTGGATCGGGAGTTAACATAATATCCACATCCCTAATGAAGAAGTGGGGTCTTCAAGCTTCCATGAAACGGCTGAACTGTCAACTTCGAATGGCAGATCAAAGTGTGGTAAAGCCATTAGGCTTAATATCAGACATAAGGCTGAAACTCGGATGTTTGAGCTTCACGCTAGATTTGGTAGTGCTAGATATCCCTAGCAATGCCTATTCCTATGAATTACTCCTAGGTAGGCCATGGCTCTCTAACGCACACATAGTGCACGATTGGAATAGAGAGCGCGTTACATTTGGAATCGAGAAACATCAGTCACCATCGACTCTACTGGTAAGATCAAACCCACACACATCACCGAATACGGATCCATTACCGTGACATCGAAGAGAAGGGCCACTATACCAAGGCCACTATATCAATTGGAGCCACAACTTGGCAACAATCGATTGTGTCAATGCGAAACATTGCGAGCTCAATATACATCACACTGATAGCGATGAATCTACCGTTGAACCAACTGATTTGGATACTCCTATCTTCAACGTCAGTTATGTTAACATTTAGTCCCACAATGAGGATGCTTCACGTCACTTGGCTACCTTATGACGAATCAATAACCTTGTATATTGATGACAAGAGTGTTTTACGCACTCAAGAGTTTGATACTGACTCGCTTCACGTCACTTGGCTACCTTATGATGAATCAATAACCTTGTATATCGATGACAAGAGTGTTTTATGCTCTCAAGAGTTTGATACTGACTCCGACATGGCCGATATTACAGATGTAGCTATTCTGCGCTTCATGGACGTCATTCCCCCACGGCTACTCCTTGAGAAGGTCCGAGAGATAGAGCCTAAGGCTAGCATTGCTGCAGCCAAATTGGACCAAAGTAAAATATATTGTGTCAAACAACCGGTATACGAATGAGAGATACATGATAAGAAATCTATCTACGCGATAGATGATGCAATCTTAACCAAAGTCCCTCAAGCGTCCAAGCCACACAAAAACACCATTCACAAGGTGCATGTGAAACCAACTAGGAAGAAAGCTATCCGCGAGAAAATGAAAAAGAGCCTCCTCGCGATCTCACAATAGCTCGAGAAACCCCGGGCGAAGCACAATATTCTAGGTCCACAAGCCACACAGCTAGGACCCCTAAAGATCCACCTAAGGCCAAAACTAAGAAGCCCTACGCCCTTGACAAAATTGATGTGCCCAACCATTTCAAGGACTTCACCATTGAAGATGTAACTATCCACCTGCCTCAAGCTCAACGGGAGCCAAAGGGGAATGAGCCATATGGTGGCCCCGCTCAAACCATAAAATTAAATCTTCAAGAGCCTGATGAGACAGAGGAAAAGTTTGTCCATATTGGAGCACACCTCAATATTGAACAACGTCTGGCCTTAGAGAAACTCCTTAGAAAATATCGTCATAACTTCGCATGGAACTACAAGGACATGAAGGGGGTAGATCCTTTGGTTGTCGTGCATAGAATTGCATTAAAGAAGGATGCTAAACCCCATGCCAATAGACCTTATCGTTGTCATCCGATCTATATAGCACGCATCAAAGAAGAACTCCAAAAGCTCTTGGAGGCAGGTTTCATCTACGAGGTGAAACATATAGATTGGGTATCACCTATCGTTGTAGTCCCAAAGAAGAACGGGAAGCTTCGTATCTGTGTTGACTATCGCAAATTAAACACTTCCACAGATAGAGATCATTTTCCAATCTCGTATGGCGAATCCATATTGGAAAACCTAGCTGGGGATGAAGTTTACTCCTTCCTGGATGGCTTCAGTGGATACAACTAAGTTGTTATCTCTGAAGAAGACCAACCAAAAACGGCTTTTGCTATGGAATGGGGTATCTTCTGCTAGCACATTATGCCATTTGGATTGTGTAATGCACCATGTACCTTCCAACGTGTCATGCAAGCAACATTTTATGATCTCATCGATGACAACTTTGAGATCTATCTTGATGACCTTGGGGTGCACTCGAAAGAATCCACGCACCTGGCCGTACTCGAACATATTTTCATACAACGCCAGAGGTATGGTATTTCTCTTAATCTTGAAAAATGTCAGATATGGATCACCCACGGCATCGTACTTGGTCACATTGTATCGCACAATGGGATTGCCACCGACCCAAAGAAGATCAAAGTCATCGTTGAGAGGCCAGAACCTAAAACGGATAAGACGTTTATTTTTTTATAGGTCACGCTAATCACTATTATTGCCATATTCATGATTTTGCTAGGAAGGCACGATGGATATACAGAGTGACCGTAAATCCTAAGTGGACGGATGAACAACGAAAGGCCTTCCAAGAATTCAAACACGCCTTGACAACTGCTCCTATCTTGCGAGCTCCAGATTACACGAAGGAGTTTCACGTCCACATTGATGCATCGAAGTTTGCCATCGGTGCAGTGCTAACTCAACCAGGAGAGTATAAGAAGGACTATCCAATTTGTTTCCTTAGTAGGCAATTAACATGTGCAGAAATGAACTACACCACAACCAAGAGGGAAGCATTAGCGATGATTTATGCCATCCAGAAGTTTCAACATTATCTTCTAGTAAACCCTTTGTATTTTTCACAGATCATCAAGTGTTACTTTACCTTGTGAACAAAACTTGCACAACAGGTAGAATCACACGCTGGTTGCTATTACTACAAGAATTCGAATTTTGTATTGTTGTGCGCAAGAGATCGCAACATTTTGTTGTTGATCATCTATCTAGAATACCGAGTGATGAGAAACCAACGGAGAACATCAATGATAACCTACCCGATGCAATACTCTTCCAAGTTGACGGTACCCCCATGTGGGCCAAAGACCTCATAGAGTTTTTAACGACGGGGGTGCTAGATCCGACGTTGTCGAAACACCAACGCGTGTTGAAAATTATAACTTCTCACTTGACATTGGTTATTGTAAATGTTGATCAAACATTAGAATAATGTTGATGATCTGATTTCACACGTGTAGAGCCTATTCCCACATGTGAAAGGATGTACTTTTTATACTTGTATATATCTAAATTGATTTTGTATCAATCTAGTTAGTGTGAACATGATATGACTAGTTTTTTAGTCAAGTTGACTAGTCACCTAGAAATTAGCTTTTCCTTGCATGTGCATGAGTCAATGCTCCCACATGGCAAGTGGATGTTCACACATGTGTATAGAGTACTAGAAGATAAGAGTTGACCGTTTTCCTTAGATCCTATTTTGTAGATAATATTCCTATATTCTAGGAGACTAGCTTTTTGGATTTTAGCCATATTCTAGAAGGTCAACTTTTGGATAAGGATCAAGGATGGATCAAATGGATAGATCTGAGTGATGTGGCACTCTTCACACGTGTGAAGACCTGCTGGACTGTACCAGACTCGTAAATGTACTTGATCCATAAAAGGATCATCATTTTGCTAAGAAGATTGATGAGACTTTTGCATTCTACACTTTTGTGAGATTTCTAGTCATTTGTCTTGTGATTTCTATGAGTGAATGCTATCTAGGACTGTTGTACTTGTTGTTTCAGGTGCAGGCCGTACTGTGGACAATACTCCACACGTGTGAGGCCACTCTCACAAATTTATGATGTGTTGATCCATTGCTCTTGCTTAAATCCATGTGTAGTGAATCCAGATCAAGATCTAATGTGTAGAACTTGATAGATCCATTGATTAAGCAACCAATAACTCTCTATGATTGTTAAGTACAATCATTATTGTCCTAAACACTGTAAAATTTATCAATGCGCACTAATCTACAAGGTGGCACCCTATACACTTATAGCAGGGCAACTTTATAGAAAGGGTGCAGATGGTGTGATTAGACGATGTTTGACCGAGGGCGAGATTATTCCCATCATATCCTTGCTACACGAAGGAGTTTGTGGTGGACACTTTGTCTCAGAAAACAAAGCTAGGAAGATCTTACTAGCTGGGTATTGGTGGCCTTCGCTATTTAAGGACACTCATAACTTTGTAAAGGCTTGTGATGTGTGCCAAAGAGCCAAAAGGCCACAATTTTCAGATTATATGCCTTTAACCCCCATCTTATCTAAACAAGCATTTTTCAAATGGGGTATTGATTATGTAGGACCAATCAGTCCCATTGTGCGATTCACACAGGCAAGATATATTATCGTGGTGACAAATTATTGCACGAAGTGGGCAGAGTCTCGAGCGGTAAAGAACGTCGATGCCAAAACCATTGTTCGATTCCTTTATGAGTAGATCATTGTAGGATTTGGTTGCTCACTCGAAATTGTCAACGACAGGGGTACGCACTTTTTGAACACAATAATTGAACACTTGTTGTCGACCTTCCTAGTTGTTCATTGCAAAAGTGCCCCATATTACCCAAGATGTAACAGGCAGGCTGAGTCCACAAATAAGGTTGTATGTGAAATCCTCACGAAGACGGTGGAGGCCAGTCGGTCGGATTGGGAGTTCAAATTACATGTCGCTTTATGGGCGTATCGAACAACACCCAAAAAGGCCATTGGCACGACACCATTCCAACCCACGTATGGACAAGAGGCCGGGATGCCTATCGAATTCTACGTCCCATCTTTATGGGTAGCCTATGATTTGAAACTAGATGAAAGTCAGGTCCTTGCCCATAGGCTATTCCACCTCCATAAGTTTTGCGAAACCAGAATCATTAGTGTGCATGCACAACAAGTGCACAAAAGACATCAACAAGATTGGCATGACCGCCATATTCAGTTGAAGGAATTTAAAGAAGGAGATAGAGTCTTTCTCTATCAAACGAAAGTACATAAGGGCAAACTTAAGTTTACTAGCCAAGGTCCCTATATCATTGATCAGATCTTTGCCTCGGGCTACGCTAGACTTAAGACCCTTGAAGGCATCCCTCTGAACACAGTAGTGAACAGGAGTAGATTACGACGATATCATGAGCCTTGCTATTTCTTAGACATGTATTGATTGATTATGTGTTATGTGTGCGTGCATGCACGTCTGTAATTTCTGTCGTTTTATTTTTGTGTGTTATTTTTTTTAAATTCATATTTCACACCCTTTTCCATTGAATTGCCTGCATGTTTAACAATCAATACTTCTTAGGATAGTTTAGGTCTGAATTCTCGCAAATCTACCTCACTTCTATCACTATGAAGCTAGCATCACTTATTCTTGCAATCGATTGCAAGGAATTAATCTCTCTTCAAAAAGAAAAAGAAAAAAAGAGGACCACTTGCATAAGCTACCAGGCAGCATATTATCCATATTGTGGAGTCCCAGAACTAAGCAAAGTGTTTTATCAGACATGAAACCTAGTAGTTGCACTACAGAGATTCACTTGGTCTCATTTACTGATTTTTCCAAAAAGGTAACAGCGGCTCGTCCTTTCTTGGAGCGGCTAAACTTCGACACACAACTTTTTTGGTGTGCAACATGAATGCCTAGTGCGTGCGGCTTATTCTACATTTGATGACGAGCTCCAGACATTTAGGATTCCTAGATGCAACGACGAGGATCCAATCTTTATATCACCACATATCCTAAACCACTTGGGGTTCCCGAATGAAGGAGAGCCTATGCACAACAGAGGACAATCTTTTGATAGAAATTAACTTGACACATCTTTGTACGGAAGACGGTGATACCTCCATCTACAACAATGATGGTTATGCTGTCAAACTCATCTCGGATCTAGGACTTAGAGCAACGGTGGGCCTACTTGCATTACTCACTAAGGTACAATCATCAAGATTTGACAAGATTCAACTTCTGAGACGCTTGAAGTGCTCAATATAGTCACGTACGCATTCATCTTTTTGATATTTATATTACTAAGACGTACAAAGAAGCTTTCTGTGAGTGTGAAAGGTTGGAAGTATTTAATAAAAGACTCTTTCAACTCTAACAAGTCTTGTTGATCATCACGATCGAGGTTGAAAAACCACTCTCATGCTTTATCTACCATGGTCATCGAAAAAAGATGGAAATTTGCATTATCTTTATATTCTTCATATACTTCAGATGCATTCTCAAAGACTTGTAAAAATCGATGAGGATCCACATTACCATCAAACTTTGATAATTCCAAACAAGGTGTGCGTTTATTGGATCGGGCAATATGGTGAGCATGGTGAACAGATTGATCATCGAGATTTTCAGATTGATTAGGTCTCCACCTGGATGGTCCAAGATCTTGATTTACTTGAGATCTAAGGCGATAGAGTTTATTCTCATCATTTGGATGATAAGGTGGTGTGAATTCATCCATAAGTTCTTCGGATAAATTGGCCATGAGAACCGATTCAACTCTTTTTTGTTGTTTTGTTTGGTTTTTTATATTGTTTTAATATATATATGACTGACAGTACATCAGTCTAGCTTATCGAAAAATTTTGAAAAAAAAAACTCGAGAAAAATGCCAAAAACTCGAAATTTTGGAGATAGTTGAAAAACTCAAAAAATTCAAAAATCTGAAAACTCAAAAAAATTAACTCGAAAAAGTTAATTTGAAAATCCAAAAAACTCGAAAAATTTGAAACTCGAAAAAGTAGAAAATTTGGGAAACTCGAAAAAATTGAAAAATTCGAGAATGTTGAGAACTCGAAAAAAAAACTGTCGGATGGGATCGTCGGACGCAAAGGCGTTGGATGCAATCTTGGAAAAAAAAAATTATTATTTTCTTTAGTTTTGTGTTGGTTGTCGGATGCAATCGTCGGACACAATCAATTTTTTGAAAAACTCAAAAAAATTCAAGAGACTCGAAAATTTTCTAAACAACTCGAAAATATTGAAAAATGCAAAAAGTAAAATTTTGACAGGTGCAACTTTTGGATAGATTTTTTCTTGTGAGGTGTTAATCAGATACACGTCGAATCAAAATTTTTTGTTTAAGAAACTCGAAAATCTCAAAAACTTGAAAAAAGAGAAAAGATTAAAAAACTCATCTAATGAAAAAGTTCAAAATCTTAGAAACTCGAAGAAATAGGATTTAAAGCATTTCAACTATAAAAACTCAAGACAAATGTGGAAAATACAAGCAAGACTAGAATTTGCCAATGTCACATCAACTTCTTATTGAATTGGTTAATCTCTTTATAGATCAAGTACATCCATGACCTGTGTACTGTCCAGCAAGCCTTCACACATGTGAAGAGTGCCTTGTCATCTAGATCCACCAATAGGAGTAAAATATGATCCTTATCCAAAGTTGACTTTCTCACTCTAGCTAGAAACCAACAACTAGTCTCCCCAAAAATAGGGCTATTCCCTATAAAATAGGATCTAAGTCGATAAGGTCACATATAGGCCTCTTGTTATTGGTTCGATTACATGCATTGAATCTAGTCATGTTAGATCTAGGTTTTGGCAAGTATCTAGAAACTTCCATATGTTGATAAGCTTGTGCAAAATCATTCAAATAGGGTTCTCTCATTCATTCTTATGGAAGATATCTATTTGGGTACATCCATCTGTATTTTGGTGGTGATATAGTGAGATCTTGTGTGTATGATGCTATTTTTCTTATGTTTATGGATCCACACGTGTGATACTGTTATTGTACGGCTTTTTTTATGGGCAGGAACAATAAATTATCATATCTAAGTTTTTATGACAAGTTTTTATTGAGTTTTCATATTCTATGTGTAGTAGATGTATGATTTCTACATTTTTAATGAAGCTAGATGTGCTATGTAAATTAGCTAAAGATCAAGGGGCATAAATAGATCTTTGTGATGTATTTTTTTCACATGGTATCAAAGCTTTGTTTCAAACCATATTTTTAGGAGAAGCCAATTTTAGTAAGTGATTTGGAGGCGCCATCAATTCTAGAGTGTGCTAGATTGATTCCTTGTCAAAATCAAGCATTTTCAAGTGTAGAAAAAGGATCTCTAGTAGTAGGCCAATTTTCTTCCCTAACTATTGGATTGTGGTGAGTTTTGGTGCATAAGAAAGGATTTATATCATTCTTCAAGATTTTATATCTAGTTCCTAACTTTTGAATGTAGAATTTGTGTGATTCAATATATGGATTTTTATGAAAATCTAAAATTGATAGGATCTCTTGATTTTGAAGTTTCTAGACTTTTCAAAAGTGTGTTTCAATCTTAGGAGAGTGCAAAATTTCATGATATTGTACGGTGATTATGTATTGATCAAGTGCGTCATCAATTCTATGAGTTGGATTTGTTAGTTTTGTGCAAGAAAGAAATTTGAGAGGTTACATATCTCTGTGATTTTTTCTTGGATTCATTTGTTGATTTTCAAGAGAGTTCTAAGGGCATTGGAACAGGTTGAAAGAGAAGATCAAATCATTGCAACATGGCTACAAATGGAGGCTTCGTGTTGGAGAGCAATGATAGGCTTAACTCAAGCAACTAAACTATTCAACTTGGAAGGTGAGAATGGAGTCTCTCTTTGAGATGAATGAGTGATGGACATTGTTGTAAGTGTGGAGAAGAGACCTTTGGCACCTCAAGAACAATTGACGTATGATAGGAGGGCAAAGAAAGCTCTTCATGTGATCAAGATGAATGTGACAAATGAACTTCTCAAGGAAGTTGGTAAGTGTGCTTTGTCTAGTGAGGCTTGAGAACCTTTAAAGAAGGTTTATGAGTGCAAGACTACATCAAGGGTTCTAACCCTTAGGAGAAAAATCTTTCAAGCTTACAAAAGAAGCATGAAAGTACTCATGCTTTTGTTTTGAGGATTAAGGCATTCAATGATGAGTTAGTAGGTATTGATGAAAGCACTAAGCAGATAGAACTTATTCAAGTAGTTCTTAATGGCTTGTTGGATGGTCATGCTAATCTTGTTCAAAGTTTGCTATTCAAAAGACATTGCCAAGTATGGAGGACTTTCAAGAAATTCTGGTGAAGTAGGAGTTTAGGCTTCTATCAACAGGAGGACCCACTTCCACATCTCAAGTTGGAGAGGAGGAGGCTAGGTTCCCAAGATGTAAGTTCAAGGGCAAGGGCAAAGGCAAGTGGTCTAAAGGGCAAGATCAAGGTGAGCCTTCTACTTTTGTTGGCAAGAATAAAGATAGATCTAAGCTAAGATGTTTCTATTATGTAATCAAAAGACATTTTGCTAGTGACTGCTTCAAGAAGAAAAGAAATAAAGGTGATAAGCAAGGCAATTTAACTTTTCATGATGATGGTGTTGATGATCAAAACTCAAATGATGATGCTCTTGTGATGTCTTCATGTTTGATTGCTAACTTATGGAGTATTGATCCTTGGTGAATTGATAATGCATAAAAAATCCATCCCTATATGAGCAGAGACCGCGATTAAAAACCATTTCGTTATCCGATTCATGAATAAGATCTTACTCTCTCTGTGTCGTCGAAACCCAATACCGAAGTCGCGCGACTGTCTGATTTTCTTTTTATAGATTTGGTCCCTACTCGCGCCCCTACAATATTGCAGACTTTCCGTCGGATATCGGAGCCACGCGAAATACTCTATACGAAGATTTCATCTACGCTCTGCTCACGTGTATCTGCGATATTGGACAGATATGACGAGGACTAAACAGACCGCACATTCACAATCTACTGTCCCTACTGCTGCTCAACCTACATCATCCGTTCATCCTGCTGCTGCTAGACTTCGTGCTAGGGGAACAGGTAGAAAACCCTGACCATGGCTCAGAGATATCAGGAGGTTACAGAAGTCCACCAACCTGCTAATGCCGAAAGCTCACTTCAACAGGATAGTGAGGGATGTGACAAGATCTATGTCCGTGGATGTGAGATGGTGCGTGAGGGCCATAGAAGCTTTGCATACAACCTATGGAGATTATCAGATTAGGTTTTTTAAGGACATTGTGCTTGTTGTTGTACATGAAAAGCAGGTAACTATCATGCCCAAAGATATGGAGTTTGTGTTCAAGTTGAGAAATCAGTACGAGCAGGTGTTCAAGGCACCATTACCTCCCTGATCTGCTCCCAGGGTTAGACCCCCTTACCATAAGAAAAAAAAGCAGTCAAGGCCAGTGAATTCAGGAACCAGGGCCAACAAAGGCCAACTCAAGCCAGTGGAAGACCATCCAGTGACATGATCAAGCTGGGTCGTCTAGGGTGGAAGCTAAAAGCTCCCCCTCTCCTCCACGTCTGTCCAAAAAAAAGATTAGTACTATTAGATGAGACCGAACAGATGATGGGCCAGGCTCAATTAATTCTTGATACACTAAAAGTTGAAGAGGGCCTTCTTGTCACTCATGGTCTAAATTTTTTACTAGATTACTCTTCTGATAGTGACGAATCTTTGGATGTGCCCAGATGCACCCACAGAGGATCTGGACAGATACATCACAAAATCAGTAGCTCTTTCTCCTGAAAGTCCTTCCCAATCAATAGGAATTGTATATATTATTTTTGACAAATACATAGCTAAAAAAATAGATACATTAGGTGTTTACTTTATATCACTTTATATTTAATATATATTCGGCCTCATATTTGAATTATTTTAATCTTGTTATCTGTAAGGAACTTATGAATAAGTCTTCGGACCTCACAAATCCAATTGTCGAAGCCGGACTCAATTATTGGGCTCAATTGTACAAAAGCGACAGTGTTCCTGATGTTTTTGTTATTACTCAATTATTTTGTCACTTGCTTAAAGACGAGCAATCAGCTTCATCATGTTTACGACCCATGCCAGGCGATACCAAAACAATACATACTGTCAAAAGTATGTATTGTTTTTATTTGGAATGTATGTATGATGTTTTGTTATCTATGTTTGTATTTTTTTCATTTTATAATCATTGACTATTAAATGGTTGTTTGCAGTCATTACTGGTCTGTACATATTATATCACTAAGAGTGGATGAAGCTAGTTTGTGCAATCCAATGGTGTTGAGAATGAACTCTTTGAGATCAACACACCTCAATGTCGACATTGAGATATACAAAAGCATGATTACATATTTTCCAACAAAGGCCCTGTGTGTAACAAAGCACATAGAGGTAATAGACGCACAAGTATGAAGTTTTTAGCACGTGTGAACTTCACCACACACCCTACATGATCTTACTGAGGTGTTGTGATTGCACAAGATTGATCAAAGAATAGTATGCTTGAAAAATCTAAAGCAAGAGCACAATGGCATACATCAGATGAAAAAATCTAACTCTTCACTATGAGAAATGAATGTCAGAAATAATTCTAAGTGTTCAGTATGGGAAAAAGAGGCTGCTCTCGGGTAGAGAGAGAAAATCAAGCATAGAAACCTCGGGTAGAGAGAGAATGAGTCCAAAACACCAAAATCTCAATATTCACAATGTGGCAAAACATGCCCAGCTTTTCCTACATGAGAGAGACTCGAATTCCTATAGTGGAGTTGCATGGAAAGTCCACTTAACTGAACTAATTCACCTACCATAGATCCACATGTGTAATTGCATGCATGTATGTTGCATGTACTGCATGTCAACTCATACAATTGCCTAGACATGTGTAGATCACTGAAACTACTTTGCATGTTGCATGCACTGATTGCATGTGGCTTGCATGCATACAGTAAGACTTTGCATGCTATCTAAACATCTGCATGTCATCATAATTGAACCTATCTAACTCAAATCCGAGCTACACTAGAAGGATATGTGCTCAATTCACACTCCTTTTATGTACAACATGAATTTTAGTGGAAATCACCATGGACATGACCCCAAACTCGAGATAGGAAGATAATATTTTAATAATCTTCACACTCCTTAAAATTTATGTTCCTATCAACATAGACTTCAAAATTAGACCAAGGTTAGACCTCATCATCATTAACACATTTTTGAGTAGAGGTTTGGTGAGAAGATCTGCAACACAATCTGAAGATGAAACATGCTCCAATGAGATCTCTCTCCCAATGACTTTTTCTCTTACAAAATGATGAGCCACTTCAATATGATTGCTCCTTGCATGAAAGACTGGATTATTTGCAAGAGCCTGAGCAGAAATGTTATCATTCTTGATAATTGGTAAATCTTCATCTACATAACACTTTAGCTCCAAAAGTAGCCTTTTGATCCATAAAACCTCCTTTGTTGTGGTTGTAATAGATTGGTATTTAGCTTCACAGGATGATAAGGAAATAGTTTCCTGATTCTTTGATAGCCAAGAAACCAAATTTCCTCCAAGAAATATAGTGTAAGCACTTGCGGATTTCCTATCCAAGTTGTCCCCTGCAAAATTTGAATCTGAAAAAGCAATCAAAGTCAAATCTTCTCCTTCATAGAATAGTCCATAATCCAAGCTAGAAGATATATACCTCAAGTCTCTTTTAGCCAACTTCCAATGATATAACTTTGGATCTTGCATGTGTTGACTTAGCTTATGAACACAAAAGCTTAGATCAGGCCTAGTCACTATCAACCAAATAAGTGAGCCAATAAGACTCCTATAAAGAGTGATGTCCTCAAAAGATTTTTCATCATCTTTAATAGGAACTTTTACAATGTGCTCCATAGGTGTATCTATGCCTTTACAGTTTTCCATATGTAATTTTCAGAGCATGGAAGTGCATATCTCTTTTGACTTATAAATGCATGACCTTTCCAAAAATCTATTTCAAGGCCTAGAATATAGTGAAGAACTCCTAAGTCCTGCATCTTAAACTCGGTACCAAGTGCATGCTTAGTTTCTTCAACTAACTTCTTATTGTTTCCACAAAGAATGATATCATCTACATAGATGAGAAGAATAATTACAAAGTTATCTACAAACTTATAATACATAGAAGGGTCATATTCACTTAGACAAAATCCGAGTGATATGAGATAGGAATTGAGCCTTGCATACCAAGACCTTGGTGCCTGTTTCAGTCCATACAGACTTTTGAACAAAAGACAGACTTTTGATTCATCACCTTCCTTCACAAAACTTGGAGGCTGGTCCATATAAATCTCCTCCTCAAGGTAATCATTGAGAAATGCATTAGAAACATCAAGCTGGAACATACTCCATTTGTGAAAACATGCAAGAGAGATGAGTATTCAAATTGTTACCATCTTTGCAACTTGTGCAAAGGTGTCTTCATAGTCAAGACCTTTGATCTGTGAGTAGCCTTTGGCACAAAGTCTTGCTTTATACTTATTGATTGATCCATCATGATTATACTTGATTCTGAATACCCACTTACATCCAATCACATGCATGTTGTTTGGTGGCTCCACAAGCTCCCGTGTGTTATTTGACATCAAGACTTCAAATTCTTGGGTCATTGCTTCAACCCACTCCTTGGATTGGTAAGCTTCTTGGACATCCTTAGGCTCTTCATCTGATATAAAAAGTGCATGATAGGAAGTTTCACCTTCCACTTGCCTTTCTTCTTCATCATATGTGAGCCTCCTTGGCTCAGATCTTGCTCGTGTAGATTTTCTTGGTGTGGTAGCTTGAATTTGCTCCTCCTCAAGCCTCGACCTCACCTCTTCTTGAACAACATCAAGATTGATGATTGACCTTGCATGAGTCTCCTTGATCTGTGCATCATCCAAGTTAAACTTATGATCTTCATGGAAGATCACATCTCTACTAACAACATTCTTGTCAGTAGAGGAAAAATAAATCTTGTACGCTTTTTTAGTGGATGCATATCCTACAAAAATTTCTTTTACTACACTAGGATCTCCTTCTTCCTAGTTTCTAGAGGCACATGCACAAAGCATACATAGCCAAAAATCCTAAGATGATCTACCTTAGGCTTTTTCTTGTACAACATCTCAAATGGTGTCTTTCCTCCTATTGCAAGATTTGGAAGCCTATTACAAAGATAGTTTGCACATGCAATTGCCTCTCCCCAAAATTCTTTAGGCAGAGAAGCTTCTAGCCTAATGGCTTTTGCACATTCACACAAAGTTCTATGTTTTCTCTTAGCAACTCCATTTTGATGAGGAGTATATGAACAAGAAAACTCTCTTTGAATACCCTCTCTCTCACAAAAGTCTTTAAACTTATTGGAAGTGTACTCTCCTCCACTATCACTTCTTAAAGCTTTTAACATGAAAGGAAACTATTTCTCTACATAAGCTTTGAAAGTAAGAAAAACATCATAAACCATGGCTTTTGAAGACAATATATAGATCCAAGAATATCTTGTATAATCATCTACAAAAGAGACAAAGCAGTTGGCTCCTCCTTTGCTCTTAGTTGATGAAAAATGAACATCAGAGTGTACAAGTTCAAATGGTTGCTTTGTCTTGATACTTGATCTAGGAAAAGGCCTTTTGTGTGACTTTGCCAACACACAAGTTTCACAAGGTAGAAGCTCCTTTGACAATGTCTTTGGTAGACCAACATCTTTTCCTTCTTTGACCATAGATTGCATGGCTTTGAAATTGGTGTTGGAATATCAATCCACACTCTAGAGAGAACTATCAAACAGGGTGGATAGCTCAGTGGTAGAGCACCCCATCCAGTATGAGGGAGGTCCTGGGTTCGAATCCTAGTCTGTCCATCCATATTATGATATATGGATTTCTAACATGGTATCAGAGCCAAGTTAGACCTAACAATTCATGGTATCAAAGCCATGGTTAGGTGGCCCAAGTTGTGTGGTAGGTGACAGCTAGGACCCCAACCAAGTGTGGCTTGAGGGGGGGTGTTGGAATATAAATCCACACTCTAGAGAGAACTATCAAACAGGGCGGATAGCTCAGTGGAAGAGCATCCCATCCGGTATGAGGGAGGTCTTGGGTTCGAATCCTAGTTTGTCCATCCATATTATGATTTATGGATTTCTAACAATTGGGATGACCCAATCTCTTGTGCCACAGATCCTCCTGTAGAACCTTGGTCTCATAAGCAATATCTGAAATGTTAGCACTCTCCCTAGAATCTAGTTTGTACAACTTACCAATTCTAGATCCTCTAGCAATAACTTCATTTTCTCTTGAGATTATACACTTGTCAACTTTAAACTTGACATCCAATCCACTATCAAATAACTGTCCTACACTAATGAGATTCTTGGTCAATCTAGGTACATATAGTACATCATGTAAGCAAAAAAAATTTGATGATGATGCATGCAATAAAATACTACCTATTCTTTCAATCCTACACTCAAGATCATTAGCAGTATAGATTGATCTTTTTGCACCTAGATATGGCATGAGATTAGTGAAAGAGTTCCTAGAACTAGACAAATGGGAACTAGCCCCACTATCTATCCACCAGACTTCTTCATTCTTAAAAGGAAAAGATGAAAAAGTAGACATCATTAGTGAATCCTCTCTTTCACTCTCTACACCCTCACACTCATCCTCATCAGTAAGGTTAGCTTGCTTAGATTGGTTCTTCTTCTTGAAACAGATTGTGCATAGTGTCCTTTCTTGCCACAGAAAAAACACTTGATCTTTGACAACTTCTTCTTGCCACTGGATGTTGCAGCTTGTGAGGACTGATCCTCATCACTTTCTCTGGCTTTGTCCTTATTGAAGTGTTGTTGTCCTTTGCCCTTGCCTCTTGACTTGTCTATGATGAAGAGTGCTTTGTCATCTCCACCATCTTTCAATGAAAGTTTGTTGATCCTCAGTATCTTGTTCTCTTGCATGTTTTCTTCAGCAATGAGAACACCTTGCAGTGTTTCCAAGGATGGAAGATCCTCCCTGATAGAATAAGTCTACACAATACTGTCATACTCATCTCTAAGTCCATTTAGGACTACTTGAAAAAGTTTAGTGGTTTTAAGCGCATCATCAATACCAGATAACTATTGATGAAGATCCTTATCTCTCATGACATATGATGAAGCACTCTCATCTATTCTTTGATAACTTAGAAATATCTGATTTCTAAGTGTAAGAAATCTAGAAATATTTTTGATTTCATAGATTGTTTTTAGAGTATTTCAAGCTTCCTTGGCAATGGTGCATGTACTGATCTCTCTTAACACTTCATTACTAACATTCATTTTTATAAAATGAAGGGCAATTCTGGTTCTTTTGTGAAATTCTGCAGCTTCATTAGGTGCAGTAGGTTCTTCTTCAACTCCACTCACAATATCCAATCAACAATGATTCCATTCTGATCTTCCACATTGCATAATTGGAAGATGTTAATCTCTCACTATGCTCTAAGAAATGTGAACCAGATGAAGACATCTTCTTCTTGAGAAATTCTAGTAATGATAAAAAATGGAGTTGAAAGGATGTTGCTTGCTATCTCAATCTAGGATCTAACACAGATGTTGATCCACCCTATGAAATCTAGCAACAGATGTGAGAACAAATTCTCAATACAGAAAATCAATCTATCTTGAATTTGGATCTTGCTTTAGTCACAAAAGAAAAAGCACATGCAAGCAAGAAGTCTATCTCTCCCACGAGTTTCAAAGTACTGATAAACTCTCGAGACACTTACTTTCAACTCAAACATAGTAGTATGTGTGAAATGAAAAGTCTAAGGCCTCAGAACACTCACTTCTATCCAATTCTACTTGATTGACAATGAAAATTGAAAAAATTGGTGAAAAAGACAGATGTGTGCTCACTTTGGCATATCCCACGAGTTGAGTACCCTCTCAAACTCTTTGATTGCCTAAAACTCTTCTAAGAACAAATCAAATTGATTTAGAAACAAGAGCAACACATTTTACTCTTCAATATCTATCCAACAAGCTATAGAACATCAAATTTGGATCATTCCTTGAAAAGTAGCACTCATTAATGAGGGCTGAATTCACACGTGTGAGCTCTCTATCCATATAGAGCTCCACTGAATCCCCCAAGCAAAAACATTGATGATCTGATGTATACACCCTCACCTCTTCAAAGCATGAAGCTCTGATACCATGTGAAGTTTTTAGCACGTGTGAACTTCACCACACACCCTACATGATCTTATTGAGGTGTTGTGATTGCACAAGATTGATCAAAGAACAATATGCTTGAAAGATTAAGGCAAGAGCACAATGGCATACATCAGATGAGAAAATCTAACTCTTCGCTATGAGAAATGAATGTCAGAAATAATTCTAAGTGTTCATTATGGGAAAAAGAGGCTGCTCTCGGGTAGAGAGAGAAAATCAAGCATAGAAAACTCGGGTAGAGAGAAAATGAGTCCAAAACACCAAAATCTCAATATTCACAATGTGGCAAAACATGCCCAGCTTTTCCTACATGAGGTAGACTCGAATTTCTACAGTGGAGTTGCATGGAAAGTCCACTTAACTAAACTAATTCACCTACCATAGATCCACATGTGTATCTGCATGCATGTATGTTGCATGTACTGCATGTCAACTCATACAACTGCCTAGACATGTGTAGATCACTGAAACTACTTTGCATGTTGCATGCACTGATTGCATGTGGCTTGCATGCATACAGTAAGACTTTGCATGCTATCTAAACATCTGCATGTCATCATAATTGAACCTATCTAACTCAAATCCGAGCTACACTAGAAGGATATGTGCTCAATTCACACTCCTTTTATGTACAACATGAATTTTAGTGGAATCACCACGAACATGACCCCAAACTCGAGATGGGAAGATAATATTTTAATAATCTTCAAAACAGATAACCAATTTTTCAATTGCCTTTTTGGTGATACAAATTGCAATATAAAAAAAGTGAGACTAACATTCTCAATTTTGGTTCTCATTCCTCTCAACAAGTTGACTCATTCAGTTGTGGCTGGTATGCCATAACAAATGTAAAGTGCTTTATGGAGTGGTTCATTAGCCAAGGTGAAAATGTCGATGTACGTCAAGTAATTTGAGTTTGGATGTACACTGATTTTATTTATATGATTTTTTAATTTTTGTGTATTCGTCTAACTTATTTATTGTTGATGATTGTAGTTCACCTATCCAAAATTCACAAAAAATGACATATTTGAATTTCCACAAGAGATGATTAAGATTTTTCTGATTGATGCAACATCGGTGACAATGGAACAAGAAGCTAGGGAGCTTGCATTTAAAAAAGTTGCTAAAAACAAATTTATATAGAGAAATAGATAGATAGTCTTATTGAAAGGCCAATACAATTATATTGGACAGAAATATGTACTTCAAAAATGTACATTCAATGTGTACAAATGATGACCCTTTCAAATCTTTTGATATTCGATTGTTGCTATTTCCATCTTTTGATATCCATCTTTAGACATATGTAGTTGTATATTGTACATCTTCCATTACACTTTCCTTGAACCTACACATGAAAATAATGGAATTACATTTTTCAATAAACAACGTGGGCTAATCTAAAAGGAGCCAAAAATTAACAATCTAAAATTTAGCAAGGAAAGTTAAGCTCACCAATATTGTAGATTTTTTGATCCATCAAGCTTTATTCTGTTAAATCTCTGCATGGGATATGATCTTCTTTCCTTGCTTTGATCTGCATTAACATTGCAAATAGTCTATCAATAAATCATTGTTAATAAATAACAAGAAAACAATTACATAACAGACTATTCAAATACAAATACATACCATTCTTCCATTTTCATAGTTTTGAGGAATGTCAAATTGGAGCATTGTAAATTCCGATCGTATATATTTTAGACTCCAGTCCTCCTCCACTTCAATTGTTGCGACAACAATCCCATTTTGCTTCACCTCTATTTGCACTTGCTCACGATGGTTCATTGTAAAGTCTTGATCTAATGCCTTCCATTCATTACTAAATCTAATCCATCTTCTATAATAAAACATAAAAGAAAGCAATTGTTTTTCTATATGATATCGAAATATCATGGATGATTTGTTAGCTCTACATTGAATGCTACCATCAGTTTTCACATCCCAATGATCATCAAGGAGTTCTAATATCATTTCGTCATTTGAATCCTAAGCAATGGACATTTTAGTTTTTTTACGAAGATTACATCTTGCAAAAAAATCTACAAAAATTGCAAAAGGCAAAAACTAGTGTAGTCTCTTGGTTTTTGAACCTGTGCTACATTTCATGCAGTTTTGAATGTCCATAAAAAACTTTGATCTAAGACTTTCTACAATGGTAGAATCAGGGGGACCCATTCCTCACTCAAAAAATGCGGTAGAAGTAGAGTTTCTAGTCTGCCATTCAAACCATTTTTGCATGGTATGTAAAGAGAATCATAAAAAAAAAATGCCAGAATCCAAAAGTGACTTTAAAGGATGATGCTTATACTGGAGTAACAAAATAAATAATGTCTATGATGCCTACAAGTGATTGTATTGGTTGCCATTCACTTATGCTTGATGGATACAAATCTGCAATAGACAATATACCATTTTAACACAAATATCACAATAATGAATGTGGATAATTAACATAGAAAAACCAGCATAAGTTGCATCACATACAATTGCATTTGAGTAGATCTATGAGATTGACATCCACCACCATAACATCATTGTGCATATACACATGTTGAATCAAGACTTCTGAAACCTCTCTTTGAAACTTTGAATTCTAAAATTCTTCCTTTCCAAAAGTTTCTGTAATCCATATTTGATGTCTTTCTTTTGCGAAGTGCACCTTTTGATGAGAGATGCATCACAACTCATTGAGACTTTTTGTATGTGCATGGTATCCATAACCCTTTAGAATCCCTTTCCTTACAGATAGTGACCGAATTAATCGCAATACGTGGTCTTCGATTGCAAGCGGCCATTGCACATGCATAACAGTGCAAGATACAAAATTATTGATAATGTACAGTGAAAATAAACTCTCTTTATACCATCCATGCAAGTTAGTTAAACTTCATTTAGATAAACCATTTTGTTATCTTGACTCGGGCAATCTTTTGCCGACGGACAATAATATATTACCCAATCACATGTCTAGACTCTGCCCGGTGGGAGTTTTGAACTGGCTAAAAATATGCCCGAAAAATTCCAAAAAAGAATTGTTCGACAAATACCGTTACAGTCTTGCACACATGTAAAAATATTATTGGGACATGTGGACATCAAATAGTTGAAAAGTCAAAAACAACATTTTAACAAAGGGCCCTTATAGTGCTTGGACCTCCCCTATGTTAAAATTTCACAATTCTAGCTTGACCAATTTTGGTCATATTGCTTATTAATTGTATTATGTCATGTTGTGGCTTGTCACACGTGCCAAATAAGATAGGATACTCTTTGTATGTCTCATTCCTAACCTAGCATAGGAGTGGCACCTTTGGAATGAGTCCAAAGTGTGCTTAGATAAGCTAGAGAAATTCTAGGAGAGCTAAAAATAGCATGTTTTACATTGTTTTTGGATCTTGAGATCTTGACTCCATATTAGGGTGGATCCAATGACCTATTAGGTTAGATGTTAGGGTTAGGTTATGATAAGTACAGAGATGCTCTAAAACATTCAGATCCATGCTTCAAATGTATAAATGTATGATGGGATCTCCATCAAAGTATCAAGAAAAATCAAGTTTTTCCACTTCTATCATCATTGTCATTTGGTGGCGAGTTCTAGCTATTGGATGTGAGTGTTCTTATGCATTAATTGCTTGGTTTGGAAGGTATTGTGCCTATTTATAGGTTTGAGAAGCTTGCTGTACTTTACTTTGGTTCATTTGATCAAATCTATGTGCCTAATGTGGAGTTAAATGCCAAATTTGCTAGTTTTGGTAACTAGTCTTGATTCTAGCTCATAGTTTGGATCTAGATCTTTTATTTGTGCATCCTCCATCACTTTTAGGATTGATTGGGATTCATTTTGCTGTAAAATTTTGTCATGGTATCAGAGCCTAATCAAAAGTGAGCTTTAGATTTGATTTTCTCAAGCTTAGATCCTAGATTTGAGTAGTATTGGCTTTGTCCTTGCTACTAGTTGCTAATCTAGTGATTGTACCTTCAAATTTGGTTTCATTTGAGTGATAATATATCAAAGGGAACTTGTTTTGCTGAGTTATAGCTGCAAGAACCGAGATTTACCCATTTCCATTCAACCAAACCAAATTAGAAAGTTCTTATGAGTTGAATATTGGAGTACATGTCTCCTGGTAGAGATTTTCATAAGGATTTGAATGCCACCACTCTTTAGAATTTGGATCAGCCATTTGAGAGCTTAATTAGGTCGTTCTTAGGCTTCTTAAGGTCCTAAAATACACCTTTTAGGTTCAGATCAAGTGTTTTGATGATTTTTCATCTAGAAATGCAAAACTAGTGAAAATTGTGTTTCTATTCATTTTTGTATTTTATCTATCTTCTATAATACAGTTGCAAAGTGAGCATTTGTTTTCTGATGTGATATCTAAATGTCATTGATTAGTTACATACTCTGCACTCAACTTGCTGATTTTGTTTCATATCCCAACCATCATCCAACAACTTGGAGATTATTTCATCACTCAATTCCTTACAAATAAACATTGTTTTTGTTAGTCCCGAACATTGCATTTGAAAAAAAATCAACAAAATAGTAATGGTAGATACCAACTTAATCTGTTATTCTTTGAACCAGTGCTACATTTTAATATACTTTGAATATCCATATAAAGTCTAGATTGAAAACTTTCTGAAATTGCTGCATCAAGAGAAATACATTCCTCACTCGAAAAATCTGGTAGAAGATATGGCTCTGATCTACCCACTAAGCTATTTTTATCAAGAATATATGTGTGACCATAAAAAAAAAACTCCTGACTCTAAAAGGGATTTTGGAGAACGACCTTTATATTGTAAACTACCGATATCAAAATGTATGACATCAATTATCCTGCAATCGATTAAACTGTTTGCCATTCAACGAAATTTGATAGATACAAATTTGCAAATCCAACAAAAATATCGCAAGAAAAATTTAATATAAAGAAAATGCTTATAGTAATGAAATTTAATCTGAATATGTACATACTAATCGTATACTTACAATTGTATTTTCTTCTATCATTTGGATTCAAATCCTGAATGTTGAGCTCTTTGTGAAGATAAGCAAGATGAACTAAAACTTTTGTGATAGATTGACTAGTGATACTTTGAAATCCATTATCTTGCCTTTCCAAGAGCTTCTATACATGTTATCCGATCTTTTTCTTTTTTGAAAAGAGCCTTTTGAGGAAGGATGCATCATGATCCATTGATATTTACGATATATTCTTGGTCTCCATTGATGTTTTGTATTTTTTTTCATTGCAAATATTGATTGCATCAATGGTTCCTCTTGGTCTCCGATTATGTGTAGCCATTAGTCCAAATATATCTACTCAAGCTGAGAATGGAGAGAATGGAGAGAATGAAGAGAATGAGATGTATACCTATGAATGACAATCCAAAATATGCCTATGGAAGCTAAGAACAGAGAGAATGAAGAGAATGAGAGGTATACCTAAGAATGATAAGAAGTTCCTAAACTACAATGATTAGTTAACTATAGTTTACGATTATTGATGTCAAATCAACCTCGAGTGTACAAATATGGACATCAAAAGAGTATTCAGACAGTAACTGTGGTCCAATCACAATCGTTTGTTCTATCCAACGAGATTTTTGAAAATCACAAAAATTTGGTCGGGAAAGACACAAACAATTTTCGTCCGTCAACCACTATTACAGTTCGTCACAGATGGACACCATTGATTGGGACACATAAGCGTTGAAGCGTGCGAAGTAAAAAAAAAAAACATCTTGACAAAGGGCCCATTTTGAGTCTGACGCTGGTGTTCTAGACAAGACTGAGTACGTTTCTTTTTTGTTTCGACTAAAATTTGATGTCAAGAGATTTGTGCTTGAGCATAAGTCTCACCTATTGGAATTGTTTGAAAAGTTTTGGAATAGCATCCAAGAATTATCTCTTGTTATTGATGGCCTCAAATTTATTCATTTCTATGAATTGATAGTTGCCCAGCCTGAAGCCAAGCATAAGCATGATAGGAAATTTACCAAGCTTGACGAGAGTCCGAAGTTTGTACAATATTGTGAATCTCATAGAAGATCTTGTAGGTTTATAGTTGAGGACATAGCTTTTGTTTTCATATCTGTCTTTATACCTGATGAAGGCCAATCATCTAGATCAATTGGTGTTGGTTCTTCAACTAGAACATCTACTCAGAGATGTACTGTCGATGTGGACAAAAATATTTAGAAGAAGAAGTATTGGGTAATGAGAAAGAGGCTAAGATGGCTTCGATGTATGACTCTGCTCTATCACAGTCAATGGTAATATCTGTACCATTCTATTTATTCATATGTGGTAAACCAACTACACAATCCATCGAGAGACTATGTGTAGAAGAACACGATAAAAGCAAGACACTGCTTGACATTCCTATATACCATATGAATAGCCAGCCATATTTTTCATTGAATGATATTGGGGATGTGTTAGAAGACATGAGAGAGGATGAGATCCTATCTGTGCTAGCTAATACATTGTCAAAATTTTCTGATATAATTGATTTCAATCATGATGATTTAATTGAAGGGATTGACTATGAAGATGAAGTTGGTTGGAAGTCTGGAGAGCAGGCCTTACAAATTACAAGGCAACAATGTGTAGCCTATGGAGCAAATGGTCCTAGTGAGGAGGAGTTCATTGAGTTTCTAAAATGATATCCTCCTCCAGAGCAATACGGTTTTTCTGAGGTAGTGACAAGTATTCTTGCTAGACATGACTTGCGTGCAACAGAATTGTTGGAGTATGACAAGCATGACATGGTAGTTATTCCATCATAATCATATTTAGCATTGTATTGAACCAAGATCCACAACCAAGATCCATCTGAAAATTAAATTGATTACAAATTTTCGTATTTATGTTGCGGGACACAATTGAAGAAGATGATTTAGCTACGAGAAGAGGAGGTGCCCGAAATGTGATTGGACAAAAGGATTCAACATTGTGCCATTATCTTAAACACTTTGTACATAATGAAATTTGTATTCAACATGATAACTTTTATTCACAAGTAGGAACTATAGTAATGGCAATAAAGGCATTGTCTTATTTTTGTGACGGACATAGATATCCCAACAATACATACAAAATCATTTTTGTCAAGAGGAATATAGCTATAAAAATATTGGGTTATGTGTCTGAAAATGTACCCAAAAGATCATATGCTTTAGCAGTGTACGCAAGTTACATAGAGTTCAGCAAAAGAAGATCGATCGAGCATCTGAATCCATATGAGAGAAGACAATTTCTTAATGACCATACTGATCAACTGATCTTTGATACCAATGAGGAGATGTAATGTTTTAATTGTACAATATTTGTTTTTCTATTACGATGATGAAGTTGAACTATTTCTCCTCAGATGTTGAAATGCCTTTTTGATGAAATGAGATTGTTGAATATTTGGTTTGATATCTAAACTGTGCTCTTCTGTAGAACCATTGAAATTATTGATATAAATAGCATCTCTTTGAATTATATCCTCCATGGTTGGTTGCTCGATAAAAAGCTTTTCTTGCTTGCCAATGCGATTTCTCCATACCTTAAGAAAACCATATGCTCATACTTCCATATTCTTTTGCAAAAATGTGGTGTGATGTAATAGAATATGTTGAAACCAGTAAAATACATATATCAGAAATCAAATATATGACATTGTTGAATGATTTTTTCACAAAAACAAATACAGAATTACCATATTATAGTGGGTAACATGATCCTTTCCCCAACATTCTGCTACCGATTTGACAAATATCTCACAATACTTTTGTGAATTTGCAATGTCATTTTCTGATAACTTTTCTTTTCGCAACATGCCAATCAAATTGTCAAGATTTTGTCATACTGTAGCTTCTTCAAAGTCGTTTGATGCTACAACAATGTCTTTCCAAACATTGTATGTCACGGTAGAAGACTTTCCAAGTGATTGGACAAAAACCTTCTAGCTTTTGCACCTCCAACAGATGGCTTTTTGGAACGTTCCCTGATTTACCTGATAGTTTTTCACTTTATTCTATTTTTACATTCCCCTTGTGCAAACCTGTTTTTGAAAGTACTTGCTCTAATCTCTCAATTCCAATTTTAGAGGCCGATTCATGATTGGTGTTCCAGACATACAAAATATGATTGTAAATCAATTTCTCAATAATTCGTACCTCAGCATGGTGCATATGTGAACATTGATCAATGGAATTGCCAACACATGTCTAAAGTTTGGATTCTCTCGATCTCTTATTGGACCAACCCTTGATCTTGTCAAATTCAAGTCTTTACAATTCTTCATACAATACAAACAAGGATGTTTAGTATTTTTCCCATGCGAAACATTATACATTTATTGTCTTTAATTCACCTGCAAGATGCCATAAAATTTGAAACATGTCATAGTTTGGCACATATATTTTGTTTCCACCCATGTGCTCTTCAATAATCTTCGCATAATTTGATGTCGAAAAAATCCACGACAAGATAGAATGGTCTTCTTTTAAAACCTGAAAAGTAACAAACACATACAAATATACAAACATTGACATTAGCAAACTTAGGTGATAAAATACAATAATAAGTAAAATTGAAATATACATGAAATGCTGCTAACCACCATATTTCATTCTCTAATTGAACACTAAATGATGAATCATCTACAACATTTTCAGTATTGTTCAATGCTCTGTTCATAAAGGTGATACTTACCCATTCCAATTTTTGTCCCTTAGCAATTTCAAACGCATCAAGTTTAATAACCAATATCAATTTTCCATGGACTTCTCTTTCGAATATTTTGTAATATTTAATCACGTATGCCACTACTTTGTTAATATCCAAAAATAAATTGTTGGACTCATTGTATTCCAATGTTCCACTCTCACATGTATACAATTTGTTGATATGAAATGGTTCACCTTTAAGCATAGTCATACTCTCATTAAGACAATATCTTGTTTTTTTAACTCTAAATGGACAAGGAAGAGGTAGCTTTAAATCTTCACATGTGCAAAGGCCTCATGTACAATATTAAACAACAAAGTATACGCTTTATGACTAATTTCTGAATCATCACATGCTCCTTGGATAACTCTTGCATCCAAGACATCTTGAATGCTTTTTATAATCACTACAGCAATATCATTCTTAATCCTGTCATAACGAGAATTTTTTAACAATTCTTTTGTAGTTTTTGATGCAATATGGAACCCAAAGATTTTCCAATACTCATAGAATCTTTAAAATGTTCTCTCGCCACCAACGATGATCTGCAAGACATAATAATAAACTTGATCTTAAATAAAATAGCAAGCATTAGAAAAACAAGCACATAAAAACTTAGCAAGCGTGTCATTGCTCTTTTAATTAATACTTACTTGAACGCTTGAATTCTTTTCTTCTTGTTTCCACTTCTTGAAGATAGATCGTCTATGTCTTTTTCTGGAAGTCATTTGCGTTTTCTTATATTTAATTTTCTCCTGAGAACTTCGCCTTCAGCAATAGCACTCAAACTTTCTCTTTTAAAATTCTTAACATCTCTCAACATAACTTGATTGGATACTTGAAGATTGGTAACAATAGTTTGCAATTCTGATATATTGGAGCTCAATGTCATATTCTCGCATATTTGTTTTTGCAGATTTTCTTGAAGTATTGCCTTCTCATTGTTTGTTTGAATCAACAAATACTCCAATACTTGTGTTTGCTTCATTGCTTCATACATCCCGTATTGACTCAACTTTTGACAGTATCCCAACAATTAACTATGTCCATTACACACAAAATTCAATAATTGGCCAGTAGTTTGAAAGTCTAGAAAACATCCTGTACTTGGATCTTTGGGATAAATTGATCCAATTGTCCACAAAGCAATATTTCTACAATTATTTTATCTAAGTTCTTTCTTACAAGTCTCATTAATTTGACCAGCTTTGCTATTTTTCTTATAAATGGGAGCACAATCGAGTGGGAGCACAATATGAAGATCAAACTTTTCCATTTTTCTAAAATCAAGCAAACTCAATCATGTAACGAGAAAAACAATTTACAGGAAACCAAAACAAGCCTGTAAATCACTAAACATGCATGTTATATAATCTACCTTTCGAATGTTTTCAAAGTTTTTTGGAGGGAACACCATGCTCAACCAAAAAGTATCTTCTTCTCCTCCTCCCGCTAGTGATATGGTGCAACCAAACTCCTTCATAAATGTATGAATAAAAGCTACTTGGTAGCGTGGACAGTCGACCGCATGTTTAGGTGGCGTGTTTATTTCGTTTGAGTTAAAAATTAGTTAACCACACTAGTTAGTCGGCGAGCAGCATCAAAAACTAGAAAAACGGCAACAAATCTTGTCGGTTATACTTTCTCTCTCTAATCATTCTCTCACTAAGTTCGGGTTTCTTAAAGGGCCCTTTTTGAGTTGAGGTTTTCCCTAATGACTGTTGGAATCTGATAGGAGATACGAAATGCTCTGACTGAATCCTCTGATGGGATGTTGAAGAAAATCGAGGTGATATGCTTTGATACCACTGATGAGAAAAGAAGCAGTTGTGAAGGCGAACCAACCGCGACTCTCTTGAGGCTCGGATGGAGTTCAGATGCGATCGTTGGACACTGCCAGCTGAATCACTCCTACAATCCTCCAGAATGTAATCAGGCACTGCTGATTTACGTTTATAAAATTAATGCAGCATTCAACATAGTTTCAACCAAGGTGCAGAATTCAAATGAACAAGAAAACTCATACATATAAATAACAGAAGACACATTTGCATTCGAGATCAGACACAACAACAAAAAAGAAATCATCTATATTGATCTTCCTCTGCTTGCTTCACGCACTGCATGCAAATCCACGCAGTGCGTTGGCGTGGGAGAAACATGGTTCTCTCACGAGCAATCGTCTCGCTTTACTAGCGGACAGTTGGATCTATAGATCCTAGACAGAATTGTCTTCGCATGTAGGCAGACATGTATTCTGTAATTTCGTCTTGATTGCTTACTAGCATCAGACTACTGCCTTACACTATATGTGTATTTTGTACTGATCTATATGTCAAGTATCATCCAGTAAGTACAGTTGCTTTATGTAAATCTAAGATTAGAGTAATTAAGCATCTACAACTAATTAGGAAATTACTAGAGTGGCAGATTAGCCACGACCTAGGGAGTATCTACTGATGTCATGCCATCAGATCAGATTTCTGTACTTCTGGGTACTTGCGTGACCTTTTCTGGTACTCTTTGGAGCGTGATGGCAAAACAGGTTTCGCGACATTTTTCGTGTCGTGTCGTTGGTTTCGTTTTGCTCGTCTGGATTTCTCTTGTATTGGACCGCAAAAGATTCTTGTGCCAAACTGCAAAAGATTCTTGTGCCAGACCGCAAAAGATTCTCGTTTGTGAATCTTTTGTGTTTGCGAACCATGTTCGTGAAACTTTTCGTGTTTCATGTCTCCTGACTTTTGTGTTCGCGAACATCTTCGTCAGGCCGAGAGCTGAAAGCTAGCAAGGCTTTATAGTTAGAAACATTTTGTTTCTTCAGCTCCCTCTCAAAGCATGATAGCTTTACGATAACGAGACTGCTCCTTTGTCTCTCAAAGAGTCCTTTGTCCAGGGCTTTAGTGAAGATTTCAGCAACCATGTCTTTCGTTCCGATGAAGGTGGTGCGCAACATCTTCTTTTCAATTAGATCCCTGATCAAGTGGTACTTGATCGCAATGTGCTTCGTTCTGGAATGGAACACAGGATCTTTCGTCAGGTGTATTGCAGAGGTGTTGTCCATCTGCAAGACCCGGGGCTCGTTCCTTGTTTTGCCCAATTCGTCCAGGAACTGCCTTAGCCAGATTATCTTGTTGGCCATCTTTGCTGCTGCAACGTACTCTGCTTCACAGGATGACGGGGATACAACAGTCTGCTTCCCCAGATAACTGCTGCTCCTGATGCGATGGTGCATCCTCCTGAGACGCTTTTACAATTGTCCTTGAGAGATGCCCAGCTAGCATCGTTGTAGGAAAGTATCCTGACACCTGCATCACGACAATAACACAAGCCATAATCCCTCATTAATTGAAGATATTGCAAAATTTGTTTTGCAATCTTCCAATGTGTCGAGCTTGGATTCGTGCAAAATTGGCTCATCCTTAATACTGCATAAGCAATATCAGGACGTGTGTTGTTTGCAAGGTACATCAGTGATTCTATCAGCTTTCTGTAAGGTGTGAGCTGCATTTGTTCTTCTTCTTCATCAGTCTTTGGACAGTCATCATTTGTTAGCACCATCCTACAAGCATTGGAGTGTTTGCTCCTTTGTAGTTCAACATCCCAAAGTCCTCTAGGATCTTTTGGGTGTATCTAGACTGGTGAAGGTATAACTTACCCCCCTCATAGTCCCTTTTAATTTGTAACCCTAGGTAACACCTGGCTTCTTCCAGATCCACGATCTCGAAATGTTTCGAGATGTCTGCCTTTACTTCAGCAATTAGCTGCTCACTCCTGCAAAGTATCAGAGTGTCGTCCACATACACAGCCACAATGATGATCTGCCCATCTGTAACTCTAATATATACATTGGAATCAGCCAACAGAGGGCATACCTGGTTCTTCCTCATGGACTCCATCTCTTCGTTCATGGCTTGGATCCATCTGTCCTTTTCTGGACTTTCAATCGCTTCCTCAAAAGTTTGTGGTTCGCACTGAATCCGCAGAACTCTTTTGATGTGGAAGCTGAGCTGCGTGGCACATATCTTGCTGGCGCTCTTTGTGGTCTTGTCGACCTTCTAGAGATCCTTCTGAAATAGCTATGCCTTTGCCTTTGTCTACTCTGCTCGGTCCGGAACCATCTTGGTTTACAGGAACTGTGACAGCAGGCTGCCTCTTGAATATTTCTTCGTCATATTCGTCAAACACAAAGGGCAAGATGTGCAAAAAGCATCTATATTCTGAAATGATTTTTGAGCACTGCTTGGCATACCGCACAACGCGTTGGCACAAGAGAATCTCTGTCTCTTACGAATTCTAACTCATTAACTAGTCTCACTTACTAGCGGACTCTGACATCAAAAATAACTACGCAACCTTCTCTCTCATGTTCATCCTGTTTATATAGGAACAGAGAACAGGGAGTTTATGTTAATTTGATTACAAAAACTATTTTAAGCAAGTTCTAACGGCTTCCAATTTGTTGTCTCCTTTGTCCGTGGAGTTCGTTCTGCATCTGGTACTTTGCTTGATCTTCCCTGTACTTGGGTCATGAAGATCCACTGTTTTTGCAACCGTCTATGACCATAAACGTTTCTCTGCGCTGCATCGCGGTCGTGAAGATTCTTTGGCCAACAATCACAAATAGATCGTAGCAAGGGATTCTACGGTGCTTGGGCGATTCATTTCTTTGAGAGGAGAGAACCATTGTAAACCATATTTGTTGACTCTACAGTGGCCTTCCGTCAGCAGCTTCCTTCGCCTTCGGTTTGCTTCATAGGTGACCGTAATCTCCAGCTTGATGGTTGCCTTCGGTTTACTCTGCATGTGATTGTAAGTTCACTTTGCGGTGTCTTGGCAGCTGCTCATTGTGAGCCATGGTCTTTGTAAGTGTTGACCTTTGGTTTCCTTTGGTTTGCTCAAGCATCGCAATGGGCTGGAGTGTTGCGGTTCATTGCGGTGGCCTTCGTTGCTTTTCTTTTAGGGTTTCCTTTGGTTCAGTTGTATTTCATTGGTCTTCATTTATAACCGTAACATTGACCCTTGCGGTGCGTTGCGGTTGCTATTGTGCTCGGTTTACTTTGGCTCATAATGGACCGTATGCAAGACTTTATGGTTGCATGCGGTGCCTTCGTCAAAACCAAGTGAACATCTTGATCTAAGTGTTCATCATTTGTCCCTCTGTTGATGTGGGTAGGTCATAATATGTCTTGCTTAGAATCTCATAACCAACAGGGTCTCCGTTGGCCATTGTTCTAGCTTCGTCAAATCTTACATCTCTAACGGTTTTGATCTTATTGGTCTCTAGCATGTACAATCTGTATGATGAGTTTACATCATATCCAACAAGAAAGCCTTGTTTGACTTTATCATCCAGTTTTTTATGCTTCTTATCTGGTATGTGTGCATATGCTACACATCCGAATGAGCTAGACTTTGCTTGTTCTTCCACCATACTTCGTGGTGTGTGGTATTTGGAATACCAGATTTACCAATTCGATTCTACAAGTAGTTGGTTGTGGCTACTGCTTTAGCCCATAAGATTTTTGATGCTTTGGAGTAAGCCATCATGGATCTTCTGGCTTCCATTAGTGTGCAGTTTCTTCTCTCGGCCACACTGTTGTGTTGCAATGTGTAAGCTGTGATCTTTATGTGTAAGATTCGGTACCCACTGCAGAACTCGACAAATTGGTTGGAGATGTATTCTCTGCCTCTGTTGGTTCTTAGCTATTCCACCTTCTTCTCAATTCATTTCTTGGCCTAGTTTACAAACTTTGTAAACTTATCAAATGCCTCTGATTTTTTATGTATGAAGTATACGGTAGCGAACTTGCTAAAGTCATCAATGAATGTGATGTAGTATTTTGAACCTCCAAAGTGAGACTACGTCAAAAGGTCCGCAGATGTCAGAATGTATCATCTCCAAAAGCTCTATTGTCTTGAATGAGTCTCTTGTGAAGGGTGTTCTGGAATCTTGCCTTTGTTACATGCTTATCATAACTTCAAACTGTTTGCATCTTTGATGCTTGCATCGGTAAATACTCTGTTCTGACTGGCCTTGCATAGAGCCATCATATTCGTATGACATAGCCTTCTATGCCATAAGAAGTCAATGGACTCGTGAATCTGGTGCGCTTGTTCAGTTAAAACTTGTATCTTCAAATGGTACAGGTCACCTTTGTGCCTTCCATGTGTGATGATGTGAGTGTTGTTTGCTTCGGTCACTTCACATGAGTCATCTACAAAGGTAACGCTCATATTTGCATCAACCAACTTTGTGACAGATAATAGATCATGTTGGAGTGTTGGGACGTATGGCATGTCATCAAGCTTCATATCTCTACCATTGGCATACAGCCATAGTCAATTTGTTCAACTTACTTGGTGTCGTGATCGATATGCCATAATGAGGTATCTGGGGGAATCATTCTAACGGTAATCAACAGTCATGTGGTTGGTGGTCACGAAATGTGATGTAGCACCGGAGTCAACAATTAATTCTTGTATATCCGTTTGAGATGTGGTGCAAACTTTGGTGCATATGTAAGAGGATGGATGAGGAACGTTCCTAGCCACTTCCTGAAATTTGTGAAGTGAGAGAATTTGCAACGTCCTCGTCCGCGTCAACATTCCCTACGGGTTGACAGTATATAGTATGTATAGTTGTCACAAAAGCCATATACTTCCAAGTACAATAGCTTACCTAATTAGGTGACAAACATTTAATGTAGTTAATACATGGATGCAATCTATAAATAGATCATCCTAGCACAGATTATGAGACACTCCATCCATGAGACGTATTATTTGAACCTCCCAGTTAAGCCATCACTTTTGACAAACCAGACCTGACTTCCCCACTCACAAGAGAGTTATTGACAGCAAGTGCATCTTCAATAAGAAGATCAACTCTGATGGTTCCATTGCTAAATGGAAAGCACGACTAGTGGCTAAAGGATTCACTCAAGTCCAAGGAGTGGATTATTAAAAAAAAAATTAGTCCTGTCGTCAAGATGCAGTCAATCAGAACTCTGATTGCATTAGCAGCTGCAGAAGACCTCGAAATGCACCAAATGGATGTCAAGACAACATTTCTCAATGACAACATCAAAGAGGAGTTGTATACCTTCCAACCGGAAGGATTCAAAATCAAAGGCCAAGAGCACAAAGTATGCAAACTGCACAAAGCAATCTACGGTCTGAAACAGGCCGCAAGAGCACGGTTCAATGAAATCAAGTCTTATCTCATTCAATTGGGATTTGCAAACAATTCAGCTGACTGTAATGTTTATTCGAAGAAGCATATAGGCACCAGTTTAGTTCACATAGCTCTTTACGTAGATGATGCATTACGTAGATCAATAAACATGCAATATTCCTGCTCTCTTCTCCGTTCGCTTTCTTCTATCTCCCTTGCCCCATCAGATAAGGCGGTTAAGGATTTTCTGGAAGGAAGAGCTAGTGGTATGGGACATCAATAATTTTGGAAAGGAAATTCTGGGACTATAAAGATCTGACTATCAATCGAATATTTTAGTATGGGAAAAATTAAAAATCCATTGATAAATGTCGGGTATTTTGGGAAATTTTGAGGTTTAATCTAGATCCCAATGTGGTATCTCACTATTTACAAAATCGAAAGCCCTCAAATCTATTTCTCACTTTCTTAATTGATTCTCTCGCCCTACTACCCATCTTATAGTTGATTCATTGCCAGGCACTCACTCTACTTTTATGTTTCCTAATACTTGGCTTAAGGGTGATGTTTATAGAGATTGATTGGTTGCTTCTACTTGGTTGGGTGGTTTCTCCAACAATGTGTTCTCTATCGTTGTCTTCTAAGCAAGATCTTGAGGAGGCGATGCTTACAGTTACCCAAGATCTAGGCTGGAAAATATACATAAGCATAAACATGCTATATCTAGTAGCCGAATGCTTACTACTATTGCAAGCAAACTCAATCAATGGAAGATACCTTTCCCAATGAGATTGCCTAAATGAAACATATGCACAAAGCATTTGTTCCATCGTTTGATTGGTCTTGTCCGTTTGACCATCAGATTTTGGATGATCAGTCAAGCCCATGCTTAGAGAAGTCTCATCTTTATCAAACACTAAAATCCAAACCAATCCATGAATTTCAGATCTTGATTGTTAATGATATTGGATGGTATATCATATAATTTGAACAAACGTTCAAACAACAAAAATTTGAGCTAACTCAGAATTTGCTTTCACTGTAATCTTTATTGGAATAAACATAACTAATTTAGTTAAACAGTCAACTATGACCCAAATTGCATCATTTTGTTTATTCGTACATGGTAAACCAACTACAAAATCCATCGAGATACTATTTCACCGCTTACTAGGAATATCCAACGGATGCAACAGTCCACCAGCCTTCAAGCATTTTGCTTTATTCTGCTGGCACTGATCACAATTCAACACATAGGATTCTATGAAAGGCTTTACCTTTGGCCAAAAAAAGTCCATATATACCAAATTTAATGTACAATGTATACCTGGATACCTAGCACAAGGCGTGTCATGACATTTGAACAAAATTTTCTTTTCAATCACATCCACTCCCAATACACGAAACTTTTCTCTTTGAAACAAAATCTCGTTTCGGATGGAAATGTCATCCACTACCTTCATATCTTCCACAACTAATTGATCACCTTGCAAATCAGTTACCAATTGAGAGCCTTTCAGAATTCTTTGCAAAAAATGTCCAAAGTGAGAATCTTTTTCATAGATAGAAGTCTATAGTGATTTCATCGAACAAAAACTCAGTCACTTCACCAATTCGACTCAAGGCATCAGCCGCTTGATTTGATGATTCTTTGATATATCTCAAATCAAAGTCGAATTCTTGTATCAGCTCAACTCACAGAGCTTTTTGACCTCTGAGGTCTTTTTAATTATAGAAATATCTCAATGGTTGGTGATCCGAGAATACTATAAACTTACTACCATATAGATAATGTCTCCAAATCTTCAACACATACACCACCACAAAAAGTTTTTTTCCTGAGTAGTATATTGCTTTTGAGCATCAAACAATTTCTTACTAAACGGGCCTCTCATCTTGAAGTATAATTGCACCAACCGCATAATCACTAGCATCCACTACAACTATGTAAAGCTTATCAGGATCGACTACGACTAAAACTGGTGCTGAGACTATTAGTTCCTTAAGCTTGCTAGAACTTGCATCTAATATCTCATTCCACCTAAGTGGTGGACTAGGCCTACTCTTTCGAGTAATAATCTCCTTCAATACATTGTTGAGAACATTCTTCGAATAATCCAGAATAAACTTACAAAAGAAAATAGTAAATCCAAGAAATGACTTAAGTTCTCTTACTATTTTATGAATCGACCATAATTCAAGAATTATCTTTTTTAATCCCTTTCCAGGATATGATATGACCAAGATATAACAGTTCCTTTTTCAAGAATTCACACTTTGACTCTTTAGCATAATACTTCTCTTGTATCAATATCCTCAAGACAATATGAAGATGCTTCCTATGATCTTTGAGTGTTTTATTATAGATAAGAATATCATCCAAAAATACTAAAACAAACTTTCCTAGAGATATACGAAATAAATCATTCATCATCTACTGGAAAGTAGTCTGATTATTGGTTAAACCAAACGATAGAACTAAGAATTCATAATGACCAAACCTCATCCTAGAACCCGTTTTCAATACATCATCCAGGTGTATTATAATTAGGTGATATCCAATTCGCAAATCGATCTTAGTGAAGTACTTAGCTCCACCCACATGATCAACTAGATCATCCATTCTAGGAAATGGATATTTGTTCTTAATGAAAACACTATTCAACCCCTTATAGTCTACAAACATTTGAAAAGTATCTTTCTTCTTGTCCTTCAGAAGAACTGGCGCTCCCCATGGAGACTTACTAAGCCAAATGTGACCCATACAAAGATACTCCTCAATTTTTTGAGTCACTTCCTCCTCTTCCTTTCGACTAAACCGATATGGTTGTCAGAAGATAGGCTGACCACCTGGAATTAATTCTATCCTATGATCTCCAGACTTTGACGGTGGCAAACGATGTGGTAGTTCACTAGGAAGGAAACACTACTAGTAATTGTTTCTCTTCATGCTCGTGATCTAAGTTACAACATTAATATTCATCATTCACAATGAAATTACCATCAATAACTGAACTAGAACCATCATTCACATCAGAAGAATCAGAAACAATTCCACTTAAGCTAGATTTCAAAACAAGATAGCAGCATTCAAAATTGTGGTATTTCTTTGTTAATTCCACCAATGAAATCATCAAAAACTAAGTACAAGCATCGTCTCCAAACATGGATACACATTTATCCTTACTATCAACAAATTCTAACTTATGTTGCTTAAAATCAATTGCAAAGTTAAAGAATCACTCATAACCCAAAATTAGGTCCGATCAGCACATGACAATTAATTTTCTTAACATATCCCTGGAGATCTAGTTCCAGTTCTGGAACCATGATATCAAAAATTTCAGTGTCGGCCCCTGAAGCAAGCTTAACCACATACTGGTGGTCACTTGGCTTGGTAGGCACTTGGAGTCTCTGCACAAGTTGAGACTTAATGAAGTTATGTGTGACTACCAGAGTCAAACAACACAATCACATCTTTCCCTAACAATTTGCCCCTAATGTTAAAAATTCACAATTCTAGCTTGACTAGTTTTGGTCATATGACTTGTAAATAGTTAGATGGTCATGATGTGGCTTGTCACACGTGCCAAATAGCATAGGATTCCATTCATAAGGATGTTCTCAAGTAGACCTAAGTGTTAGAACCTTTGGAATGAGTCCAAATTATGCTTAGATACAAGGGAGAAAAAATAGGAGCTATTTTTGGTAATTTTTGCATTGTTGAGGGATCTCCAAGATTCCAACACTAACTTGGTAGGGATGAAAGATCCACCAAAATTAGCATTAGGGATAGGTTTAGGGCTACTCATACCTGCCCAAAACCGTGATGGATCATGTATATATAGGTGATGACATCTCACCAAAATCAATCAAGCAATTTCATGTTTTTTCTCTCATAATGGTGCAATTGCTCTCTATGTTCATAATTGTTTGAGTACTTGTGATTACTAATGATTATAGGAGTGAATGTAGGTCTGGTGTACAGTACTCAGACTGTGGGAGGCCGTACTTTCACACGTGTGAAGCCTTCTTCAAGGATTTGGGCCATTTAGTGAGGTTCAAGCATAGATTTTTGATGGATTTTGATGGTTCAACTTGTGCTAATCTTATGAAATCATAATCTATTGTTTCCCTCATCATTTCAAGTGTTTTAGGATCCTTATTTGCTGTAAATTTTACATGGTATCAGATCCTAAAGGTTGAAATGAGCTAAATCCTTGGTTTTCATTCAATTTGATCACAATTTTTTATCTAAATCTTGTGTAGATTGGATCTTAGCATCTAGTATTGATTCTAGAACTCAAAGTGAGTCAAATACATTGGAGATTGGTGTTGTGTGACTTCATTTGCAGGTGTTTAGGTGTCTAAAACCAGAGGCAAAGTTGAATTCAATTCACATTACCAAGATAGCAAGTTTTGCTTGCTCCAAGCATTGATTTCTAAGCAAGTTTTGGAGGTGATTTCATAGAGGAGGCTTTCTAGCATTCAAGGAGAGGGAATATCAGAGTTTTGGGGACTCTTCAAGGCTGTTATAAGGTGTAGTAGGCACCTCCTAAAGTGATTTAGGTTCAGTCCAACCATTGCTTGACTTATGCACCAAATTAGATCAATTTTTCATCAATTTTGATCATTTTTTGCTTGTGATTGGATAGTAGATTGTGTTGCATCCTCATTAAGTTCCATTTAGCTCTTTTACAAGTGATTTTGGAAGTATATTAGGTTGCTGAAATTCACTCTTGATCAGATCATTTGGAAGCTTTAATGTTCTTTATAGAAAGAGGGGCAATTCTACTAGTATTGTCTACTTCAATCAAGCAAGTGCATTGTTTCTAGTATTCTATGATTTGATTTTGTTAGAGATCATTCTTAGATCTTTATAGGAAGTCTATTACTGATCTTTTCAGGTCCCTAAGAAGTGGGATAAGGTAGACCTTCAATCAAATCAATAGAAGTAACCTTCATTTGTGTCAAGTCCTTGATTAGGAGACTAGATGGCATCTATAAATGCATATCTTTTGGATACTAATGAAAGGCTCAACAAAACTAACTATTCCATATGGAAAGTTAGAATGGAATCTATCATGATCATGCAAGATCTGATGGAAATTGTAAATGGTAAGGAGGGTGAACCTATTCATCCTCAAGAAAAAGCCAAATACATCAAGAGGTGCAATGTTGCACTACATTGCATAAAAATGAATGTTGCAAATGAACTCTTAAGAGAGGTAGGAGATTGCACTTCAGCTCAAGATGCTTGGGAGACTTTGCAAAAGGTCTATGAATCCAAGAACCAAACTAGAATGTTAGCTTTGAAGAATCAAATCTATAGAAGCTATCAAAAGAAAGGAGAGAGTGCACATACTTTTGTCCTAAGAGTAAAGGAATTGAACAAAGAGCTAGCCTTTATAGGTGACCCTATCAAGGATGAAGAGCTTGTTCAACTCATATTGAATGGACTAAGCTTTGAATTTGACAATTTGGTTCAGGGATATGCAATTATGGGTAAGCTACCCATACTTGAAGAACTCCAAGGCACACTCATGGCCGAGGAATCAAGAAGGAGCCAAATGCAAGAGAGGATGGATAGGCTTTCCATCCAAGGTGGAGATGACCAAGCTCTCTTCACCAAAGGCAAAGGATCAACATTCAAGAAGTCTACAAAGCTTGAGGATCAAGAAGGACCCCCAAAGGCATCTCCATCAACCACCAAAGTCAAGAAGGACAAATCAAAGGTGAAGTGCTACTATTGTAGCAAGATGGGGCATTATGCCTCGGAATGCTTCAAGAGGAAGCAAGATCAAAGCCAAGCCAACATGAGCAAAGAGGAGGAGGAGGAGAGTTCACATGAGGACTCTCTCATGATGTCCATATTTTCTTCAACAAGCTTCAAAGGAGAAGATCCTTGGTGGATTGACTCGGGTGCTAGTTCACACATGACTAGTAAAAGGGAGTTTTTCTCTTCTCTCTTATCTTATGATGGACCTATAAAGTCTATCTATACAGCAAATGATGAAGCTTGTAAGATTGAAGGAGTTGGTAGCATTCCCCTTTGCTTAGGATCTTCCAAAAAGATCAACATAGAAGGTGTTTTGTACATTCCTACAATAACAAAGAATCTACTAAGTGTTGGCCAAATGGTAGACAATGGTTTCAATGTTGACTTTGCTTCAAATGAATGTTTCATCAAGAAGAAGGGTAAGATAGTGGCTAAGGGCACTAGACTTGGCAAACTTTATAAGCTGGATGCATTTGTGGATACTAATGTTGTCATGTTGGCCGAGAAGAGCAAAATATCTACCTTTACTTTATGGCACAAAAGACTTGGACATGTCAACTCGGGTTCCATGGAGGCTATGATCAAGGAGGAGTATGCTTTAGGCCTACCAAGGTCTATTGGGAAGGAAGACAAGGTTTGTGAAGCTTGTGCCTTATCCAAGGCACATAAGAAGGTGTTTCCTAACTCCCTCACAAAGTCATCTCATCCTCTTGAACTCATACACTCGGATGTGCACATTGCTAGCACCAAATCTAATGATCCATGTTTTTAACCTTCATTGATGACTACTCAAGATATTGTTGGGTGTTCTTACTTTCCTTCAAGTCTCAAGTATTTGATACTTTTGTAAAGTTCAAGTTGTTTGTGGAAAAGCATCATAATCATAGCATCAAGATTCTTAGAAGTGACAATGGTGGAGAATTCATCTCCAATGAGTTCAAGGCCTTTTGTGAGGAGGAAGGGATCAAGAAAGAGACTTCTTGTCCTTACACTCCTCAACAAAATGGAGTTGCTGAAAGAAGGAATAGAACATTATGTGAATTTTCTAAGGCTTTAAGATTAGATGCTTGTTTGCCCAAATCCTTTTGGGGTGAGTCTCTTGTATGTGCAAAATACTTGATGAATAGGGTGTCTTGCAAAGCAATTGAAGGCAAAACTCCTTATGAGATGTTGTATGGAAAGAAACCCAATCTTAATCACTTGAAAGTTTTTGGGTGTATATGTTATGTGCATGTGCCATTGGAAACAAGAACCAAGGAGGATCCATCTTCCACAAGAGGGATCATGCTTGGATATGCAAGCTCAAGCAAGGGCTACAAAGTCTATCTCCCATCCTTGAACAAATTTGTTGTTTCAAGAGATGTCATCTTTGATGAACATCATATGCATATGCTTGAAGAAAGCTCAAGTGCTCCAACAATCAAGAAGAAGATGGCCGAGGAGCAAGATCTTGGTTTTGAGGAGGAGCTCATGGAGGAGCAAGCACCAAACCCACCTATCACACCAAGGAGATCTTCAAGGGCAAAAGTGGAGCCATCAAGGCTCACATATCAAGGCAAAGGACAGCAAGTTGAGGGTATCTCATCCACTTCTTATGCTTTATCTAGTTTTGAAGAACCGTCTAATGTTGAAGATGCATTGAACTCCAAAGAATGGTATAAAGCTATGTTGGATGAGTATGATGCCTTGATTGAGAATGAAACTTGGTTGCTTGTTGAGAGACCTCAAAGGAATGTAATAGGATGCAAGTGGGTCTTCAAGCTTAAGTTGAATGCAAATGGGAGTGTTAACAAACATAAAGCAAGATTAGTTGCAAAAGGTTATGCTCAAGAGAGAGGGATAGACTATGAGGAAACTTTTGCACCCGTGGCCAAGATGGTCACAATAAGGCTAATCATTGCACTTGCATCACATTTTGGATGGATTCTATGTCAAATGGATGTCTCTAATGCTTTCTTGAATGGTTTTTTGGAAGAAGATATCTATATGGAGCAGCCACAAGGATTCATCAAGCATGGAATGGAGAACAAAGTATGCCATCTCCAAAGAAGCATCTATGGCTTGAAGCAAGCCTTGAGATCTTGGAATTCAAGACTACATTGCTATCTTATTTCACTTTCTTTTGTTCAAAGTGAATATGATCCCACTCTTTACATTAAGTTTGATGATGTTGGTATTGTACTTTTACTCATTTATGTAGATGACATCATCATTAGTGGAAATAGTGTTGATGGTATTGAAAAAATCAAGATAGATCTATCCTTAGAGTTCAAGATGGTAGATCTAGGGTGTCTTCACTTCATCTTAGGCATAGAAATACTTAGAGGGTCTGATTTTATCTTTATAAGTCAAGTAAACTATGCTCAAAGTCTTTTGAAGAAGTTTAAGATGGAAGTATGCAAAATTGTTGACACACCAATGGAGCAAGATGTAGAAGTGCCAAATGAAGATGATGAAAGATCCTTCATGGACATCACTTTGTTTAGGCAACTTATAGGTTCCTTAATGTGGATCACTATAACTAGACCAGATCTTAGCTTTAGTGTATGTAGGTTGAGCCAATCCATGCAAAAGCCATTGAATATCCATTGGAAAAAGGCTAAGAGGATTCTAAGATACATCTCGGGTACATTGGATTTTGGGATTCTATATAGAGGAGATGTGATTAACCTTCATGCATTTAGTGATTCAGATTTTGCAGGGGACAAGAGGGATAGGAAATCAACAAGTGCCTATTCAACTTTCATAGGAGAAGGTGTGGTTTCATGGCTTTCAAAAAAGCAAGAAACTATATCTCTATCTTCAACCGAGGCCGAGTACAAAGCTTTGACAACCACTACAAAGGAGGTACTTTGGATCAAGAGATTATTGGTGGAACTAAAGATCATGGATTCAGAGGAGGCACCAATCATCTACAATGACAATATATCAGCCCAACACCTTGCATCTAACCCAATCTTCCATGCAAGATCTAAGCACATTGAGATATGCATTCACTTTGTGAGAGAAATGGTGCAAGCCAAGGAGATTGCTTTGGAGCATGTTCCAAGAAATGAATGTGTAGCTGATCTACTTACTAAACCACTTCAAAAGACACCTTTTATGAAGTTCAGATCATCACTTGGAGTGATTAGTAAAGCAATGATTGAACCAAGCTAGATAGTGAGGAGGAGTGTTAAAAATTCACAATTCTAGCTTGACTAGTTTTGGTCATATGACTTGTAAATAGTTAGATGGTCATGATGTGGCTTGTCACACGTGCCAAATAGCATAGGATTCCATTCATAAGGATGTTCTCAAGTAGACCTAAGTGTTAGAACCTTTGGAATGAGTCCAAATTATGCTTAGATACAAGGGAGAAAAAATAGGAGCTATTTTTGGTAATTTTTGCATTGTTGAGGGATCTCCAAGATTCCAACCCTAACTTGGTAGGGATGAAAGATCCACCAAAATTAGCATTAGGGATAGGTTTAGGGCTACTCATACCTGCCCAAAACCGTGATGGATCATGTATATATAGGTGATGATATCTCACCAAAATCAATCAAGCAATTTCATGTTTTTTCTCTCATAATGGTGCAATTGCTCTCTATGTTCATAATTGTTTGAGTACTTGTGATTACTAATGATTATAGGAGTGAATGTAGGTCTGGTGTACAGTACTCGGACTGTGGGAGGCCGTACTTTCACACGTGTGAAGCCTTCTTCAAGGATTTGGGCCATTTAGTGAGGTTCAAGCATAGATTTTTGATGGATTTTGATGGTTCAACTTGTGCTAATCTTATGAAATCATAATCTATTGTTTCCCTCATCATTTCAAGTGTTTTAGGATCCTTATTTGCTGTAAATTTTACACCTAACACAAAACAAATTGTGAGGACCGAAATATAATGTACTGAATTGACACTCACAAGTACCAGTGAAACATCCCCCAAGACTCACAATCCAGGTAGGCCATGACAATTACTTAGATTGTTCTTTTGAGTAGGAGAATATATGTGTAGGTCTCTTAGACAATTATGAAGAGAGCGATACAATTAGGCGTCTGCGACATCCATGCACTCTTCGAGTCTATTCTACAAGAGTCGTTAAGTATCAATAACAAAGGGAGAGAAATTATCATAAAGCATTGGCAACACATGCGTACATAAAGGAAATAGAGAATCTGGGTATTAGCTATTGTGGAGACAATGATCAAATCACAATTCCTATGCCGAAAAATGGTTCATAGTAATATTGCGCTATGCGTTGTGATCCTACTACGCTAGTTACCTATTAAATTATGTCTCTACTTCTTGAATTGCTCTCACTCTCTCTTGTAATCTGTAAATCTAAGGAATCAGATAATTTCATACAATAGAGTTTACATACGAACTCTGATTCACGCATCATACATCTACTTTGATGATTACCTTAAGATCACCTACCTTGTTCTAAATTATTGTATAAATATACACAAGTTTTGAAAAGATTGTGGTTAACTAATGTGTTAGGCACGATGTGGATATTATAAGGTTGGATAAACCGTTTAGTGTAAGCTATATAGATAACAATCGTGAAGAGAAAGTAGTTACTGCATGCTAAGTTCAAATGGTGACGTATAAGTCTGTATTGGGTTCAGAAGATGATTATTCGAATGGATTGTTGACTGTCGACTGTCAAGTTGATGCCAATGAGAGTCGATTGTTGTGTCGATGTCAAGGGTGTTGACTCGTCGAGTCGACTTTGCTCTGCTTCGATTGTCCATGTGTTTATACAAATTATTCAACTTTGCAAGTAAAACTATAGACATTATAGAGAGTGGATATTTGCATAGTTTAGGAGTACTCAGAAGATGAATTAAGGTGAGGAGGAGCAAGATCAAACTCCAACAAGCTATGTATTTGTGTAATGCTATTTAGTTGTATTGGATTGCCGGATTGCCTTCCTACGCGGCGTGTGAATAGTCCTTTTGGTGTAGTGTATCCCTTCAGGGTTTACTCTGTGTTTGTCCTTGTGTTGCCACTTACTTTTTCTCTGTGTACATTTGTGAAAATATACTAATATCTTTAAGCTTTGCAAAAAAGGAGAAACTTAAGTGCTAGTTATACTAAAGGAATATTGCTAAGGGCTGGGAGCACAACAAAGTGTGTGAGTATGGAAAGTTTTGCCAGCTAACGATTTTGTTTTGGTTCTGGTGCTCTTGTGGGTGTTTATGCTCTTAAGCTTCTAGAGGCACGCAAATTGCTGGCTTAGCTGTCGTCGATAAGCAACACTACGGCCTGTTCCTGTAGCTTCTTCTTTTTCATAGGGCGTCCTTTGATGCTCTACAATACGTTTCTTCAATTCTTCTCTCACATACAGGAGCAGCAGCAGCTGAAGCTAAAGGAGCAACTTGGGATGATGCCGCTCCCCGCCTAAAGCCTTCGCTTCTGCCGCACTTTGCTCCATGAGCGGCACAACATGTGTTCGGAGGGTCGTGAGGATTATGTTGAAGTTTCTGTCATATCAAGAAAATATTCACATTGTTAGGATTATACTATGCGTCATGAACTGACAGAAATTTTTTGTTAGTGATTTCACAAGGATTTACATGATCGGCCTTTTCTTCAAAATCTTGAGGCTTGCGTGGTGCAGGATCTTCGATTTTCTTCCGACCCTGGAAAACCGCTTTCCTTCTACCAGATATTTTGAAATGAAACTTTCCGATTGTTGTGCCTGGTTCTTGATCAAGAGGTCTGTACTTCACGTGCCTTTGCTGTGGAATGAAACCATACTTCTTCCGGCCATAACAGTCAGAAAGCACATGATGTGTTTATCCTGATGTTGAACTTCAACATCAAGACCACATAGGATGGATGAAGACAGAGGAAAGTTGAGGGGAGTGTAGCCTGGCTCGAGATCGTTTCAATCAATACCTATTATGATTTCGGACCAGGCTTCATTCCCCTCAACGTGGCTCTCGATTATGACTGCTAGACCAGATCAAGCGTAAGCTACTTATCAATGAACATTGTATGCTTTATAACGTTTGGGAAACTATTTCTACAACGCTCTGAAGACAATATTCCTTTGTTTGTTATATTCACGTCTTTTGTTTTTTTTATGTTTTTCTTTCAGAGATAGTTAATTGCCTGCCATGCGGGCTGGAATCTCGCCAAAGTGATGATCAACGGTTCATTTGCAAATTGAATTTTCTCTTATCTACTTACCACCTTGTTTGGTTTAAATTTCCTAATTGTTTGATGAACAAGGACCTCTTAAACTTCAGGTCACATTTCATGATGAAACGGGAATCTCAGCTTTGTCTGAAACGCTTGGATCTAGCTTCTCTGAGTGTAGATAATATCAAGCATGAACCTTATTTACAAACTTAACATACTGGCGCTGGCAGTGCTCGCATTTCTGGAATCTGCAGCATTAAAGTTTCTCTTCAAGAATATGTATATAAGAGTTTTCAGTTGGTGGTCGCAAAATCACATGCATATCAGGCTTGAGTTAGACATCAGGAAACGTTCCAGATATTTAGTGCATTCAGTGACCAGGCATAAGGGCAACTGGATGTATCTTCATTTTCAACAGATTGCGAAATGTATTACCGTCAGTTGCTCTAGATAGCAACTTTGCAAACCAGGCGAGAACTTTAATGTCTGTTATCAAAGGAGCCTTGCAAATTGTTCATTTTTATGGAAGCAATCCAAGTCATGCAATCTCTACACCTTCTAGACCTCCAGGTTGATAACGTTTCTGGCTAAGTTATACATTTAGATTCTAGAGTAACCATTCCCGTTTGTGACACACCACTTCTCCGGTTACATGCACTCTAGGAATCTGCGGCATTCTTAATTTAGTTAGCTTGTTCCTTACATGAATGATGGCAGGAAATCATACTTTGTATTTTGGATAATCAGTAGTAAGTTTGATAGAAGTTACAGCTTCAAATTGGTTACTTTGAGGGTAATCATGTTATCCTCGGAATCAGTTTTTCCCTTCGAAAAGTGTACGATCGCGTGCTTTTAAGCATCTAGAACTGAGACTGAAGACGATTTATTTACTCGTTTCGTATCAAAGTTTGCGATCACACAGGATAATGCTTCGTATAGATTGAAATTGAAACTTAGGCACTGTTGTATGTACCAAAATCTCCTGCGAATATTTGCAAAGTTCCATTAAATCTGGTGCAGTTTACCTGTTTACAACAGTGAACTGTTGAATGTAAGTGATGATTCACAAAGCCGGAGGAAAAGACAAAGAAATCGCAAGTGATAAATCGTTGCCTCCATCAAAATTAATGATTATTGTTATTTTTACCTGGTGATACTTTATTTGAAGTTTATTTCTTCGCTGCCTTTTCTTACTTGGTCGTACTGTCTACTCAAGCAGTAATTATCAAATCTGACTCAGGTGAGCGCCTTTCCTTAAATTTGCATTCCTTAGAAGTTAGAAGTTAGAAAAACTCTTGCTATTACTATTTCCCTCGTTGAGAGCTTCATTGGGATGTCATATTAGCTGTAACTATGCAACACCACATATACTACAATTTACAAAACTGTTAAATGTAGGTGGGATGCATGATAACATAATCGACTCATATCCCTGTGAAGCTTTTGGCGATATTTGTGCCAGATGTTTGACTCCTATCCTAAGAAGTTCGCATAGAGCTTTAGGACAGTTCTTAGGGGGAATCCACAATTTTCAATATATAGAGGTTGAATCAGAGTACTACAAACCAACTGAACTGACTACTTCAGTCCTAGGTCTAGTATAATAATATCGTGTAAAGACATGTCAGCTCCGTTATTTTTATATGCCTGTTAATGTAGTCTCATTTTATCAGCATAAGTATTTTACTTCCCCTATTCATCACTAGCAAGCAACTGATGCCATCTCTTTTATTATAGCATGTTAGAAGGTAGAGTTTGAGCTTTCATATGTGATGTAGTTCCCTCATTCGTATCAAGTTATACTTCGCATCTTGAAAAATTAAATAATTTTTTGCCCTATTTGCATGCTTGAGGTGCGAGGAAAATAAGGTCAATCTTCCGAGGAAAGTACTCGAATGTGTTATCGTTTAACTCTAGTTACGAGTTATGACCAGAAACTTGGGTGCTAGATGTTTGAGTCTGGTGAACGCAAAAGTGTTTCTGAGCTCAGGATGCATGGCGCTTTATGGAATTTCGACGTTGAATACATGTATGCGTACTAAACCTTGACGATTCGAACAAAACAGTGATACCGAAAAATACTCATCATTATCTAATCGTAAGCAACGTAGCTCACTACTCGACACTTTTTGTAAAGTTGTTAATAATCAATCATGAAGATGACGCGCAGATACGGTTTGCTTCCTAATGCTCAGTCCAGTTTCGATGTGCTGCAGCATAGATGTGTTACATGTCTTTCTTATATTTCGAGCGTACAATCTTGAACATAGAGTATAAATCTCTTTTGTTTTTATAGAGAAGTAGCGTTTAGTTTCATTAAATTTTGCAGCAAAGTTGTGTTACTAGTACTCATTTAGTAGGCCTTAAAGTTTTGTGCGTGTCAAAGTACTTGTTGTATACCTGTTCAATGGAAAATATGCTCACGCGTCTGCTACTTATAACGATTAATTTGAAGAATTTATCTAGGATTTCCTTTTGGTCATTAAGACGATTGAAATCTTGATCATACTTTGGTATCATTCGAACAAATTTTCAATTGACAACTTGAATTTTAAAATAAGTCGAGAGTTGAATCTTGCAAATCTGTCTGAAATTCACAAAACGCGGAGTTGAACAGGTTGTATACAGACTACGAGGCCCTAGTCTGTCGGGGTCGCTCGCAGAGGCTTCTCGTTTAGCTACTAAATTGCATGCAGATACATTTCGCCATGTCAAAAAATTTCGATAAAGCTTTTACGATACTCATTACATGTCTGAGAATCTCAACAGAAGATAACGCAAAGAAACATGTTTCCAGGTCTCCCTCAGCAAAAGGTCGTTGTTTCCGAGACGTACAATGAATGAACGGCTTTTGAATGCTTTGCAAGCTTGTTATGTTATTAAACACCTGCATAGAAGTACGAATCAGGTTAGGCATTTTTGTTCTCCAGAAACTTCTTTGACGGCCGTTTTTTGGTCATGATGATAAATTCTGTTCCAGATTAAATACGCATCATAGTTTGCATTCAAGTTTTCGACTCATTTCAAAAGTTTTACGAGGGCTGGTTATTGGAGGCTTGGAGATTTGGTGCATGTAGTCCTTGTGTGCTTTTTGAGGATTTGTCGATATCTGGGAGTGGGGACGTTTTATCGATGTTTAATAAAGTGAGTAGGTCAAAGGAAAATACATTCACGCCTTGGCCCTTGATGTGAAACTTCTTGGGCTTCTACAACTAGGAGTAGTACAAATTGAATAATTGAGATCATTTACCTTGACGTACTCATAAATTTTTCTACCGCCAATTTAGCACAAACTTGAACCGAGAATAAAGCAAACTTGCTAGTTAGTTTGGCCTTGTTCTTGTACGTGAACCAAGCTTTGCACAAGTTTGTAGAGAATCGCATTCTCTATTTATTCCGTTGGTCTGGACTTTGGTCAAAGTTGAGAACGCACTCCTAAATATTTCTGAAGTTTGGAAATTCGTATCTGAGTCTATCTGACATCTGTGCTTTTTAAAGCCTTAAGATTCATAACTATGGGGCCTATGGGCCCTAAAAATTCTCCTTGGCTTTCGAGTATTGTACTGTCAAATTAAGATGCCTCATTCCTGACATTGCATAGATTCGAGTGCTCAGTTCATCTTTTTTTTCTTAAACTCGGGTGTACTGTGTAACCGTGTAAGGCAACAATTTACTACTCAGTGCTCACATTGTAGTTGTACAATCTAAGTTCCAACTTGTGAAATTTGTAGGTAGGTCCACCTGACCCAGTGTTTGGGAAAGCCGGCATACTTCAAGAATGGAAGCGACATCTTTTCCCAAAAACTGGCATGGCAAAAATTGTAAAGGATTTTTTATGTCATAAATCTTGGGTTTTATAGAGGAAAATCGGCAAGTAAGAGCTTGTCACTCAATAGAGACCGAAGAACTTTTTCACATATCGGTTTTTGGAGGAAACCTCAAAAAGGTTTCCCGAACATTGCACCGGACCCCCTCTTCAAAAAATGTTTCGATGTTGCTCTACGTGGCTCAAACGGAGTCTCCAGTCCCGACTCGTGTCTCTTGTTCAAGCAGGGGCCGGGACTGGGGAGGTGCTGACTCCTGAGCTCGGCTGAGGCTTGAAGGCTCGATGCTTTAGAGAGCAAATGCCAAATAGCTTTCCCCAAGGATCACTTTCGTGAAGAATTTATGGGGGGAGGGTCACCCACCCAGTGCATTATGCTCAAGAAAAGCGGCCGTCAAAATGCCCTGAAGCGTCCTTGCCTGTCTTAATTTTCGGTTTTAGTTTTTTTTTTCGATGTTTTTCTGCCATAAATTTGTTTTTACATGCATCTTCGAGGTCAAAGGTCAATGTAAGAAAAGGTAAGCTTTTTTTATGTCCATGTAAAAGAAATTTGCCATAAATTTTTTCTCCCATAGATTCTGCAGTGAGAGGCTTAATTAAAACGTTACAAGTTTGTGGCACTCTCGAATGCAAAGTTGGTCATCACTCATTGAACCTAACATCATGAACTTTTCTATCAAACTCATAGAATAACAAATGTTGAAACGTCCTTTGAAATATTTTTATTTTGCCTAAATATTGAAAACCTAGAGTATGAATGTTTTGCCAATAAAAAAGATATGTTATAAGTTATAAACCTTTGACTTCCAAAAAGCATAGGACTTCGGCACCATATAGTCTATTTCTTGGAAAATGGCCTTTTAGGTGACCTTACATGGTAAAATGGATGTAATATTATGATGAGCATGTTAAGGCACACCAACCAAATGTGAAATATCTAGAAAACATCTTTCCCAAATATAAAGGATGGTATGGAAGGCCTTTTCTTATGAATGTTCAAAACACGATGACATTTGTTTTGGGAATTTGACCTGAAAAAGAGCAATCTTTTTTGGTGTTTTTTAATGGTCCTAGTTTTAGGCCAAAATCATGGAATATTTTTTTAATAAATCTCTAAATTTTGTTTTTAAAAAAAGCCAAAAAAAAATGCATATTTTAAATAAAGAACTACAAGTTTTTTGTTGCAAACTTCATAAAACCATCATAATTATCCCAATGTTCGAAATGATCCAAATTTGACGATCACCATTGTACATAAGATAATTTGCGAATTTGGTAAAAATCTTTCAGAAATACTTGACAACACTATTTTGGCATGCTTGTCCATGCTAGTGGAGAAAAAAAATTTAAAATAAGGAAAAATAGGATTTTTGTTGGTGGAACATACCCACGATTAAATTGATCAAATGTTTAGTTGCTTTTCTAAGAGGTTGAGATGCAAGAAAGCATTTTTTTTTACCAGTGTTTCAAAGCATTGTTGAGGAATCGTATGCGCCAAAGCCAAACGTGTCATTAATCAGATACACATGATTTTCGTGATTATATTAAGGCGTCCAACGAAACAGAGCGATGCGTAGCTAATATTAATGATATTAGCCTTCAGCACCAATTTAAAATCAAATGTAACAAATCTGACATTATATTATTATGGGGCAAACTATTTTCAAATTCAGTGTCATGGCTACCTCTTGAAGGAGTTCGATTTTTGTTTAACATTCCATCGACTCAAATCAAGCTTGGTGTTTGTCTCCCTTGAAGTCCTTGCTAGAAGAACAAAAGACGCAAAGAGAACATCGTGAGATTGATCCATTTGCCTCATTAAATTTTTTGGAATCAAGTATTCAAGAAGCTTATCATTTTTTTGATGAGTTTGATCAACATTGGTGGATGGACTTTTTCGAGGAACTCAGTTTGCTCAACCTCGAACATACATCAACAACTAAAGAATTTCATTGGCGTCATAAATTAGGAACATCAACTACAACTATCGAACATTCAAATCTTCCTCGAAATTATGATTTTTTGCAACTTGTGCAAGGTGAGGAACGTGAAATTTATGTGGGCTCAAGGAAGAACAGGCAAAGTGTAAAAGCTGCAAAAATGAAATGGCGCGGTGATTTGAATGAAATCCAAATTGGAAGCCTTGTTGCACTTCTAGCTTCAAAAAACAATGGACATCCATTTTGGATTGCCAAAGTACTTGGTTTTATTCAAAATAGCAATCAAACAAAAGTAATCTGTGCCCATTGGTTGCTCACCACTTCAACGAATGCTTTTTTGGGAAGGTACGAACTCGAAATGTTGCAAGTAGATCCAAAGGGCAAGAGACGGAGATTGCCAAAAAATCAACCAAGAGTCAATGATTTGAATCTACAGGATGTAGATGTTTTGGCATTTAATTTTGAATTAACAATGACCAATCATCCACGAAAGTCAACTATATCTATATTGAAAGAACGACTTGGATTATTGGAAAAACCATCATCCTCCACTCGTCATCAATAGAGAAAAGCTGATTTACAAGGTTTTTTGTCAACATTAGACGCGGATTTTGAGGAAGATATGCCAGTTGACTCTAATGAAGAAGACGGGTCTACCACTTCATCAGCTGGAAACGAGAGTGTTGAGAATATGTCAAGTTCTGAATTGAGAGGCATCAGTGAAAATTCCTTAGAAAATGTACTTTAAAAAAAAAATGTGCAAATACAATTTAAGTTGTTTTGTATTTCAATGGGATTTCGAGTTTCAAAAATCATTTGTTTTCTTTGGACTCCAAAGTGCCATTAAACACAAGTGCTTCAACGAGATGAACTTGAATAAAATCTGCCTCGTTCAATTTTTTGGGCACTCTGACAAAATGAGACAACATTGTTTTCTTCTGATCCATGTCGTCAATAACAAGGGCCAGATATTTTTGTGAACATTCCAAACATTTCTTTCGATGCCTGGCCAACTTTTGTCTTTCAACCGTTTGTTGATCTCTGTGCAGTTCAAGAGCTTTTGGAGCATCCACTGACAATACAATGATTCACTTATTTAATAGAATAAAGATCATACCATAATGATATTCAAAAAGATTGCTACTTAAATTTTTTCAAAACAAAAAGTATTAAAATGAATGACAAATTTGATTAATATTTACCTTTCTCATCATTGGCCTTTGCAAGTTGTTTTCCAGACTTTAACAACTTGCAAGTGGAACATACTGTCATTCATGATTTTTTGGGAATCTTTACTAGTTCAAAAAAAAAAAATTCAAATTCTAAGAAAATATGAGTAACTCAAATAGGGAACATTTTTTGTTTGGCAAACTCTTTGTACATCAAAAATATTTCTAATTTTGTAAAATTATCCGGCAAGCGAAAATGTAAGGAATTAGGCAATTTCTCTCCATGCACATCTATGAAATGCTTTAGCCAAGCAGTTGCATTTAAAGCATCTGGAGAAATAGTTCGACCCTGTAAGGATCCCCGTAATATTGGGTCTTTCTGAAGTCGTGCATGCATTCGTTGAAGTCGTGAGTTTCCGATTGCGTGAACTGCTATGTAAGCTTTGCGACAAACCTCCAAAGCATTTAAAAAATACGAAAATGAGTTTTTGTCCGGCCTCACTGTTACACACACATAGTAACTTCTCTCATCCTTACTTTGTAAAAAGAAGTTTGATCTTAATCTGATACTCAGCTTTTGCAAACAACAGGATGAGCAGCAAATAATATTCCGTATCTTTCGAATCTTAGATTTTGTAATCAACTGTTTTTGACGATTCGTTAAATCAGGTGAGGATCTCAAGTCTCTCTTGTATTTTTCTTTTTGTTTGGAGTCTGATCTAAAAATTGAACTTGTGACACTAGTAGGCGCTTGAACTGGTTGAGAAGGTGTTAGAATTTCATGACTCGGAATTCTGGCTCCAACCTCAGGATGTTCTGGGCCCTCAGAAGGCTCTAAATTTTCAACGAATATAGCCCTTTTAGATTCAACACAACGAACATCACTTTGAGAAGGTCTCCTACGAACATGAGAAAAGCTTGAACGTCGCGGATCAACAGACTTACGCAAATCTGTTGATTTACTAGAATTAGTAACTGAGTGAATTGAAGCTTTTGACTCATCACTCAATGATTCAACTTGTTCAAAAGAACAATGTTCTAATTGTGCAAAGCCTGTATCTGAAGAGGAGGACGAGGTGGAAAGATTTGACACAAGTTGAGTTACAGACGTCATTTCTTGAAAAGTACTTGCGTGAGAAATTTCAGAAGATGAACGGGTAAATGATGATGATGCCACATCATTTATGAAAACATGTTGAGAATCAGGAGTGGCTTTATAAAAAAAGCTTTCATTGGGAATATCAGATGCAGATGATGCACTTGTTGCAACGTATTGAGTTACAACTACTAGAATAGAAGAGGTAGAACTACTTGACATCATAACCTTAAAAAAAAATTCTAACTATGTACTTATGCTAAGCATAGACCCAATAAAATAGTTAATACATAAAATAAAATGTGCTCCACAAACTTAACTGCAACCTATGCTAGTCATAGAACAAATAAAAAGCTATGCGAACCTCAATAGACGTAAACAAGAATGTTTAGCAATATCCTTAGGGTTAAGGTTGACCCAAGAGCAGGTTTAGGGTTGGGTTTAGGTTTGGACAGGCTCGAGGTCGGCGTGAAGTGAGGTGAGTCACGGAAACTCGGTCCCAACGCAAGCTCGAGGTCGGCGAGAAGTGAGTTGAGTCTCATGCTCCAAATCGACATGAGGCGGGGGTCTGGAAAAAAAATTATTTAAGGACCGTAGTCTAGGCATAACTCACCTCATCTACGAATTCAAAAGCACACATGCTGCCAGAGCTCTCGCTGCGACAAAGTCACGGATTTCTATAGTATATTTAATGCGTTCTCGCTCACACATTTCTTGACGGTAAGATTATTATCATTTTTTAACTTTGTTCTATGCTTAGCATGGGTACTAAATTATTGCATTACTAAATATTCAGGTTTTAGCTAGTGTTCATCTTCTTAAAACTTGAGTGACCTATGCGCAGCATAGGTGGCTGCACGAGTCCTCTCCTCTAGCCTATGTTGAGCATAGGTTGTGCTCAGGTCCTAAGTAACAACCTATGCTCAACATAGGAAGCCGGTGGGATCTTTCTATTCTTACCACATTTCGACCTATGCTGAGCATAGGTTGCATCTCTGGTCCTCTTCTAACCTATGCTCAGCATAGGTCGTCACTCGCGTAGTTACAAGCTAAGATTCACTAGCTATGCTAGAAAACAGGACTTAAGCTAGAAAGCAGGAAGAGAATGCTTAAGGAGGCTAAAAGAGGAGCAATCATCATAAACTGAATAAAGGAATACAATGTTGCCCTACTTATACCCTCTCCCTAAATCAAATGGAGGATTCAAAAAAAGGGAGGGAAAAGGATTTGGAGGAAAAATAGTGCGCCCTCCCAATAGGAGGACCCCCACTCCAAATCAATGTGACCAAGTCCTAAAAATATAACCAAATAGGGACCAATGCCAGTATATGAAAAAAAAGGGCCCTTAGGCCTGCTTATGCATAATAACAATAAAAGAATGGACATAGCGAATGTAATGAGCCAAGTCTCCCCTACAGAAAAACAAAGCCCTCCACTGGCTAGCAAGCATAATGACTATCTAAAACAATAATGTAAGCATGCTAAATACTGAAAAATCATGAACTAATGGAAATACTGATGGAGAGGACATAAGTCGTCACAACAGATACCCCAAAAGCATTATAACTGTGTAAAGCAAGTACTAACCAAATACGACAATAAAGAATAGTCATAGCTATCCAAATCATGAAGTAGATGGAACATCTACAATGACATTTGTAGTAGAGGAGAGAACTAACACCATGAGGGCTCTAGCCTGATCTGCCAATAATGGTGTGTGATAAAACACATCAATAGGCTCCCAAGTGGCCTCCTCAAGAGGGCGACCATCCCACTCTCAAGAAAAACTGAATCTGTCGGCAGCGTCGACTATGGTAAAGGCGAACCTGGTGAATGGCAGCTGGTAAGAAAGGGAACAACTCAGGATCAACATCATGGTGACGAAGGGAACATCTCGGCCACATCATCAAAAACCAAGCCATATGGAACAGCCAAGAATGCCAAGGAACTAGAAGAGGATCAAGCAGCAACTAGGAATGCCAAGGTATTTGTAATGCCCAAGCTAGTAGAGGATCAGCCCAAAAGATAGGGACATCATACCAAGGTATCCAAAAAGCCCGAAAAGGTAGAACTGCATCAGCAACGGGAAGCCAATAAGGAAACTGAAAAATGGATGGAAACTCATCGCGAATAGCCGCATCATACACGATAGCTAAAATGGAGAAATATGCACCAGCATGGTCAAAAGCCCATGGTATCCATAAGGCCCATGAATGAGAAGTAGCAATGGCACACGGTACCCTCAAGGCCCATATCACAAGAAGAGCAGCATGCCAAAAGCTCCAGAAAGTCCAAGAAATCAATGCCATCATCTAAAAAGATATGATGCATGAAAACAGTAGCAACAAATCTAGAAATAGTAGAGGCTCCAATTGAAAAACTGTAGCCAAAAAACTCATTTAGAAAGACCTCATATGGACATACCAATCCATCATAGGATACACCAAAAACGGATGGAGAATCGGATGACCCATCGAAACTGGCTACAAGTGTAATTCCAAAGTACACACCAGGCGCACAAGTGAGGAATAGAAGAAATACACTAGAACGAGGAACAGGAATAGCAACATCAGTAGCAAGCATCGGAGCAATATCCACGTATATCTGGGAGTGAGTATCAAAACACATATGAGCAACACTGAAGTATATGGCAACAACATCCCCAAAAACTATCCAAGAGAGGAAAAGGAACTCTCTCAAGGTACCCTGATGGTCTCAGAACACCAGAACAAAGTGGCAACTCAGCATCGGAGATCAAGCGATATGGAACAACCCAAAATGATGGGGAATCTGAAAATCACCCGGACAAACAGGAGCTGGAACGGAGGCAATAATCCAAGCCATCAGGATATGCCAAGCCTGACAATGAGCAACAATCCAAGGAACACATAGAGAGCCACATGCATAATCATAATAGGCGATCAGTAATATGGAAAAACCAGCACCAATTAACAGGTCCAAATGAAAACCAAGCTATTTGTAATAACCAGGAATGCCATATAACCATAGCATCGGCATGGACTGCAGGAAACCTATATGTAGAAACACAAGGAGACTGAAGGATCCTCGTATACTCATCTAGAAAGATCCTAGCATATAAATATCCTAGATAAGTAATAGTGACCATCTGGCAAATATCCTCGGATGGAAAATGGTAAGGGCGAAAGGCTCATGAGTCATGTCAGGAACTGTAGAAATATCATGAGGCAAATCACAAAACCTCAAGCAGAGATCCATGGAATAAAGTGAAAGAAGACACAACCTGATCACCAATAGCGAGGGAACCAGAAACGTGGACCTGTGAAGAACCCCATAGAAATCAGCAGGAACATCGGCCATAACGGACTCAAGAGATGGAGATATAGAGACCAATGGAGAAGACACTGCACCAACCACCGAACCAGGAGGGCTATCTGAGGTAGGCGCAAAAGCAATAGTAGAAATACCACCAAGGTATACGGCCTCAATATCAATGAAACCATGAATGATCACCGAATACGATATCTATGAATCAAAGCATATAGGCGCAAGGCATGTAGCAACAACCTGTAAATCCGGAGCAGCATCAACCTGAGTAAGAGGACCCACGGTCAGTGAAAGTGAGGTAGCAACTAATGTACTCTGAATGAAAAGAAGAGCTGCATTATGAGCCTTTGGCAGGCTACGCATAAATTCCTTCCCGGTAACCAACTGATAGTCACTCTGGGAATCAATACCAGAAAGTAAATGATGTCGACCGACATGTGTAAAAGACAATGTTTGTTGAGAAAGATCCACAGCAACAGTACCAAGTGACAAAAACCAATCTGCACCAAGAATAATGTCATAGCGCTCTAGAGGAATAATATAGAAATCTGCCTGTCCAGAAGAGTCACCAATGCTATAGTCCAAGCCTTGAAACATCTGAGAACTGGAAAAAGAATGGGAACGAGCAACCTCGACACTGAGAGACTGTGTAGCAGAAATAGGTGTAGCACGAATCCTAGTTTAAATGTAAGTGCTAATAAATGAATGTGTACTGCCAGTATCCACCAAAGCAATATACTCTCATCCCAAAATGTGAACATGTAACCGAATAGAACGAGGACCGAGACGCCCACCAGCCCAAGTAGCATAAGCAAGCTGTGCATGGCAAGCGGCGGAAGCAGGATCATCAGGAAGCGGGTCAGCCAGCTCACCAACAGAATGTGGGTCAGGAGTATCAAGAATATGGATATAAATATCAAAAATCATCAAGAGTAAGACCCTCATGGTAAAAAATATCGGTAGGAGGACCAGGAGGAACGGTAGTAGAAGAAGCCAAAGTAGGAGAAGCAGTGGAATGAGAGCAAGAAAAACGAGAAGAAGTGGATAACTCAGGATACTTATGTTGCAAGGTAGTAGCCAAAGAGATAGCATCTGAGAGAGTAAGAGGCCGAAAAGATGAGACATCATATCGTAAGGTGTCTCTAAGACCGGCAATAAAATGTGAAATAAACTCTGTAGGATAAAGTTCAGTAAAAAGGTAGGAAAGCTCAATAAACTAATCAATATAAGCAGTCAAATCACTAGTATGGCGAAGGCTACGAAACAAATCACATTGGCGAACCAACCATTGTGGGTCAATCATAGCCATATGAAGATCATGTCGAAAAGCCTAGCCATATATGTAATCCCTCACAAGTAGGCTCAGAGCGATAGACACGCCACCAAGTCTGAGCTCGACCATCTAAATGTAACGCAGCAAAATGCACTTTCTGGGTTTCAGTCTTGAGATACATAAGAAAATAGGTCTCTAACTTAGAGAACCGATTTTCCAAGATATTCCCATCAAATGAACTAGAATATGTAGTAAGCTGGATGCGATCACGAAAATTACGAGCAAAATGAGGCTCAGGATTATCTAAAAAAGTAGAAGAAGAAAATCCTGATGGTGCGGAGGGAAATCCAGGTGTCCCATGGTACAGAAGACCCGAAAGTAGACCCATAAGGACTAGTACTATATGAAGGGAGACCAAACGTACTACCAAAAGCACCTCCTAAAGATGGAGATGGAGCAGGAGCAGGTGTACTCAAAATAGAAAATAAGGGTCTTGGAGGGTGGTATCCCCTCGTGGTAGGATAGTCTTAAGGCTAGAAAGAATACGATCAATACGACTCTCAAGATGATCCATGCGGGAATCAATATGTGTAAAACGATCATCTAAAGAGCTCTACAGAGGGTCTTCTGATGAAGAAGTCGCCATAGGGACTAAGGAAGAGACAAAAAACTAAGGGAGAGGACGTTTGTCATCACCCCAACTTAGTCTAACTTCTGAAATCACCAAAAATGGCACGTAAACAGTCAATCAAGATGGATAATAATCAAAAAATGAGGGTGAACAGGAATAGGGGACTAGAAAGAGCAGTATGTGAGCAGAAAAGACAGCAAGTAGGTGCAAAAAGGAAGTGCAAAAAGGACGCAAGCAATACTTGGGTGGGTGTTGATCCGTCGTTCACTTGGTAGTGCCAACAAAGATAGGTAAAAGCTGAAGAAAATAGGGCACTGGGCAGCAACTACCAAGATCCACAATATGCTGAAGAATAGGCTGAAAAAAGATGCTGAAGTAAAGTGTCGAACAACCTCCAATCAATAGCCGAAACGGACAGCAAGTCGGTGAAAACATTAGGGCCCTTTTTTAACTCAAAAAGGGCCTCTTCCTTGCCTAAACATGTTTGATAATCTGGATTAATTAACTTGCTAATAGTCCTATGTGGCAGTTCACCTTGGGTTTAAGTTGAGTTCAAACCTAGTCACATAGGTTGCCTTTGAACGTAGTATATTTAATGAATAAAGAGTAAAATTTAATACTTGTAAAAAGATAGATTTATTTTTGAATTTGTGAAAGTTGAAATTTTTTTCACACTTCATGGGTCTTTTTTTTTAGCTTTATTTTGGTGAGAAAAATTAAGATTTTTTTTTTTTTTGAAAATGTAATGGGGGGTGGTACCCCCCCCACCCCCTCTCCCCTCCCCTCCCCTCCCTCACGGCTCTCCTTCCACCCCGCTCCACCCTGCATGGCCGTCGTCCCATGCAGGCTCTAGACTCGCGTAGCTCCACCTTGGCACCCCAGGCCGCTGGTCCGCCTTGATATCCAGTGGCCCGACTTCAGCCAGCACATGCTTAAGCCACTGCTCTCGAGAAGAACAATGGGCATCGAGCCAGGCCAGCGGCTCGGAGTGTGTTGGCCCGGGGTGTGCAGGAGCATGTGCGGGCGTTGAGAGTGGAGCGGGGGAGGGCCCACCCCCCTTACATTTTCAACAAAAAAAAATCTCTTAGGTACAATGGAGAGGGCTCCCCCATTGTACCATTTATTTTACATCTCAAAATGAAAACTAAAAAAATTTGCAACATATATTCTCACCAAAATAAAGCTAAAAAAAAGACGTATGAAGTGTGAAAAAAATTTCAACCTTCACAAATTCAAATTTTGAATTTGGGCCTTGCTTATGAATGTCACATTCTCATTATAATGGGCTAGGGGAGTATAGTTAGAGTGTGGTTAGTGGGTGAGTTAGATTTTGGGGATGTCGTCTAGGCCATTGAATGTGCCATGTCATATGGACCATTCCATCTCACTTGTAACTCTTTTATTGGTACACATGTCATCATTTACACTAATTATAATTAGTGAAGAGGCCCTTTTTGAGTCCAAAAAGGGCCCTAATGGAACCGCTGAAAATGAGACTGGAGCAGAGCGCTGGACAACCTCCAGTCAATATCAAAAATGGACAGCAAATCGGTGACAAAAAGTGTCGAAAATGATGAGGTAGTAGGGTGCTGGTAATAGCTACCAAATCTGTAAAAACAATGAAAATCTGCCGAAAAAATCAACGAAAGTGATGGGTTACCGTTGAAAATGAGATGGTAATAGGACGCTGGACAGCCTCCAATCAATATAAAAAGTGGACAAGAAATCGGTGATGAAAAGTGTCGAAAATGATGAGATAGCAGGGTGCTGGGCAATAGCTACCAAATCTGCAAAAACAATGAAAATCTGTCGAAAAAATCAATGAAAGTGATGGGTTAACAGGGCGTTGGACAACCTCCACCAAAACTGCAAAAATGATAAAGAAATCATCGAAAGTGATGGGCAGTAGGGCACTGGACAGCCACCACCAATCTGCAACAATGACAGAGAAAAATTGATGAAAGTGATGGGTGGCAGGGCGCTGGACAGCCTCCACCAATCTGCAAGAAGGTTGACGGAGACAAATTGATGAAAGTGGTGGGTGGTAGGGCGCTGGACAGCCTCCATCAATCTGTAGGAAAGTGCTCTGATACCAAGTTACAAGGTAAGATTCACTAGCTATGCTAGAAAGCAGGACTTAAGCTAGAAAGCAGGAAGAGAATGCTTAAGGAGGCTAAAAGAGGAGCAATCATCATAAACTAAATGAAGAAATACAATACTGCCCTACTTATACCCTCTCCCTGAATCAAATGGAGGATTCAAGAAAAGGGAGGGAAAAGGATTTGGAGGGAAAATAGTGCGCCCTCCCAATAGGAGGACCCCCACTCCAAATCAATGTGACCAAGTCCTAAAAATATAATCAAATAGGGTCCAAGGCCAAGGTTTTATATGAATAAAAAGGGCCCTTAGGTCTGCTTATGCATAATAACAATAAAAGAATGGACGCAGCGAATGTAATGAGCCAAGTCCATAACTTGCGTGCTCTAGTCCCACCTATGCTCAGCATAGGATGTCTTCGCATGCTGCTTGATAACCTATGCTTAGCATAGGTTAGAAGAGGACTAGAGATGCAACCTATGCTCAGCATAGGTCGATAGGTGATAAAAATAAAAACATCACGTCGACGTCATATGCTGAGCATAGATTGGTACTCAAGACCCAAACACAACCCATGCTCAAAGGTCATTACTCGTATTTTTTTCGTTTTACAAGGCTCAGTCTGAGAAAAGTGAAACTTTTGAGATGTTTTAGTAAGAAAATGTGTTGAATTTTTAGTTATGATTTTTAGAGATTTTTCACAAAAACTGTTGTCTATATAAAGTTTTCGGTATTTTCATTAAGGTAATTATTGAAATTTTTCTAAAGAACCTTTTTCTCTGCAGATTCTCAATTGTCTCTGATAATCTTCAAAATGTTGAGGATTTCTTTTAAAATTTCGGGTAAACCTCAAGATATTCTATTAAAAGATAAGAAAAAATTCATGTACTACTTCACCAAAGGGGTCAACAACACAAAGCTGTCTGAGCTTTTTATTCATCTAGCTGAGAAGCCTGGCAGGGGAGACTCACAGTTCAAAAAATCAAGGAAGATTGCTTGCTGATCAACCAGATGAGAATGAGGAAGAAGGTTTTGTGAACGTACTTGTAAAGGAGACGGATAAGTCTCGTTCTATTTTCATTAAAAACGAGACTATGATAAAGATTCGACTTTGCCAAGATGAGGCCATCAAAGCTTATTTTGATAAAGCTCTAGTTACTTTGGTGTGTAATTATAAAACATATTTTTTATTCATCTATGTTTACATTTGTTCCATGTTTAGCATAGTGGTTAGTAAATATAAAATTCTATGAACTTTTAAGTAAAAAACCTTTTTGTAAATTGAGTACTCATGTGTTGTGAGCATAGCCCGTACAAATGCCTTTACTCATTATATTTTAAATTTGTTTTTTATTTCTTGCCCAGAGCATGAAGCAATGCTGAAAAATGGTTCCAGCTGCTATTGTTGAGGGGAAAGATCTGGTCTACTCATTATGGAGTTCAAAAGATGTATCTATTGGACCTCGCAAGCCTGCTTCTACCACTACTCAAGTCACAAAGCCAGCCTCTGAAAACGTTGAGGATGATACTATGGCTGTCACTCATCCCAAAAAAAAAAAAGATCTCATCGTATTTCTGAGTCCTCTCCCACTAGACTCAAGTCACGCCCAAAGACCACGGCTACACATCGCCACAAGTCCATTCCATCTATTGAAAGCAAGAAAGCCACGACCGAACCGTCGATGTCTTTACTTGGTGCCTCCATCAGCCCCTTATAAGATAGCTCTGAGCTTGCTAAATTAAGGGACAATATTCATAAAACAAAAAAATTTAAAAAAACAACTTTGATTTTAGATATAAATCAGTGTGATAGGCCACGTGTAGACCCAATAACAGGAGACAGGCCAATGGAAGTAAGAGAACCAAATGAAACACATGTACATAACAAAGATCATACACAGGCCATAGTTACTCCTTTTGATGTTTTGGTTGATCCCAACGAACACAACGATGTTGCAAATTTTGATTTTTCTTTATTAGATTCATATCATTTTTTTGTTCTTGGGGGCATACACAGTTTACAAGCCCGACAACAGTTATCTCAAGAGTATCCCCATATTTTATCCTTTCGAACTGTGAGTGCAATTGCATTTGTTGGCCTGACAGTGGAAGAAGCCAAATTATTGGCCTGGGACCATAACATTGATCAAGATTATCGGATGAAAATGACCGTCATACAAAGAATCCGATTCTTTCACAAAGAATACACGAGAGTTTCCAAAGCAAGAGATGTGAATCAACTAGAGCTGAAAGCACTTTGTGCTCAAGAGACAGGCCTGTCTTTTGATTCTCTCTCTCTCTCTCTCTCTCTCTCTCTCTCTCTCTCTCTCTCTCTCTCTCTCTCTCTCTCTCTCTCTCTCTCTCTCTCTCTCTCTCTCTCTCTCTCTCTCTCTCTCTCTCTCTCTCTCTCTCTCTCTCTCTCTCTCCTTTTTTGTGTCATGGATACGAGCAGAGTATTCGCTCAAATGATTTGTTTCGCAAAGCCTTACAAAATATGATAATTTTTTTCAGCTTGCTTTTCGCAGTGACCAGATAATTTTTTTTGTTATGCTCGTCATGGAATGCTCTGGTCATAATATATGTTATAATCTTTTTAAATTGTTTTTATCAGACTAAGACTTTGAACTCAATTTTAACACTCCCTAAATTCCTTATCAAATAATTTACTTTTTCTATTTTACGTGTGGACCCTTGTTGACAAAATTTTTGAAAAATGAGAAACTTTTTAAATAAAAGGCCAACCTGCTCAAGGTGCCTTAAAGTCAAAGAAAAAAGTTGTCAACACTCAAACTTTGAAGCCAATCCCTACAGAAATGAGAATATGAGAGTGGATAAACATGCAAGGGATTAGCTCTTCAGAGTTAATAATAAGTGTTTTTTCTAGAGTTGCCGATGGTCAACTTTCTTTGGCAGCACAGGGTGAGACCATTGCGGAGGAGGATCCATTAGAGACCTACCTTTCCAAAAGTGTCGATGATCAACCATGCCTTTACTCAGTTGGAGAGGGTGATTGTAGAGAAATTTTGAAATTTTAAAAAAAAAAATGTCTTATACACTCTGCATTGCCGATATACCATATGGATTTCAGATGAAGGAATCATAAAATGACGATTCTCCCTTCAAATTCATTGAAATCCATAGTTTCATGCAGGGTTTTCTCGAAATCACAACTTCTCCAATTTGGAGAGCTGTTATCTTTCATTCTTCTTGGCAGTCAGCTTCAATACAGAAAGCTCTACTAACTTTCTGTAATGCGGGAACAGAAAATACTGTGTGATAAGTTTTTTAGTTTCTGAATTATTAAATTATATTTTAAATTTTTTATTTTAAAGTTAACTTTTTTTATTTATTTTACTTGTAATGTTCCATGTCATATACAAGCCCAATGTCAAGAACTCGGGAGGAGCACGACTTTGCAATGAAATAGAATACATAACCATCAATTATTATTCTTTGAATGGCAAACGTTTGATGCTTCATTACAACACTTTCGGACTGACAAGTTTTGTAAACTTGTTCCAGTATCCAACCGTGACAAAGACACTAAAGAATCCAATGACAGGTTCTGTGGCTTATCCCTATCAAAAGCCACAACAATTAATTAATCATTTAGTTGATATTTTTTCTCACCCAATTGATTGAATTTTGGATTTATTTAGCGGTAGCGACACTACGAGCGCATGTGCTATTCAGAAAGGCAGACATGTTGCTGCAGTAGATTTAGATTCTAATTTAGTTGATTTTATAAAAATGAGAATGAAATCTCTTTCAATTTTGTCAGATGAACTATCTGAGGTGGGAAAGAGTTTAGTTAGCGAGGATTCAGTAATTCCCTTGTCCAAGGAACCTCAACCTCCTACTAGTAGAAAAGTAGGTGATACAGGAGAATTTGATGATGTCTTGCTTTAAAATTATAATGGTTACGGTAGTCGAGAAAACTGTAGAAGAAGTGCCACTTGAAACTACAGTGGCTACTCAAGAAAAAAAAAAAGATGTAAATGATCTCGATAATTTTTGGAAATAAAAAATTCTCTTTTGTTTCAAAAATAATTGCGTTTATATTTTTTAATCTATTGTGTTTTGAATTTTTTTTTTATTGATTTGATATTTTAAATTTATTTTTTAAGGATTTAAACTAAGAATTTGAAATATTATAAAAATTCTAATATTGATAATCATTAGCAAAACTAAAAATTGTAACGATTTGTCAAGTTTATAATATTTTAATTTTGGATGTGTTTTTATAATATTTTTTGTAAAAAAAAATATTGTTAGAAATTTGAAAAAATTAAAGATTTTTTTCAGGGTGATTTAAATATTTTTAAAAATCATTTAATCTCGATTATCGTAAAGTAATTTCATTTGTGTTTATTTAATGTTTAAATATTCAATAAACTTAAACAGGTATAAGTAAAGATTTTAAAAAATTTAAAACTTTAAAAAATACTAATTAAAATTTTTATTATAATTTTTATTATAATTTAAAAAATATTTTTTTCGCTACAAGAATTGTAATTCAAAACACTTTTAAAATCTCAAAAAAAAAAAACTATAACTTTTGTTTTAAATAAGCAAAAAATATTTCTTAGTTATTTTAGTGGTTGTGTATCTAATGATTTTTTTTTTTAATAGTACTATTATTTCATATAAGCTAATTTTAAGTTACTTATGAAAATCTATTGACCAAATTTTTGTAGCTTGAATTATTTTCTTGCAAAATACAACATTTTTTTAACATTACAATATATTTATTTGAAATATTTTAAATTTGGATACTTTTTTAAAAAAATTAAAAAATATGAAAAAAAACATGGGCATCCATATCATTTCTTTTTTGTTTGGTCATCATGTTTCAAGCATGTCACTTATGCATCTTTATGAGTCATAATTTGTCTTTTCAAAAAAAAATCAAAAATTATAAGCACAATACTTTTGTAAAAAAATTTATGGTCCTTAGATTGCACAATATGCAAAAGATTGTCATAACTCTCCCTAACTTAATATAGCTGTCACCTACTTTAGTTAACCCTTACTAAATTTACTTTAAGTTCTATTTGATTTGATGTTCTCATTTAAGTCACTTTGAGAATTCTAAAGAGAGAACCACCATTCTTCTGAAGGCTTGTAGTTCATTTTGGGCCCTATAAAGCTTATAATGGATATTAATATGCAATTTTGAGTGTATTAAAATAAATCTAGTTTAAAGTTCCGAGGCATTTAACCTTTCCATAATAATTATTTCTATGCCACAAGAAAAAAAAATTAATTACTCTTTTTTTTTGACAAGGAATCAACTCTATAAAATTTAAAGAATTTAAAGTGTTGAATTTCTATCCTCTCCATCCTTTATCTCATGACTAATCTAGATCCATGCATTAGCTACATGTAAATACCTGTGTAGTCGCACAGTCTGCAAAAATACAAGACGATGGCAGTGTTCTATGAAGTCAACTGTAAATTTTGCATTTGCACTCCACCTTGTTTTAGAGGGATAGCAAGTTTGTAATAACCCTCAAATATCGAGAGTTTTATGTCGTGCATTGATTTTAAGCTTCCCTTGACTCCCTCTTTAATACTTTGTTCCAAAAATAGTACAATAACACACAATTTGTGTTCTGCCATGAGGGTGGCCAGGCAGTGTCGCACCAATGTAGTGATGTAACTTGAACTAATCGACTCGATATTATCAAAAATATACAATGTGGGACTCTCCCAAGCAGATGAAGGAACGGCCATGAAGTTTGATTCATCAACCCCACAGCAAATCGCTTCATTTCCTTTGGAGGTCTTCACTTTGCAAAAAAATCTCCAAGAAGTGCCAACGCTGCTCCCCGCATGACTTTGTCTCTGACTTATTTTTTCTTTTATTTTTCAACAAATTGTGTTAAAGAGGGTGGTATGGCAGTCTGCAGCTTAAATGATATGCTTCTGCTGCTGCTTGTAGCCGCTCTAATCCAATCATAGGCAAACTTTTTGTTCATAGATGAGGATAGGCATTTTATTGACTTTTTGTCATACTACACATCTGTTGGGAGATCATTCTCTAAAGAAATCAAGAACTTTACAACGTGTAGAGCTGTTGTTTCCTTGACAATTGTCGCTACACCGTCTTCAATGTATTTTTCTCTATTTTTCTTGCCAAAATACAATTGGCCCTCCAAGAGTTTTTTGCATACCTTCTCGCAAATTGGGTCCGGCAAGTACCACAATGATCTGAAAAATTTTACAGTGAGTGGAACGGTCATGTATCATTTACTAAACCATTAAGTGAGTGCTTTACATATTATTCTAAACGTTCAAATAGGAACAACGTGAAGAAAATGTTGGGCCATCCTTGTGGTTCAAAAAGGGGTAGCATCCAAAAAACATCGACAAGATCAGTAGATGTCGAAAACAGATCCGCTGATTGCAATACAACAATATAAACACAAGTAACTATAACTCGGATATCTTGACAGGAATCGAAGATTTTTCTCAAGGTCGTAATATGTCAAAATCAAGTAACTATAACTCGGATATCTTGAAAGGAATCAAAAATATTTCTCATGATCGTAATATGTCAAGAACAAGTAACTATAATTCGGATATCTTGACAGATGTCGAGGATGTTGTCACTTGTACTAATATATTGGATATTCTTACATGTGTGGAGGATGTTGGAGAGGCTGTTGATAACAACAAAAATAAACGACGTCATTCTGAAATCAGCATTCAAACAAAGTGTACACCGAAGTCATCACTTTTTGCAAGTGCAAATACATCCATCCGACGTAATTCAGATTTTTTAGATTTCAATTTTGATGAACATGATTACACAAGCAACATATTACATGATGCTAGTATGACAAACGATTTCACAAGATGGTCACAGGCAGATGAACTTTTGGAAGATCTACAAAGAGAGCCTCAAGTATATTCAACATCCTTTGGAACTACTCAGAAAGGGTTGGCAGTAATGTGTGGGATTTTGGAAAAGCATGCATAGCCTCAACCACATCTGCAACATAAATCAAAAGATGACGTTGTTATTTGCGAACATCATCTCCCACTCGACATGCATAAATGTGATGTCTTCAAAACTATAAACGCACAACTTAAATACGCATGTATTTTTGAAGTTTCAAGATCCACACTCTACAAGATGTGGAAACAAGAGTTTGATGTCAAGACTCCAACAAGACAAAGAATGTCCAAATGCAAAACATGTGACGACCTTAAAAATGCAATAGAGACAACTCCTGACATTAGGATGCGCGATCGCTATATTGCATTGAGAGGTCATCATCTACATCATGTTTTCGATTCTAGAAAATTGTATGCATAATGGAAAGAAGAGTCAAGATCCCATCCTGAGCAATCATTGTGTTTTATCATTGATGGAATGGATCAAAATACAAAACGTTACCATGTTCCAACAAGACTCCTCCCAGATTAGAGGACAATCGATTTTTGAAAATACATGTTTGTGGGGTATTGGTTCATGGATTCAAGTTGCTCTATGATGTTTGGATTGATACCTTGCATGCTCACGATAGCAATCAAGTTGCCACATCAATAATGCGAGCAATAAGAAAGGTACAGGCATCACGTGGTAACTTACCTCCGATCTTACGTATTCAAGCTGACAATTGTTGGAGAGAGAATAAGAACAAATTTATTTTTGGTCGTTGTGGTATGTTAGTGGCACATAACATCTTCCAAAAGGTGGAAATGGGATTTCTTTTGGTTGGCCACACACATGTAGACATAGATCAGGTATTCCGTGTCATATCCAGGGCTTTGAAGTCACACTCAGTTCATACAATGCCAGATATGCCTGCACGAATTGGTGAAAAGATAGGTGGCGGTCATATTGAAAGCACTGAAGTAGAAGTACTGGAACGAATGGTAGACTGGAAACAATTTATAGATCCTTGTATGCTCAAGGAAATGATGGCTTAGAAGGACACACCAATCCTCACTATTTTTGTTCTCAAATGATGAATGGCGAGCCAACCATGTAATGAAAATCCTATTCTAATGATGGAGACAATGCTTGAAGTAAGCCTTTCAAATTGTTGTAGTGTGTACCTTCAAAAGATAAAGCCATTTTTATAGCATCCACGAAGGATTTGAATCCAGATGAAATAAGAGGAATAATGTCATCTATTAATTATTTGCGATTCATGAGCCAAAAGTTTCCAAAAGACAAGGATCGCAATGATGCATGTGTGGTTGAAACCACAAAACTTGTCAAATATCTTTCCAAACAAAAGATGTTGCCAGGATCAATGTATAGCCAAGAAGCTTTTTGGCCACAATCCTTGCCACCCACTTTCGATTCATCTGTATGAAATTTAATCAATGGGGTCAAAATGGATGTAGAATTGTTACCCCGGAGGTTTTGTGGACGAAAAGCCGATGCACCTCTGGTTGAATTCATCCCACATAGAGAGGTTGCGTTGGACAAGTTCGTTGCAATGCGGCCTCCAGAAGAAGATGTTGTGGAGGGTTCCATACCTATTTGGGTGGCAAAAGTTGTCAAAGTGAAGAAAAACTCGGAAGGCTTGGCCACAGAGTTTAAAGCATTGTGGTACAAACCAAAATCTAATCAACGACGTAGAAACTAGAGATAGGTTCACAACTCAGAGCTATACAAAAATTGCTTAGAGAAAGAATGGATTCCAAACAATGACGGACCACAATATATGGATGTAGATACTGTTGTTCATGCATGGAAATCAAAGGCAAAAAAAACAATCAAAGCACACGGCTATATTGTGGAAAAATCAATATCTATTCTAGAAATATCAGTGGCACACATCAAAGAATACTTGTCCAAATTATCCAATGAAGGTGTAGCTGATATTGATGAGTAGAGTTCATTGTATTTGTAGAGTCCTGGTCACAATCTTTGTGGCCATCAATGTAGGACTTGTAATGTATTAGTGAGTGTTGGCAAATTCCGAATCTGCAATATTGAGTCCAAATTTGGCTTCAAAAGACGTGTAATTCCTTTTGTAAATTCAGTTGTAACTCCAGCATGGCAATTTTGTAGAAAGCCGACTTTTTTGTATGCCATGTCACCCTATAATTATAAGTAAATCCTATTCCATGGCATGTGTATTGTAAGACCATGAGGAATCATGATGTAGAAAGTTTAACGACTTTTAGAAAATTTAAAGGTTGATAATAGTTTCTAATTCTCAACCTTTAGAATATTGAAATAGTAAATCAATGACATTAGTCTAAAAGGTTAAACTTCTACATTGTCTAGAATTGCACCATAATTGTGCAACTTTTGTAATAGTCTCTTGACTAATGTAGGGCTTGCTTGCCCAAGACCATTAATTATGAATATGAACCACTTTTAGTGGCAAATGACACATTGTGATTAAATTTCTATGAGACTTCTTACAATACAGCTTGAAAGTTGTTATTGTAGTATATGAGTCAGTGATGTTTATGTTTCTTTTAAATTTCAATGTTTAATATGTTTAAAGATTGTCTATGTTATTCGGATCGACACTAATTTTAGACATGATTATATCTGATTTCCCAAAAACATCCACCATTATAACCCCCTTGATTTTACAATTGGAATGCTAACTTCATCTGAATTATAACTGAATCAATGTTACTATATATGATACTCAAAAACCATATTTGTTTTGGATTTACAATATATTAGGTGCTCATAACTATTGGAAAAAAAAGCATCAATGAATTTTAGAAACTAAATTGTGACTCGTTGATCAATTTTGTCTTGTTTGGCTTATAGTTGTATTGAAATGAGATTCGAGCTCGAAAAAATCCCACTTCAACAATTAGTAATTTTTTATTGTTTTTCTTATCTGGCTCTTTTGGTACCATATGTAGAAAATACTCCTAAATAAACTAAAAAATCCGAAATTAATTGAGACAGTGTTATCTGCATACACTCATCATGAACTTTCGAATGGATTCGCAATCACAATCTGCTCTAATGGTAAACAAACTCGATGGTTTACCACTTGTGGAAATTCAAGATGAGGGTAGTATTGATGGCTGAGGAATTGTGAGAAATAGTTGTTGTAACCGATCTACTTCCTAGTGTCGACAAGCAAGCCATTTCCAAGTGGAAGCTCAAGGATGGCAAGATTCGCCTTCATCATCCTTAACATCTCCGACATGCAGAGCCCAATCTTCAAAAGAGGTTTCAAAAGCATTGAATTTTCTCTATGTAAAAGTTGAGTGAAATTTAACTTATTTTTACCCATAACTATTATGAATTGTGTTGTAAAAAAGATTTAGTCGTCATTCTCTATGATACATAGGTTTACCAAATTCCATTAGCATCATCATGTAAGATTTCTAGTTATTGTCTTTCACAATCTAGTGAGCGATTGAAGTCTTTGGATATGACTTTTCCACCATGGAATGAATCAATATTCTAGTTCAAAAGAAACTTTTCTTTATATAAATTTGAAAGCACACAACCGCGTTGGGAAGGGGGGGGGGGGGGCGCAGTTAAGAGTTGCTTGCCTCCACGTGCTTAGATTGTTACCACATGATGAAGTTTAGATGTATCTTATGATTGTCCTAACATTTTTAGCATGTCTCCCAATGTAATGGAGTTGGATAATAGCCTCGTAGTGATGGTAGCCCAAGCTTCTACCCTAGGTTGACGTTAAATAGATATAGGTTGATGTTGAATAGATAGTCTCCCAATGATTGTCCTAACAATTTCAATATGTCTTCCAATGTAGTAAAGATGGATAATAGACTTTCTTGTAGTGATGGCGGCCCAAACTCTACCCCCCATGTTGATGTTAAATAGATACCGTCTCCCAATGATTGTTCTAACATTTTCAACATGTCTCCTAATGTAGTGGAGTTGGATAATAGCCTTTTTTGTAGCGATGCTGGTCCAAGCGTTGAATAAAGAGTCTCTCTTTTCATAGCCTTTTTTGTAGAGACCAAAGCTTTACCCGTGGTTGATTGAGAGAGTCTCTTTTCATGAGATGACCTATCTAGGCTTTAGTTGTGTAGGTGTTAAATAGGTTTATGCAACTTTGCGTTTCTTGTCCATAATAATAAAGCAAAAGCTAAGTTGCTCAAGTGATGTTAAGAAAAGCATGTTCCAATGTGAATTCGTTTTGGTTTTGCGCAGTAAAAAAAATAACGTACTCTTTTTGTTTTCTCCGTTCTCGAGGCCGGTTGTCTGCTGAGTCCTGAGCCCCCGCTGGCGATGGTGGTGGAAGGTGGAAGGAGGAGCGGCATCACGGAACTCTGCCACACACACACCCATTCAGAAGACACACAGACAGATCGCCAGTGCGCCGCCTCCACCACGCGGCGGCGGTCGACCGCGTTACCTTTCATTGGGTGGCTCCTCCGTCACCTCTCTTGCTGCAGCAACGCAATGCTATGCTATGCTATGCCAGCAGGAGCATTAGTATCAGGCAATGCCAAGTTCGAACTACATGCATTCTGCACACTGCACACCATTAGCCATCATTAAGATTCCTTTCACAGAGCACAGGTCCAGTTCTTCCGTTGTCCGTGGCATGAAGACAGGGCGTCACGGCTCCTATCCTATTCATATAATTGCAGATGGAGGTGAGCGAGAAGAGGGTTTTCGGTTTTTTGATGATTATTAATTGAGAGATGGTTATCCTTGAAAGCGTGTAGTGTACATTGTGATGCAGGCCCTGAAAAGAGGGAGGGACAGTGATGATGTTTGTGATGGTGAGTGAGGGGAAGTCCCAAGCATTGTCATGTGATGATTTTTTTTGGGTGCAGCTAACAATATATAATTTTTATAATTTCCTGATGCCGTTTGGCCGAGTCAAATGGATGATGGATGATGAGCATCACTTTTTCCATAATTGTAATGCATAATCATATATGCATATATCTGCTTTGCTTTTTGTCCCGGTCAAGAGAAAGGTACATTTTTCGTTGTATAAACTATTAACCTACCTTTGACAATTTTCATATTCATAATTTACTACGGAATTTTTTATTCTATTTTACAAGCAAGCAACTAGCTAAAACCTTTACAAGACTACATAGGGAACATGATGGAGTGAACTATGATTGTCTCCATTAGCCCAGCTAACCATCACCATAGGAAACTCTCTTTTAATACATGGGAGACTTTAATATGGAGTAAATGATCATATTTGGCACCATAAGTTAGTCATGGTCAACTATTTAATGGTGAGGGTGAGTGATATCATCATCTCTCCAAGCTTGTATCATATCTCTCCACTCTTGGATCATCTTTCTTCTTGTACCATTGTCGGGTTGATTGTTTTAGACCGTAGATGCTTCTATGCATTCTGCATGCATAGTCAGGAAGTGAATTTGAGACATATCCTGGGGGTTGATCCATGTAGACCTCTTCGTCTAATTCGCCATGCAAGAAGGGTGTCTTCTCGTCCACAATGTGGATCCTGAGGTCATAAGCTGCTGCATATGCAAATAATAGATGTAGGGACGAATGTTTGACGACAGGAGAGAAGGTTTCAGAGTAGTCAATACTGTATCTCTGAGAGAAACCCTTCGCTACCAGTCTTGCCTTGTATTTCGTGATGTTCTCGTCTGGTCCGTATTTGAGCTTGAAGACCCATTTGCATTTGACAGTCTTGTGCTTATGTGGTAATGGCTCCAATGTCCATACCTGGTTCTTCCTCATGGACTCCATCTCTTTGTTCATGGCTTGGATCCATCTGTCCTTTTCTGGACCTTCAATCGCCTTCTCGAATGTCTGTGGTTCGCCACTGAATCTGCAGAATTCTTTTGATGTGGAAGTTGAGCTGCCTGGCACATATCTTGCTGGTGCTCTTCGTGGTCTTGTTGACCTTCTGGGAGATCCTCTTGGAACAGCTATGCCTTTGCCCTTGTCTGCTCTGCTCAATCCGGAACCATCTTGGTTTACAAGAATTGCGGTGGCAGGTTGTCTCGCGAATCTTTCTTCGTTTCATGTAGCAACGGTCATCAGTATGGCCTTTCTTCCCACAAATAGTACATTTATTAGATGATCACCTATACAAATTTGGCAAGATAACTCTTTTGGTCGATCAGGTCATCTCTCACCAATCAAATTTTGTTGCCTCTTGAGGAAATTGACGTCAAGGGCTAGGGACTTTATATTTTCAGACATTACATCCATGTAATTCTTTATCATATCGTAAGGATTTGATGAAGATGATTCATATCCTCCCATCGCATTTTGGTCAGGTACTGCAGTAGCAGCTTTACCTATACTTGCGTTTTGGACTTCAATTCTTTGATTGCTAATAGACGGTTGAGGCAACTTTGCATTTCTAACAAAAGGAGAATGTGATATAGTTGCTTGGGTTGCAACAGCATAAGGTACAGCTTGAGGATGACCATTCGTCCTTCCAGGGCCTGGTGGTTGTCCACCCCATGAATAGGACCTAGAGGCATTGGCTAATGCCACCACCTCTTGGGTCGATATCATAGAATTTTTAATTTCTAGTGCCCTAGTGATTGCTTCTTCAATAGTTTTTGGAGCCGATTTCCTCACATCTACTTGAATAGCGTACTTCAATCATTTTAAGTAAAGTGACAGAATCCAGTCTTTAAGAGGGGCATTGGTTCCAAATTGTCTCACCAATTCCTTAGTCCTCCAATTGTACTAAGATATTGTCTCCCACTCTTCCTGTCTACAACCCGTAAGAGCATAGATCAGATGGTCTCTAGATTTCGATACTTGAAATTCTCCTAGGAATTTAGTAATAAAGGCACCCATACTTAGTATGGAGTATGGTTCCAAATGGTAATACCAATCACTGGCTCCCCCATACAATGTCCCACTAAATAACAACATTTGGTGATCTTCGTCCGTTATCCTATTAATCCAACAAGACCGGTAAAAGTCATTTACATGTTTCTCAGGATCTTCCTGAGAGGTAGCCCAATAAGAAGGCATAGCTTGGGTTAACGATTCAGGTTTGGTCACATTCGGACCAATGAGTATGGCCTGAGCACCTCTTACGACTTGGTTCGCCATTTGGTTTGGATTCAAATTCTCCTCACTACTTTCGGGAAAATCTTCCCTGGAATCAGGACCAACGTCTATAGTCTTAGCTGATAAATCAAGAATTTCTTCCAAAGGTAGTTCAATCCCGGTATTTTCAGGGACTCTAAATGTACTACTTATGTCCGGCAACTCTGGTTCTAGGAGAAGGGATGTAGAAGTTTGTCCTTATCTCTCTAGGATAGTACGACTTCTTGTGCGATGTGCAATGCCCTCACCAAGACTAGGGGTTTTATGTTTCTCAATCAGTGACTTTAAGTATGAACTGAGTGAATCTTCATCAGACATCCAACAATAGGATCTGGGAACTATTCATTCAGTTGACACCTCACTGTACCTCGAAGTACAATAGAGCCAGAAATCGGAAGGAACTCATGCTCCTCCCGGCAGACGCACCAATGATGGGATATAAAATGACCCCTAAACAAGTTATCGATGGGACGAAAATGGTAAAGGAGTCGATCTATATCTCGATTACAGTTCAAACTAACATAAATTCTTGAGACTGATTGATCGTAGAGACCAAGCCAATCAATTGTTTGAAGGCTTTCTGGTTCTCTTCAATCCAAGTAAAAGATTCGCCCTCTTTCAAGGGTCTCACTAATGGAGAAATGAGGGAAGAGTAGTTACTTAAAAACTTCCTATAATAGCTCACTCTCCCTAGGAAATATCGCAACTCTTTCAAGGTGGTGGGGGGTAGCATCATTTCCGGTCAGTCAAGGTCATATGCATCAGGCAATGGCCGCTAGGGTTTCTTAGAATCAATCGGCTTATACCTTATTTATTAGAAGTTCTTAATAATAGAAACAAGTATTTACAAAATTCAGTTCTTGTTCGGCGATTTAGATAGAAATGTAGCAAGCAATGGTTATCAAGACAATAATAAAATAAGTGTGAGTTTAGTGCCTCCCTTAATGTGACAGAATAGGCTTTGTAAATGTCAGGCGTTTAACTCATCAAACAAATACTAAACCTGCAGCAAACAAGTAGTTCCCTTCTCTAGAATTGGTTTTGCAATTGTTATTATTAGTCAAACCAATCATCCAAACTCGGATTTTAGTCCTTAAATCGATAATGGTAGGTAGGTGCTAGACTTGCAGACCCACAACAAGGAAAATCTATTCCTGAACAATAATGGTTTGGGTTATAGATTTCTTCCAAAGCCGATGATGGACAAACAAGAGTTCAAAGCCCAAGCAGTGATCCAAAAATCCGAAGATCAACAATGGACAAGCTTTCTAGTAAGCTGTATTTTAGCGACTGATAGGCCCTATAACTTATCTCACAAATCAGCTACCTTCCAAACACAAAATCTGCCCACGAATAGGGCTATCTTCCTATGAGTTTAGGGCCACCAGTTCTATTTCTTACACACAGGCAGGCGATGTGATGAAGCCACAGGTAGCGATCCAAATGATGGAAATGGGCCACTGACTGGTCAGGTAGGAGCGCTGATATCAGGGAGGTACGGAGTGGATCAGACATGAGGTGGGCAAACACGGCCCTCACAAATCAGAGGAGAGGTGGGGTGACCGTAGACAGGGATGAAATCAATAACTCAGACAATGATGGACAGGTGGAGAAAGGTGGAGAGCGTGGGCAGAAAGATCAGATGACCGCTACAAAGGTTGAGCGCAAATGGGGAAGAAGGGAGCAGGCCGTTGGTGAGGGAACCCACACGCAGAGAATGGAAAGGAAGAAGAATCCACAGACAAGGTTGCACAGTGGCCGCTCAAGAATAGGTAAGCAGCCCGCAGGTTAGGTAGGCGGTGAGCGGATCGGATTGCAGGTAAGCAAGGTGGTAGGCTGCAGACAGGGTCTGCTACAGGTTGGGAAGGGAGTGTTTGGTTGCAGGCAGGGAACAAAAGCAAGAGGCAGCAGCTAGCGGTCGCTGGGTACACAGGAAAAAACTTGAGGTAAGTCACAGATAGCAGGTTTGTCAAGGATCGCACGACAGCAGGCAGATAACCAGGAAGAAGGTTTTCAAACCAACGATCTGCAAGTCTCAAAGATCAGCTTTCAGGAAGGCTACTTAATTGCTTATGGCTCTATGACTTCTGAACTTACAATTAACTCTTAAATCAATGAGATCCTTGCAAATAAGGCAACAAAATCCACTACAAGTTGAAATCAAACAAATCTCTTAGGTAGCAAGTTTCAAGCATCCAAGAACCTTCGTTTCAACAACAAACAAAGCACAGATAAGACTCCTTGAATCAACAACAAACAAAGCACAGATAAGACTCCTTGAATAATAGCCAATCTTAAACAAATCTCAAAACGTTGTAATTGAGGCTGAGAGTGGAGGCACCAAGCACAACAACTTTTTCTCCTTCCTTCTCTCTTCACCTTCTCACCAAAAGCTCTCTCCACACAAGTTTCTCTCTACAAAATTTTCTCTCTCTCTCTCTCTCTCTCTCTCTCTCTCTCTCTCTCTCTCTCTCCAAGAAAATGAATAATGAGTAGTTGTCCCACACCCCTCCCTGGTCATACGTAGGGGCTCAATGGCCTGGAGGTGCACCCCTTCAAAAAATGGGACACCTCTTTATGACTTCTCAAAAACAACTCAACACATGACTCATCATCGTGACTGGTTCAAGGACTATAAGTCTTTCGCCCACTCTCGAGTTGTGCAACTTGGAGACAACTCATTCAATCGAAGGTGGAGGAATAGTCAGAGTTGAATTCAAAAGAGGTGAAGTCAATCCAACGTTCTCCACATTACAAATCTGACCAAGAATCTGCTCTCAGTTAGTAGAATCAGTGATTCAGGTCAAAGGGTCGAATTCGATACAGACGGTTGCACGATTCTTGACAAATCTTGGAAGATTCTAGCCTACAGAAGAAGAAGCAGCTATCTTTACAAACTCAGCCATTGTTATACTTCTAATAGTCAAGCTCTTCACACAACCACTTCTGAATCAACTGATATGATGTGGCATTTCAGACTTGGCCATTTTAACTTCAATAGTATTCAGCAAATGTCAACTCAAAGTTTAGTACAAGATCTTCCTTTAGTCAGCAAGCCAACTTCTCCATGTGAACGTTGTATTATCAACAAGCATGCTAGAAGTCCCTTCAGTTCAAACTCAGTTCACACATCCAAGGGCTTGCTTGACCTTGTACATAGCGACCTTTGTGGCTCGATGTAGACTGCTCCCACAAGGGGAGCTCTCTATTTCCAAACCTTCATCAATGACTTCTCTCAAAGGACTGCAACCTACTATATGAAGAACAAGTCCAAAGCATTCAAGTTCTTCAAAAAGTTCAAGGCGTCTGAAGAAAACCAGACCCAGAGGAAGATCGAGGCTCTATGCACAGATGGAGGGGGAGAGTACATCTCCATAGATTTCAAACATGGACACTCACTGAGCTTCCAAAGGACTGAAAACCGATTCCATACAAATGGATATTCAAGGCAAAGTACGACGCTGAAGGAAGGCTAAATCGTTACAAGGCCAGGCTAGTCGCCAAAGACTTTTCTCATATTCCAAACCTGGATTATTCAGAAACCTTCAGTCTAGTCGTTTAAAATGGTTTCTAAGGCATTCTGGCCACTTTGTCCAGAAATGGTTTCTAAGTCATTTGCTATATTGGCAGACCGACGTTGCCAGCTTATCATCAACCCTAAAACAACTGGAGAAAACAAATATCCTAAGAGCGGTTACCAACTTTGTATAGATGCAAAACTGGAGTAAATGGTAGTTAAGGCATAACATATTGTTCTCTCAACACTTGTAAATATATATACTAGTTGAATCAAGTTATGTATGTGTTAATTGATTTTCTTTTTCAATTAGAGTTTTTCTGTAGCCAGCGTTATTACGCTCAGCAAGCTAAAGTTATTACTGCAAACCATTGTACTCACTGTTGATATTAATCAAAATGCAATTTTTGTCTTACTACTGCATTGTTCATTTGCGCAATCTGTATGAATTTTTCTACTTGAATATTTTTGCTGCTAACTGTTGTGTTTCCGTTCCTACATGTCGCGCTCAATCCTCGAGCTTCCGCTGCCGCTCACGCCCCCACGGTTTTATGACAATTTGGACACTATTCTCTATATCGATTGTGAAAGATACTTTAAAACCTTAGAAAGGAGGTCTATACTTAGGATGGAGATCATTCTAAAGTTGGATCAAAGTAGTATGGTTAAATCTATGCTAAAACTAGTTGAAGACGAAGTGAAAAATTGTCAACAAATTTGATCTAGCTAATTTGGCAATTTAGGCCAATATGCATTTTAGACTTAGAGATAAACATTTTGAAGATATTTTAGTCTAAGGTCATTTGAATTATCACTTTTAAAAAGTGTGGGAAATGTAGTAGGTTGAGTTTGGGAAGATTCAAATTTGAATGTTTGGTACATTGAATCTAGTATATATTTGAGTAGGGTTTGAAATAGAACTATAAATTTTCTATTGTTGATAAGATTGGAGAAGCACATCCAATTAGGACATGGACCTGTTATAAATAGTGTATAAGCATGGGAAGGGATACATTCTCTCTCTCTTCTCTCATTCATGCTTATACATGAGTTCTCTTTGGGTTCATATATCCGTTTTTGCATTATAGTGTTGATATCTTGCAATCTTGTGTGTAGAATGCAATTGTATGTTGTGTATTGGATCCACACATGTGAAATCTATTATGGTACTGCTATTGTATGGCCCGCAACTTCATTTTATCTTACATATGTTGTTTGATCAAGATCTTATTGAGTTTGCATCTTCTATGTGTAGATGTTAGATTTCTACATTGTCAATGGTGTTAGATGTGTTGTTATTCATAACCAAAGATTAAAGGGACATATTGGATCTTAGTGATTTATAATTTTCCACACCACTTACAGATATTTTCTCAAGAAGATTTTTGAAGTTGTTCAAATGATTCATAATCAAATCTTAGTCGACCATTTCGAATAAGAAAAACTTTTTTCTTAGATAAAGTTTGGCAATCACGTCTCTAATGTCATAGAGAGTGGTTAAAATATTCCAAGCTTCCAACAAAGTTTGAGCGCTTCGAATATGACTGATATAATTATCTCTGATGTTGAGAGTGATAAGGATGAAGGCCTTCACATCCTTCTGCTTCCATGTGGTGATGGTTGTCGGATCTGCAAAAATAGGCTTAACTATGAAAAAACCAGCAAGTACACGTGTGGAAAAACCACAAATGTGTTAATGACCTTCCCTAACCTTTGTGACAGCACATGAACCACATTTAGAGTGAAAATCTCAATCTTATACTAGAATCCAAGACTAGATACAATCTAAAATGCAAATAATCAAAGGTAATTAGATTCCACATATGTGGGAAAGTACAATGAAACTTTATTACATGAGAAAAAGGCTCTCCTCAAGTTAGAGAGAGAATCACCACACAAGCTTACAAATACAAAATCCAAATTGACATGAATTTGCTACAATGTTTGATTCATCATCAAGAATAGTGAGGATTCTCACTTACATATATAGGAAATGATGATAGCTCATGGTAGTACTAGCATGCAACTAGTTTTCTCTACATCTAAAGGTGTAATCTACCAAAATAGTGACACATATTACTTTACATGCATGTTTAACCACCTACTTCTATCTACTTTCTACATGTGGCAAGTTGAAAGCCATGATCACTATGGAAATCAAATTGTTTTCTGTAGTGCACACCCAACTACATGGTTTCTAAAAGGGGAAAATCGCTTTCGATGTTGAGTGAATAGTTTTTCCATAGTAATCACTCTATTTTTTACTACCATACTTGCAACTACAGTCAAAGAGTCTTTTGTTTGGAGTGCATAGCCTTTCGTTTGGTCAAAATAGGCTTAAGGATAAAAATAGGGACTTTTTTAGCTTTTAAACTATTTTTCCTGAGGTTGAAAAAATTTGACCCTTCACAAAAATCAGGGCCTTGGGTGAAGATTTTTAATGGATTTGAAGTATAGAATTCCCTTTAGAAATGCTTGGGCCCTTTCAAACAAATCTGCACCATTGAAGTCGATCTGATGACATTTGCCACATGGCTTTGTTGATTAATGAAAATCCAAATCAAATGATTCTGAGTGATTTTGTGCAATGATTTGCTATCTTAAAAATGCTACTCACTTTAGAATGCATGCATCCTAATCTAACTAGACATGCACATTTGCTGAAAGGCCTCTTTTTTTTTTTCTTTTTCTTTTTTTTCTTCCCTTGTTGTTTTTCTTTCTTTCTCAACTATGGAGACTTAACCTTGGCTATGGAGATTTTACAAAATGAGCTATTTTTCTTATTGGTAGTGCAACATCTCATGACCATTTAGCAGCCGGGTCGCCCTGGTAAAATGCCCACCTTGAGATTTTTACAGGCTAAAAAATGGTTCAATATGAGAAACTAATTGGTATAAAAATGAGTGCACATCAATCAAAACTCTCTAAACAGAATAGGCCTTTCTTGTAACCTCAAGCTGTAAGCTCACTATGCTGAATTCATGAGCAAAATTTACACTCTTTGATATAATAGTGTTGGGGATGTTTAGTAGTGTGTCTGAACAGTTCTCCCAAAGAAGAAAATAATAAATTTTAAGAATTGGTCTATTATTGATATTATTTTGATTCTATGATAATCAACACAAATCAATTCACTTCAGTTGAAAAAAAAAACGGATACCGACAATGGTTCACTGTACACACACATAAAGATAGTTGTTTATGGACATGCAAATATGCTTATACATTTAATAATAGCTCACACACATGTGCGCGCACGCACGCGCGCACACACACACACAAATTGACAATGCAATAAATATTTTTCTAGGTTGTTACTTAGGATAAGGGATGGTGTTCCGATAAGCATTTGGAAAAGGGTAATGGCAAACAGTTTTTAACTCTACTTTAAAAGCAGTCTGGATGTAATTGTCTACTTTAGTCGTACTTATGTAATTGTTGACTTTCAAGCATTGATTTTACACTGTTAACTTTATAATTTTGTAACTTTGAGTAGAGCTAAAACAATATCTGACTTTTTACTCATGATTTGGACAAAATTAGAGTCACCTAACTTGGCAATGACTACTTGTTGTGACATGGATAACAACTGAGAATATGTGTAGCCACATGTAGACACCTGTAGTTCCCACAATAATGTCCTTGTTCTAACACAGTTGTTGTTGTGGATGGATGTAGATGAGCATATTCTCCTTAACTCGGAGCTTTTGCTGGTTGTTAGCTTTGGTCAATATGACATTATGTGTAGACACCTGTAGTTCTCACAATAATGTCCTTGTTCTAACATGACTGTTGTTGTGGATGGATGCAGGTAAGCATATTCTCCTTAACTCGGAGCTTTTACTGGTTGTTAGGTTTGGTCAATATGACATCTTTGACTCTGATGACTCTATATAAATTTGATTTACTTTAAGATTCATATGTTTGGTTTTGTGGTGATAATGTGCAGTTTTGTTTAGAATTGTTAGGTTCAAAAACATACACACCACTCATGTGTTGGAGAGGATTCCCCTAAAAAATCCAACCATACTTGGCTAGATTTGCCTTGTAACAGTTCATCAACAATACCAGGTTTTCAGTGTTTCATAGTTATTATTGACATTACTATCTTACATGAGTTTGTACCTTGTCTTTCATTGTCATGTTTCTTACTACACTAGTAATTATAATGTGTATTGGACAAGGTAATTTCATTGACAAGTTTCAAGAATGTGATTTACTATTCTACGTTGCACTGGTGAGTTAAAATAGCAATGATCAACTTATACAGTGCTTTCTAATTTCGACGGCACCAAGTGTGCTCAGTTCTAGAATTATCGGGCGGTCTTTCTTTTACGAGCCCTTTAAGTGCTTTTAAGTAACTTTATCTTTGTACTTACTTATCAGTTGAATATACAGTTTGTGGAGAGCAATTCTATTGTCTTGTCTTATTGAACTTGATGTTGTGCTGTGGTGATTGATCCGGTCGGGTTTTTTAACTGTTTTCTTAACTTGGTATCAAAGCCCTTGGTGGCTACAATCACCGAACAAGAATGATGTTTTGGATATTGTTGTAGGTGTGGAGGAGAGACCAGCAACACAACAAGATCAATTGAGTTATGACAAGAGGGCCAAGAAGGCTCTACACATGATAAAGATGAATGCTACCAATGAACTTCTCAAGGAAGTTGGTAAGTGCACATCATCTTTGGAAGCTTGGAATTCATTGAAGAAGCTTTATGAATCCAAGTCTACTTCTAGAGTCTTGACTCTAAGAAGGCAAATCTTTTCTTGTTTGCAAAAGAATGAAGAAAGTCCAAGTACTTTTGTTTTGAGAATGAAAGCATTGAATGATGAGTTAGCTTGCATAGATGAAAACATTAAGGAAGGAGAGCTTATTCAAGTGATTCTTAATGGCTTGTTGGATGCTCATGCTAACATTGTTCAAAGTATTGCTATTCAAAAGACTTTGCCAAGTTTGATGGATCTTCAAGAGATCTTGATCAATGAGGAATATAGGCTTCAAGCAAGAGGTGGATCTACATCGACACTTCAAGAGGATGCTATGTTCACAAAGGGCAAATTCAAGGGCAAAACCAAAAGCAAGTGGTCTAAAGGGCAAGATCAAGTGGATGCTTCTTCAAGTGGCAAAAATAAGGATAGATCAAAGCTCAAGTGCTTCTATTGTGGCATCAAAGGACACTTTGCAAGTGAGTGCTACAAGAAAAAGAGAGATCAAGGAGACAAGCAAGGTAATCTTACTCTTGATGAGGATGGTTTGGATGTGCAAGATGCAAATGATGATGCTTTTGTGATGTCTTCATGTATGCTTGCCAATGATGGAGATCTAGATCCTTGGTGGATTGATAGTGGAGCAAGTTCACACATGACCTTTCACAAAGAATACTTCACTTCTTTGTTGGCATATGGAGATGACAAGAGGGTGATCTACACGGCCAATGATGGTGAGTGTGCAATCAAAGGGATTGGCACAATTCCTATTTCTCTCTCTACAAATAGGAATGTTCATTTGGAGGATGTCTTGTTTATTCCATCTATTACCAAGAATTTTCTTAGTGTGAGTCAAATGCTAAGTAAGGGCCTCAAGGTGGAGTTTGATGGAGATGCTTGTTTGATCAAAAGGAAGGATGTCTTGATTGGAAAAGGTAAAAGGCAAGGGAAGTTGTTCAAACTTGATGCTTGTGTTATTGCTAACCAAGTTGGATGTGTTGCAAGGGAGAAAATTTCTATTCAAGAGGTTTGGCACAAAAGGATGGGACACCTCAACTTCAAGTCATTGGAGGTAATGGCAAGGAAGAAGGTTGTGATTGGTCTTCCAAGTTCCTTAAGTAATGACAAGCATGTTTGTGAGTCTTGTGCTTTGTCTAAGTCACATAGACTACCTTATACTAGATCTATTTCTAGATCTACAAAATCAATTCAACTTGTACATTTGGATATTCATGGATTTACTACAATTAGCAATAGTGGAGCTAAGATGTATGTAATATTCATTGATGATTTTAGTAGATTTTGTTGGATCTATCTACGAAAGAACAAGGATGAAGTGTATGATGTCTTTTTCAAGTTCAAGAATGCAAGGGAGAACCAATTCTCCACAAAGATCAAGTGCTTGAGAGGTAACAATGGTGGTGAGTACATATCTAACAAGTTCAAGGCTTTTTGTGATGAGCATGGGATCAAGAGGGAGTATACAACATCAAGGACCCCACAACAAAATGGAGTGGCTGAAAGGAAGAATAGAACTTTATGTGAAAGTGCTAAAGCTATGAGGTTAAGTGCTAATCTTGACAAACCATTTTGGGATCAAGCTTTGTTGTGTGCCAATTTCTTGTGCAATAGGTGGCCGAGTGCTATTTTGGATGGAAGGACACCTTTTGAGATGCTATTCAAGAGGAGGCCGAGTGTCAACTTTCTAAGAACCTTTGGATGCAAATGCTATGTCAACATTACTCTTGATGATAGGACCAAGGAGGATCCATCTTCAAGAAGAGGTATTTTTGTTGGATATAGTGAGGTGAGTAAAGCCTACAAGGTTTACATTCCTTCTACTAACAAAGTGATTGTTGGTAGAGATGTCATTTTTTATGAGGGAAACATTCCAAAGGTGTCTTCAAGCATGATTGATGGTAAAGTAGATGGATCTAACATTCTTGATGTTGATGAGAAGGATCCTACTTTAGATGGTGGTGATGATGGACCTTCATCAAGTCAAAAGCCAAGGAGAACATCAAGAGAAAGACAAGTACCTTCAAGGCTCACATATGATCAAAAGGGTAAGCAAGTAGTTTCTGGAAATTATGTTGCTTTCCTAACCTCTTTGGATGAGCCTACAAGTGTAGATCAAGCAAGGAAAGAAGAGGAGTGGATCCAAGCAATGGATCTTGAGTATCAAGCTCTTATGAAGAATGGAACATGGAGATTGGTGGAGTTGCCTAAGGACAAGAAAGCTATTGGATGCAAATGTATTTTCAAGGTGAAGACAAACCAAGATGGATCTATCAACAAGTACAAGGCAAGGTTAGTGGCAAAAGGATATGCTCAACAACAAGGAATTGACTATGATGAGACCTTTGCACCTGTGGCAAAGATGGTAAGCATTCGAGTCATCATTTCACTTGCTACACTTTATGGATGGGATCTATGGCAAATGGACATTTCAAATGCATTCTTGAATGGTGATCTTGAGGAGGAAATATACATGGAGCAACCCGAGAGCTACATCTCATCAACAAAGCCAAATCATGTGTGTCTACTACAAAAGAGTTTGTATGGCCTTAAGCAAGCACCAAGGAGTTGGTATGCTAAGCTTAACACTTTTTTACTCTCTCAAGGCTTTGTTATGAGTGAGTATGATCATTCACTTTATTATAGGTTTGCTGGAAATGATGTTACCATCTTGCTAATCTATGTGGATGATATCATCTTGAGTGGTGGAGACAATCAAGATGTGGAGGATATCAAGAATGCTCTTAAGAAGGAGTTTGAGGTGCATGATCTTGGTAATTTGCATTACATTTTAGGAATAGAAGTCATTAGATCTTCTCAATCTACTTTCATTTGTCAAGAGAATTATGCTAATTCTATTCTAGAAAGATTTCATATGGTAGATGCAAAAGCTATTGATACACCTATGGAGTCTCATGTAAAGCTTACTATAAGAGGTAATGAAAGATCCTTCAAGGACATTACTCTCTATAGAAAGCTAGTTGGTTCACTCATCTATCTAACCATTACTAGACCTGATCTAAGCTATTGTATTGGAAGATTGAGTCAATTCATGCAAGATCCTAGTGAGGAGCATTGGAAGCTAGGAAAGCGAGTTTTGAGGTACATCATTGGAACTCGAGATTTTGGCATATTGTATGAGGGATCATTACCTAATCTTTTTGGATTTTCAGATTCGGACTATGCTGGAGATATAATGGATAGGAAATCCATTAGTTCTTATTGTATTTTCATAGGTGATGGAGCTATATCATGGATGTCAAAGAAACAAGCCACTATCTCATTGTCATCTAGTGAGGCCGAGTACAAAGCTCTTACACATTGCACAAAGGAGATGGTATGGATCAAGAGGATGATCAAGGATCTTCACTTGTTGGATTTTTCAGAGAGCCCAATCATCTTTTGTGACAATCAATCAGCCCAAAGAATGACATCCAATCCTATCTTTCATGCTAGGAGCAAGCATATTGAGATACAATATCATTTTGTGAGGGAGCGAGTCATTGCAAAGGAGGTGGAGCTTCAACATGTGTCCTCAAGGGAATGTGTAGCTGATATCTTCACCAAAGCATTGGGAAAAGACTTTTCATGAAGCATAGGACTTCACTTGGAGTATTATCAAAGTCTATGCTAAAACTAGTTGAAGAGGGAGTGTGAAAGATTCAACTAGTTTCATCCCATTTTGCAATATTTTCATATTTGGCATATTGAGGCCAAAACTTGTTTTAGACTTAGAGGTTGACTTTTCAAAGTTCATTAGTCTAAATTTCATTTCAATAAACACTTTTTGAAAGTGTGGGAAAGATAGAATGCGAGTTTGAGTAGATTCAATTTGAATAAGTTGGGTACATTGAATCTAGACCCAAAATTGGTAGGGTTAGCATTTTGGTGGAAAAGCCAAGTGGCCAAATAGGGTCTGGACCTGCTATAAAAGGATGTAACTCGTGGAGAGAGTCATCTTCTCTCTTATCTATCTCATTTCATGCTTATACATGGTTCTCTTGGGTTCTACTATCCATTGGTGCACTATCTTGGTGATTGCTTGCAATTCTATGTGTAGAATGATCTATATTTACTATTTTTGGATCCACATGTGTGAAATACAGTAGCTTGTTGGTTTTGTACGGACAGCAACAGTACATAATCATTTCATTCAAGTTTGATCAAGTTCTATTAGTGTTTGCATCTCAAATTGTGTGTAGATGCTGATTTTTCTACATTGGTGAAATTGGTAGTGTATTTCTCTTTCTAACCAAAGATCATTCAAGTAGATTGGATCTTAAGGATCTGAAATCTTTCACAATAATTTCTAATGTGCTTTATGTTTCTGGACTCAAAAAGAGTTTGCTTTCTGTTGGAGTAATGGCAAATCAAAATCTTGAGGTTGAATTTGTCAAGGATGGATGCGTTATGAGGGATATAAACCACAACCATAAAGAAGTGGCGAAAGGTTATAGAGATAGTAACTGTGGCCTTTATAAATTGGATGCTGCAAAACCAGGAGAATATGGTTTGGCTATCTCAACAACATCTCAATCTGAGTTGTGGCACAGAAGACTTGGGCACTTGAACTATGGGAGCTTAAGATTGATGGCGAAGCTGAAAATGATAATAGGATTACTAGCATTGCAGGATGATCATCATGCAATATGTGAAGGATGCATCATGGGAAAGCATCACAGAGAGACATTCAAGAAAGGTGGAGCTGCAAGAGCTAAGAAACCATTGGAACTTATTCACAGTGATTTGTGCAGCCCAATGAAGACCATGTCATTGGGGAAAGCATATTATTTTTATGACTTTCATAGATGATTACTCTAGGAGGACATGGATTTATTTCTTGAAGAAGAAATCTGACACTTTTGCTCGCTTCAAGTAGTTCAAGACCTTAGTAGAGAACCAACTGGATACACGCATCAAAGTGCTAAGATCTGATAGAGGGGACGATCTGATGATTTTGAGGACTTTTGCAAGGAACACGGCATCAAAAGACAATTCACACAATCACATACGCCGCATAGTAATGGTGTAGCTGAAAGGAAAAACAGAACTATTATGGAGAGTGCACGTTCCATGACGAAGCAAATGGGCTTGACCAATTCACTTTGGTCGGAAGCGTGCAGTGCGACAACGAGATGTGATCTTTGATGAGATGCATGAGTATGAAGATGAAGACCATGCAAGTAGTGAAAGCATCAAAAGACTTCTCACAATTTTGGAAGAAGAAGATGAAGAAGACGCTCCACAAGATGATGCACATGAAGATGAGAGTAGAGAGGACGAACATGAGAGGACACCACTTATTCAAGAGCCTAGGGGAAGGTACTTGCCAATAGGAGCAATAAAGGAGAAATCGGTTGGAAGTAAGAGACATTACTTGGACACTCCTTGGGATACATACTCTCCACATAGTGTATCACCTGAATCTAAGATACCAAAATGGTATGAAAAGGTCATGAAGGACGCAAAGCTAAATCAACCAGGATCTAGCACACAAGGAGAAGTGAAAAGATCAACGTGGGAAAGGAAGTCTCCCAATTGTTATCATGTGAACTATGCCCTAATGAGTGACATTTTGAAGTGTCGAGAGCCATCAACCTTTGATGAAGCAAAAGATCACAAAGAGTGACAAAGGGCAATGGAAGAGGATCACATGCATGATATATGGGAGTTAGTTGATCTACCACTTGGAAAGAAACTCATTGACAACAAATGGGTGTCTAGAACAAGATTTCATGCGGATGGCACAATAGCAAAGCATAAGGCACGCCTAGTAGTGAAGGGCTATGAGCAAAATAAAGGAAGTGATTATGAAGAGACATTTGCTTCAGTGGTGAAGTGGACTACACTACGCTTATCATTGCCCTAGCATCTCATTTTGGGTGGAAGACCCATCAAATGGATGTGAAGTCCGCATTTTTAAATGGTGACTTAGAGGAAGAAGTTTATATTGGGAGAGAGAGAGAACGAATAAATGACGAACAAGACACGAACGAGAAACGAACTCGAACAAGACACGAACGAGAAACGAACTCGAACAAGAAACGAACGAGTAGCGAACTCGAACAGAAAATGTTCGTGTGCAGCGGAATGAGTTTAATGACTCTCTCCCTAAGCATGACTATGCCTATCAGAATGAACAAAACAGATAGTGATTGAAATCACGGTCATTCTAGATTACATAGCCAAACCTTTGAATGGACAAAGCTCTAGAAGAATAATTTGTCACGAATTGCAAGACAAATTATTTGTCGCAAATGATTCGTGAAGAGCTAGTAGTGCTCAGCTGATAATTAGTCGCGAATTATTCGCAAAAGATAAGAATAAAAATTAATCGTTTATTATTAGAAAGAGCAACTGGAACAATCAGTCAGAAAGAAAAATAAGCATAGCAATATTGACAGATCTTAAACACAGAATAAATGAACTATGTCAGATTAAGTATAGCAAGTATATAGATCAATAATGCGATAGAGCACAAGACAGTAGCGGACAAAACCGCGTGTCCTATCAAGCTTATTTCTGTCTATAATGAAGAATATAACCTCCTTTTGCTTGTTCTAGACTTATCTTGCTCTTCTTGCATAACTGCTTCATTGTCATATATCTTAAATACACAGATGGTATCTACTATATACAAGATATTACAAGTGTGCAGATATAAAAGTATAGAGTAGATGTGCTGCCTGTAGGAGATCATGGGTGGCTACAGTCATTGTTCAATCTGTTAGCGCAGCTGCAAAGGATGAGCGTGGAAAAGGGTGTGATGTCAGGTGAACGTTCGTGATGATGCAAGAGTGTGTCACTCTTACGAGTGGCCTTAGGATAAGATCTACAGGGTGCCTTAGCTTTTAGGGCACTTTGCCATTCTGTGAGGTAGTGTCCTCCTTTCACCTGTCACCATGACCTGTGTAAGAAGACAGTGTCGCAATTCATTTGCCTTTTATTCGTCTGTGCGAATTTGCATGTAAAAATGCAGAATGCGTGACAACGATAGAATATATACAGCATGAATGGAGACAAATTAAAATTGGGATTTAGGAGAGTGGAAGGAGTAAATCCACCCCCCCCCTCACCCCCCTTAATTTGGATCCGTGAATGGCTTGATCTTCAGACTGAGCAATGCACAAAATTTGTTGTGTGCATTAACACTGAGTGCTTTCGTGAAAATATCTGCAACCATGTCCTGCATTTTGTAGTACGTTAAGCTCACCTCTCGATCGAGAACCTTGCCCATGATGTAGTGATATCTTATCTCAATGTGCTTACTCCTAGAATGAAATCTAGGGTTGGCTGATAGAGCAATAGCACTTTGATTATCACAAAACAAGATTGTAGAGCTGTGTTGATACAGATTGATGTCTGACAACAAATTTCTCAACCAAAACGCTTCCTTAATAGATTGAGAAACAGCAATGTATTCTGCTTCAGTAGAAGAAAGTGCGATAGAGGTTTGCTTACGACTGTTCCATGAAATAGGACCGCCATTGAAGAAGAATGTAAATCCAGATGTGGATTTACGATGGTCTATATCTCCTCCCCAGCTTGCATCAGAATATCCACTGAGTTGATGAAGATTGTCATAACTGACATCTCCATAGCAGATGCACTGGTCCCTGGTATCTGGGTGAATCCTCGTGCTACCAGTCTTGCCTTCCCTTAATCAATTGTTCCGTTGGCATTGTATTTGATCTTAAAGATCCATTTGCAGTCAATAATATTGCAGCCAATAGGAGCTTCGACTAGTGACCATGTCTGATTCTTGATCAGAGAGGAATACTCTCTGTCCATAGCCTCTCTCCAGAGATCAGAGTTTGATTGGCTAAGTGCCTCTTTGACTATCATCGGTTCCTGCATTAAAAGACAGACAGACTCAAGAGTATACCTCGTGGGCTGTGTGCGCACTCGACTTAATCTTCTGGGAAGATTCGACTGATGAAACACTCCTGGGACTTGTTGCTGGGTAGCAACATCTTTGTCTGATTCGTTGTCTCGAAGTGGGTCGACGATAGACATGCTTGAGCCAGAGGCTCGAACTGTCGTGTCAATGGTAGGCGATGAAGATTCTTCTTGAGTAACTTCCTTGCCTTTGAGGTCAAGGAACTGATCCTCGATAAAGACTGTATCCCAACTATACAAAATTTGCTGGGTATCAGGATTGTCCAGCTTGTAGGTGTTATCAGACAAGGTATATCCAATCAGGATGGTCTTGAGACTTTGGAAGTCCATTTTCTTTCTTGTGTCTTTTGGGACCTGCGCATAGGCAATGCACCCAAACACTTTTAGGATCTTCAAACAAGGCTTAAAGCCTGTCCACACCTCGTGGGGTGTCTTGTCTGAGAGGGATTTGGTCGAACATCTATTCTGGATGTAAGTTGCAGTGGAAACAACTTCAGCCCAGAACTTCTTGGGCAACGATGCATGCGCTAGCATACACTTAACAGATTCGACCAGAGTTCGGTTCTTCCTCTCAACTAAGCCATTAGACTGAGGACTGTAAGGAGTGATGAACTGCTGCTCAATGCCTTGGCTTTGGCAATACTCCTTGAACTCAACAGAGATATATTCTCCACCGTTGTCTGACCTCAGGGCCTTAATCATCCTTCCAGTCTCCTTTTCTGCACGCTCCTTGAAGATTCTGAAGCAGTTGAAGGCTTCTAATTTTTTCTTTATGAAATACACCATCGTTCTTCTTAAAAATTCCTCAATAAAGGTTATAAAATACTTGGCATCCTTCAACGAAGAATTTTTCATCGGGCCACAGATATCTGAATGTACAACATCTAGCAATCCTCTAGCAACATGTTGATGGCTTGATTTAAATGGCTTCCTGGTCTATTTACCATCTAGACAGTCTTGATAGACAGGTAGCTCGACTGTTTCGCGAGGATAGTCGAGATCAAGAACAATAGATTGTCTAGACATTCGTTGTACAGCACCATATTTTAAATGACCAAGTCCTTAATGCCAAAGTAAACCTTTATTTGATTGAATTGAAATACTGAGAGCCTGACTAGAGGCAAAAAAACAATGACCTAATTTATACAAGTATCCATGCCTCTTTTCGAGTGCTAGGATCTTGCATGTCCTATCAACCACTTTACATTGATCACATTCAAATTCTACTCTATGTCCTAGATCTGTGATTCTCCTTACAGAGAGCAGATTTGTGGATAACTTAGGTACATACAGAACTTTGGAGAGTAGCTTAGATTGATCATTTGCAAAGCATAATCTTACAGTGCCTTTACCTTTAATAGCTTGTGTGCTATTGTCGCCAAGGTGGACAAATTTTTGGGTACTGTAAGGTGTATAAGACTCGAAACAGCCTATTAGGCTAGTCATGTGCTGAGTGCCTCTAGAGTCCAGGAACCAAGAACTGTCACCAGATGCTCCTTGATGGTTGGTCATGAAGACATCATGATCCGCTTCTTGAATTGGCTGTGGAGCTTCTGCAGCTGCATTTGCCACTTGATTTGACTGTCCTTTGTTGTTGTTCTTCGCTTGAAGTATTCGGCAGTCTTGAACTTCGTGGTTGTTTCGTTTGCAGTATCTATAGAACAGCTTTTTCTTTGTCTCTAGATTCAACTATTTCTTGTGCTGCTGAGCTAGTTTTTGGTTTGTCTTTGATGGCTTCGGGCCTTTCTTCTTCTTCTGCTTTGTCGTGCCCTTGTTGGCGTACAAGGTGTGAGAATCAGCTGAGGAACTTGAGGCTTAGTTCCTTCGCGTGTCTTCCTGCAACAACATAGTGGTGACTCTCGAAAGAGTCAATTCTGGATGAGTCGTGATGATCATCACCCAGCTATCATAAGAACTTGGCAAGCTTGTAAGCAGTTGCATCAATGCGTCTTGATCGTCTATGATAGATCCGACAATGGCCATTTGTCTTAGCAGGTCCTTGAATTGATTAATGTGATTCTGCAGAGAATCACCATTCGTCATCTTGAGAGAGTAGAATTTCTTCCTGAGATGTAGCTTAGAAGCTATATCTCGCTCTTCGTATAGCGTGCTCAAGATGTCCCAGACTTCTTTCGATGTCTGAGCCTCGAATACATGGCCGATCTGTGTATCCGTGATGTTGAGGATGATCAACACAAAAGCTTTTCCATTCTTCAGCTTCCATTTGGCGATTGTTGTGTCGTCTACTTCGGGTTTCCCTTCTGCACCTGTGACAACGTCATACAATTCCTTTGACATTAGTACAGTTTTCATCTTAAATTTCCAAAGATGGTAATTGGCTCCATCAAGCTTGTCCATGAGAGGACTGGCTTTCCCTTGGAAATCCATGTGGAAGAATTAGCCTAAGTAATAGGCGAAACTATCAATGACTTAAATATGAAGATCTGATACTAGAAAAATACAGAACAAGAAGACAATTACTCTATCGGCTAGTAGAGTCTTGTACTGTGGAAGCTAATCAAGCTATGAACATGGCTCTGATACCATGTTGGGAGAGAGAGAGAATGAATAAATGATGAACAAGATGCAAACGAGAAACGAACTCGAACAAGAAACGAACGAGTAGCGAACTCGAACAGAATATATTCGTTTGCAGTGGAATGAGTTAAATGACTCTCTCCCTAAGCATGACTATGCCTATCAGAATGAACAGAACAGATAGTGATTGAAATCATGGTCATTCTAGATTACGTAGCCAAACCTTTGAATGGACGAAGTTCTAGAAGAATAATTTGTTGCGAATTGCAAGACAAATTATTTGTTGCGAATGATTCGCGAAGATCTAGATAGTGCTCGACTGATAATTAATCGCAAATTATTCGCAAAAGATAAGAATAAAAATTAATCGTTTATTATCAGAAAGAGCAACTGGAACAATCAGACAGAAAGAAGAATAAGCATAGCAATATTGACAGATCTTAAATGCAAAATAAATGAACTGTGTCAGATTAAGTATAGCAAGTATATAGATCAATAATGTGATAGAGCACAAGACAGTAGCGGACGAAACCGCGCGTCCTACCAAGCTTATTTCTGTCTATAATGAGGAATATAACCTCCTTTTGCTTATTCTAGACTTATCTTGCTCTTCTTGCATACATTGCTTCATCGTCATATATCTTAAATACACACATGGTATTTACTATATACAAGATATTATAGGTGTGCGGATATGAAAGTACAGAGTGGATGCGCTGTCTGTAGGAGATCGTGGGTGGCTGCAGTCGTTGTTCAATCTGTTAGCGTAGCTGCAAAGGATGAGTGTGAAAAAGGGTGTGACGTCAGGTGAACATTCGTGATGATGCAAGAGTGTGTCACTCTTACGAATGGCCTTAGGATAAGATCTACAGGGTGCCTTAGCTTTTAGGGCACTTTGCCATTCTATGAGATAGTGTCCTCCTTTCGCCTGTCACCATGACTTGTGTAAGAAGACAGTGTCGCGATTTATTCGTCTTTTATTCGTCTGTGCGAATTTGCGTGTAAAAATGCAGACTGCGTGACAACGTTATAAAATATACAGCATGAATGGAGGCAGATTAAAATTGGGATTTAGGAGAGGGAAGGAGTAAATCCAACAGTTTACATGGTCCAACCGCAGGACTTCATGGCAAAAGGACAAGAACAGAAGGTATGTAAGCTACGCAAAGCACTTTATTGCCTTAAGCAAGTGCCACGTGCATGGTATGGACACATTGACAATTACTTTCTTTCTCATGGGTTTGTAAGAACAAATTCAGATCCAAATCTTTATGTTCTTATAAATGAAGATAGATCAAAGCCAACTTATGCAAGCAGTTTGAGATGACAGATTTAGATCTTATGCACTATTGCTTGGGTGTCGAAGTATGGCAAACTGGTAGTGATATCAGGTTATGTCAAAACAAGTATGTGCGTGAGATATTGGAGAGATTTCGCATGATAGAGTGCAAACCTTCCATCACTCCTCGCAAAGCTGGTAAGAAATTATCTTGTATTGATGATAGTGCACATGTTGACGCTACTCTATTTCGTCAGCTAGTTGGGAGTTTGATATATCTTACGACTACATGTCATGATATCTGCTATGCTGTAAGTTTGATTAGCCAATTCATGTCATCATCTACTATGGACCATTGGAAAGCTGCAAAAAGGATTTTGAGATATGTGAAAGGCACAACTAACCTTGGCCTAATCTACAAAAGACAAAGTGTTTTACCTAAGTTGCAGGGTTATGTTGACGCTGATTGGGCAAGAAATGTAGATGATAGAGAGTCAACAACAAGTTATGCCTTCAATTTTGGTAGCGGTTGTTTTTCATGGTCTAGCAAGAAGCAAGATACTATTTCTCTTTCTTCTATAGAAGCCGAATATAAAGCGTTAAGTTCTGCTACCCAGGAAGCTGTTTGGCTACGTAAGTTATTATGTGAGATTGGCATGAAGCAGGTAAATCCTGCTGTTATTTTTTGTGACAGTCAAAGTGGAATACAATTGGCTAAGAATCCTGTCTTTCACACAAGGACAAAACATATTGAGGTAAAAGATCACTTTGTGCGTGAGAAGCTACAATCTGAAGATATAAGTATTGTACATTGTTCTACGTTGTTACAAGTTGCTGATATATTTACGAAAGCTTTAAGTAAAGAAAAGTTTGAGACTTTTAGAGCCAAACTTGGCTTAGATCTGGTTATGTAAAAAGCCTTTACTTGTAATACTAACATGGAAGTATGTTCCATGAATAGAGTAAACTCTAAAATAAAGAGAGACGTTGATCATTGAGGGAGAGAGTTAAAATAGCAATGATCGACTTATATAGTGCTTTCTTATTTTGATGGCACCATGTGTGCTCAGTTCTAGAATTATTGGCCCGTCTTTCTTTTACGAGCCCTTTGAGTGCTTTTAAGTAACTTTATCTTTGTACTTACTTATCAGTTGAATATACAGTTTGTGGAGAACAATTCTGTTGTCTTGTCTTATTGCACTTGACGTTGTGTTGTGGTGATTGATCTGGGCAGGTTTTTAAACTGTTTTCTTAACTTGGTGTGCACTTTATTCTTTATTGTCTTGTCTCTTACTACACGAGGCATTATAATAGGTATTAGTCAAATTAAGCTCATTGACAAGTTCAATTATTTGGTTTTATAACCATATGGCTTTCTTACATTATTATGATTATAAGACTTTTCCTTGACTGGTGTAAAATTTGGCAAGTATTGTGGACTAGTTCGAAAGTAGTCTTGGATAAACTATTTTCATATCCTGATTGTTTATGTCAATTCTAGGATGTTGTTAAGAAATCTCAAGACATAATTGATATTATGGTCCTTGAGAAAAGGTAAATATCTATTGACATTCTTGAATGGGAATACTTGTTATCAAAAAGAGATTCCAAAGGGAGGCTTATATTTGGAACTTATCCCTTGGGATGGTTGTCTTCACATGGTTCTTATTTCATCATCCTATGTTGTTTCAGGTGTGCAACAAGTATAACCACACTAGGTATACCTAGTACATCACCTAGTGTGGTTATCCTGTTCTGTGGGATGGTTGGCAGATTAACACACACGCACGCACGCACGCGGACGCGCGCGCGCACACACACACACACACACATGATTAAGAAATGTTCTCATGATTTACTTGCTTGTTTAGGTCACTATGATCACAATGAACGAATGTCTTGAGTTCTTTTGATCAAACTTTGTTAATGTTAACAGTGAAAAAATTCATGTCGACTGGGTATGAAGAGTTGAAGTGCCATGAAATGATCTTGAATTTACTACTCATTGATGCTTAACTTTTATTAACGAGGTTTCCTTTGAAGTGTACTATTTTTTGTTTAAATCTTTGTTATACTTCGACTATTTCTAATATAAATGGCATAATGGGTTTAGTTATATGACTTGGATTAAACCTGTCTGTTAAAGTCTATATATACTTATTTGTGGATGGTAATGCCTTGACAATTTGAAATTGAATGTGCAATATACATTTCTCTAAGTTGTTACACACACACACAATATTATGTGCATGCGTGTGCAATAAATATTTCTATAAGTTGTTACACACACACACACACACACACAATATTATGTACATATATATATATATATATATATATATATATATATATATATATATATATATATATATATATATATATATATATATATATATATATATATATATATATATATATATATATATATATATATATAGAGAGAGAGAGAGAGAGAGAGAGAGAGAGATCACAACATATATAGATTAGAAATTATTTTGGAGTTCATATTTGCATAAGTAACATATCAATATTATTTTTCTTGTAGCATAGATGCACGGCTCAAAACAACAAGTAAAAAAATCTCATTTTTGTTGTTTTAAATTGAAATGTTCTCTAAAGCAATGTATTAGTCAAAAACTTATTTTCTCTACTTGAGGTGAAGAGTTTGATTGCTATCAAAATTCTAACCAATTATGCTTAGAATGATCATTTATACTTAATGATCTCACTAAATAGTAAAAGATTGATTATATATTTAATAAACTATATTTTTTATGCAAATTCATCTCGACCATACACATTAGAGTATCATTGGTTTAGGTGAGGATGTTCTCATTTTTGTTAAAATATAGTAACCCATAAGACTATAAATTTTTTAAAAATGTTTAATTATTGTTATACATCACCAAGTACAATCCCAATATATAGTGACTTTTGCAAACAATGTATCAATGTTTTCTACTATTAACATTGATTTCATTGGTATATTGATTATAAAATCTTAAAGCTCACCGAATAGCATCAAAATTGGAGAGTGTGCTATGCAAAGTAGACTTTACACCAACAAAATGTAGTAATCTCTAACAAAAGTATTTCGAAGTCTAATTATTACATAGTTTGAAATGGATAAGATTAATTATGTCCATTTTTTAAGAAAGAGTTGAAAAATAAAAGCAATTTCAATTGTGCATTATCTTTCATTTAGTAATCAAATCATTATCTTAGACTTATAAGTGCATAATGATGCTTGGATTGACATATTGCTCAATACCTTGAAAATGTCACCTCTGATTTTAACATGAGGGAATATAAAGGTAAACCAATGATAATATTTATTATTGATCTCTTTAAGAAACATTGCATTTTTCTTCTCTCGTATGCTTTGTATTTGATGTTTTAAAGTTTTGTAACTCATAATGTAGATTACTCTTTACACTACAAGCTTTTTGGTGTTTTAACACTATGAAGTAAAAAAAAAAGTATAAATGATTCTTTTAAAAATAAGACAAATTTTAAATTGAATATCTATTTGTAACAAATGATTAAAGCTAAATATCTTCATCAAATACATATGGTAGTACAAGAATTTGAGAGTTGCACTTTGAAAGTTATTAAAACTTCATTAACCTAGGTCGGATTGTAAATGAAAAGGAAGATTTTGATGAACCATTTCATGTTTTTCATGGGAGCAAATAATTAATAATTTACTTTCTTTCAAGAGATTTAGTTTAAGATCAAAGGAGACTCTTTCACTAAGGATTGGCCTCAAGTGAGCTTGGCCAAGTAAGCTTCTTGCCATTTTTGGACAAGCTTTTCAACACTATATTTACCTTTGCTCCTCTCTCTCTCTCTCTCTCTCTCTCTCTCTCTCTCTCTCTCTCTCTCTCTCTCTCTCTCTCTCTCTCTCTCTCTCTCTCTCTCTCTCTCTCTCTCTCTCTCTCTCTCTCTCGCACGTGCACACACACACACACACACACAGGTGTGTGTGTGTGTGTGTGTGTGTGTGTGTGTGTTTTCTCTCTATCTTTTATCTTATACGTTGATGATGTCACTCTAATATATTCTCGAAAAAGTCTACAATGGTATATGTGAAAATTCTCAAGTACTTTTTTAGTTTTCTAGTTGTTTTGGGGTCTAAATGAGGCCAAATTGACAAATGAAGTACACATGGTTAAATCCTTGGAGTTTTCATCCAAAGATTTCATAAGTACATGACCATTTTTAAATTGGGTCCAAGTTCACTTAGTCATTTGTACATACAAAGTTCCATTTTGAGCTTTATAGAAAAAATTTAGCCAATATGACTAGTAACACAAATTCTTTTTAAATAAAAAATATTTCTAAGATGATGTATTTTGTAAATGTTTTAGAATTTGGACTAAGTGACGTAAGATATTTCAAAAATCTACATTCAAATCGTCAAAAAATACAAATATTAACTGTGCGCAACTTGATATTATGAATAAAATGATTTTGATATTATTTTAAAAGCCTACATGCAAGTTAATGTTAATATTTTAATATTTAAAATTACATTACAAATGTAAAATTTAAAAAAGTTTATTTATTCAACTAATATAAATCATCAATAGATTTAAATAACACAAAAATGTATAGAAATCATTTTTAAGAGACAATCATTTTTAAAATAAATACAATCAAGAGATAAAATATCTACATACATAATCTTAATAAATGTTTTTACAAGACAATAAAAAATTTTAAATCAAATTATTTGAATTAATACTAGGTCATCCAACATTTAACATGACCTTGAGTAGTTATTTTCTGACGCTGGAAGTGCAACAAGGCTTTCAATTTGAATTTCATTCAGATTACTACATCATTTCATTTTGTAGCTTTTATAGTTTGTTTATTTTAGTCTGAGCCCACACATCATTTTTATATCTTTAATATCTTATTTTCACATGTCAAATTTTTCCAATGTACAAAATAATTATTTGTAATACACTCTATATTATTTGTGAATTACCAAATTGTTCTTCTGTTTTAAATTTTAGTTATATATTTTAGATTTTTATTTTAATATTTTTAGATTTTTATAATTTTAATTTATTTTTTATTAATATTTTTTTTAAAATTTTAATTTTTTTGATATTTAAGTTTAATATCTATGAATTTATAGTATCTTATTTTTTAAATATTTGTTATGTTTGGATTCTTTGAGTTTTTTATTTTTTGATTTTTTTTTTTAAATTTAACTTTTTAGTTTTTGATTTTTTAATTTTCTTTATTTTGATTAAAAAAAGTTTAATGTTTTTAAAAAAAATTAGTTTAAATTCTTGAGATAACAACAAACTGAATCTTTAACCCTATTCTAAACGAAAAACATGAAAATTTTAAGATAATTGATGTCTCTATTGTTCTACAACAGACTGAGTTTTTAATTCTTTTGCTAAATGAATAATATGAAATTTATTTGAGTTTTATTAAACATCGTCAAACTGTAAATGCTTCCAAGGCTAAATTATTTAATAACCTCAATGAAATAAATGTTGGAAGTCTCATTGCACTTTTAGCTTCAGAAAATAGTGAAAATCATTCATTTTGCATTGTTAAAGAGATTGGCTTCATTCAAAGTGATGACATATTTGCGAAAATTGGATGCGTATCACTTCAACAAATGTTTTTTTGAAAATGTGCAAGTTAAAAATATTGCAATTATATCCAAAAGGCAAGAGGAAGTGTTCAACAAATAATCAACCAAGAGTCGATAATGTCAATCTCCACGATGTGGATATGCTTGTAATTTGTTTTACATTGGCAATGACAAATAATCAACAATATCTATATTATAAGAACGTCTTGGGTTAAGTGCACAACCATCGTCTTTGACTCGACATAAGCATAGCAATACACAATTTTTTATCAACATTGGATGATGACTCAGATGAAAATTTATTGATATAGATTCTAATGAGAAAGATGAGCCATCAACTGAAAATGAGAACTTTGATAATATTTTGAGCATTGAGTTGAGACAAATTAGTGAGAATCTCTTGGAATTTGAATTGTAAGAAAAATAATATAAAAAATATTTTTAGTGTTTTTAAAATTTGTGGATTTAGCATAACTAACATCAACAAATGTATTTTGTGAGTTATTTTTATAAAAGTCAATTTAGACGATTAAAATGCCATAAATATTTGTATATTTTATTCACGTGGATATGTTCAAATTAGATTTTATTGAAAAATTTAATTTCTTTTGGGCATGGTGTATTGAATTTTTTTTTTTTTTTTTATTGACAAAATACATATTTGTTCTATAGTTTTTTTGTGATTTTCAAAAGTTTTTTCGTGTAAAAACATGTTTTTGGGCAAAAATATAAAAACTAAATAAATTATTATTCTTTTCTAGGGTTTTGGCTCATTTCAAAAAATTATGCGTTTAGTTTAGGTCAAGTTTCAGATAAGCTAGGCCAAATCAGTTTAGAGAGAGGAGAGAGATAAATAATAATAAATAATAAGATCTATTGCTAAAATAGCTAAATTCCACTTTTGAAAGCTTTGGAGGCAATACCATTATTTCATCTTTGGTTTTCTTCTACATTTGTGTAGAATACTTGATGTATGCTTATTCAATTTCTATTGGAGGAAGGAATTAAATGTATTATTGTTATTGTATGGCCTATTTATAAAGAAAATGATCAAATCTAAACACGTGTTGAATAGCTTTTGATTCTATTTCATTTGGGTATATTGATATTGATCAAACTAGTGAGATGGTGTAGAAATTGTCTAACAATTTGACAAGTAATTTGTTGTGCAATTGTTATTGGCCTAGATCCAAGTTTAAGATCATCATTAGATATCTTGCTAGCATTGAGGAGGAGTATCAAAAGGAGAAAGATCTTGAGAATCAGTCTCAAAGCATGAGAGTTCCAAGAAGGTCCTCAATGACAAAGGTTGAGTCATCAAATTGCATGCAAAATTGTCCATTCAAGTGTGCATCTTGCAAGGATGGAGAGCATTGGAGAGTCTACTATTTTTTAATATTTTTTAAATAGTATTAGTAGACATAAAGTGGCTTGTTTCTTATCTTTAAGATTCATGGTGTTTAGTACTTTGTATTGCATGCTTTCAAGTCTATATTTTTTGTTGACAAAGCAATTTCATTGGATAACTATTTTTGTAATAGTTTGAATAGAGTCATAAAAGTTGAAACATCATTTGTTTTGGAAGTCTTTGTGTCCACATGCTTTGTGCATGATCATTCCAATGTAAGGACCAAAGATTATCCTACTTCAATGATAGGAATATTGGTAATGTTCTGGTCTTCAAGTAAAGATTGTAGAATCTACATGTTTTTCACCAAAGGTGTTTTCAAGAGTGGAAGATTTGTAAACTTGAAAAGGCACCTTTGGATCAACATCTTATTCAATTCATTTATGGTTTGGAGTCAATTCAAGTGGAGGAGTAAGCTCAAGACCCGAGGATTCCAAGAATAACCATGAGTATCAAGATGGATCCATCAAGGCTCAATCATATGGATCAAGCAAGGCAAGTTCTCTTTGGCAATATTATGTATGCACTTAAGGGTTTAATTGATGTATCTTCAAGTGCACAAAATGCCGTGGAATCCATGGCTTGGCATGATGTATAGTGTTTGGAGTGTGTTACATGTATATGGACACATTTGTGGAACATCTTAGTAAGGGATACTTTAAGAGGTGGTGAAGGATTCTTCATGGACATCATTCTCTATTGGAGTCTCAAAAGTTCCTTGTTTGTAGCTGGATTTTTTAGACACTTCTAAAAGCATTCAGTCATCTAGTAAGAGAGTTATAGATAGCTCAAGCTAAATTTGAGGCGTGTGAAAATTTGTCAAAAATTGACAAATCTAGCTTGATCAAAAACCATGTAGAATCATGTAAACTGCACATAACTAGATCCCACACATGTGAGGCCATGGATCGTTAGGCAGAGGGCTGAAAGCTAGCAAAGCTTTGTAAATAGAAATGTTTTGTTTCTTCAAAAACAACTACGAGCAAATAGCAAAGACACAAGGCAATAGCACAATGAGGATGCTTGAATCTCCAATTTGATAGAGCTTCCTCCTCTCAATTATTATGTCAAATGGGTTACAAAAGGTGTCTTGTTATCTTTGGGGAGGCCGTTGTCCCTTGGTTTCTATTGGCTACTTCAAGAAGGTAGGATTGAAATCTAACCCTTCAAAAGAAACACATTCTAGTCTATGGTGCACAAAGAAGCACACCCCACCTACCACCATTTGACTTTTGACCACTAAACAAAACTTAGGAAACTTAGTTAACTCAAAATTTGGCCTATTTAACATTATTTTAATTACATGGCCCAAAGTCTAGTTTATTTAGAATACATTATTTACAAGTGCTCATTGGGCTCGGGCTTACACTCGCAAGATGCCACAGCCCTTGCAACTTATTTTCACTTCCGACCGTTTTTATTTATTTACATGGGATACCCACAACAATCAGTCATCATTACCTTTAAGATATGGGAGAGTTAATCTTTGCCACTTATACAGAACTAGATCCACACCAGGGTGAAAGTTAATTCCCAATAGATCTCAAGATATCAAAATTTTTGTTTGCACAACAGTACAAAAACTTCTCGCACAGCCAACCCTCACATGATGAACCTTCCAGATAGGATCAGTAGAAAAATCTGTCTTAGATATGAGTATTGTGAAATTTTTTGGCCAATCATAGCAAGGATCAGAGAAATATCAAGGAAAAACCACCAAAAAAGGGCTAAAATCACACTAATAGCGAACTTAACCAAAAGTGGTAATTCAAATGAACTTAGACTAAAATAAATTTCATAAAGTTTATCTCTAAGTCTAAAATGCATATTGGCCTAATATTGACAATTAACCAAAATATGACTAAACTAGTTGATATTTCTCATCCGCAAACAATGTGATGATGACAAAGAATTGATTAACAACTTTGAAATATACATTATAGTCTACAAGTTTGGTTTGAATCCATGATCGATCAAGAATGTGTTGATTCGATGGAACCATGCTCTAGATGATTGTTTCAAACCGTACAAAGCTTTGCATGATCTTCTTGACCATTGAGGATGTAGTCTTCTGGCTGGATCGTGTAAATGTCCTCCTTGATAACCCCATTGAGGAATGTTTTTTGTACCTCAAGATTTGCTACAGTAGCATATGATAGTAGTAGTCGAATGGAAGTGTGCTTTTGACAATCGAGCTAAAAGTTTTGAAGTAGTCGATATTGGGAATTTGTGAAATTTTCCTTGCCACAAGTTGAGCTTTCCTTCTATCGATATTGCCATCTGCTTTGTATTTGATCTTAAAGATTCATTTACAGTCGATTATCTTTCTGTCTACTGGTAGCTTGGTGACAATCCATGTGTTGTTCCTCAACAATTAGTTGTACTCTTTGTCCATAGCTTCTTTCCAGAGATCTGAATTGGCCTATGACATAGCTTCCTCAATTGTGGTTGGCTCCTAAATAGAATAGTGAGCAAACTCATCAGTATATCAGACAGGCTGAGTTCGAATTCTTGTTCATCTTCTGGTTGAGGTTTGTGGTTGCGAAATTCGACTTTGTGTTGGTTGTGTCGGCTGTTCCTGAGTTGTAGCTTGATTATCATTTTCTAAGTCTGATTGTACAAGTTGACTACATGAAGAAATAGAAATAATATTTTGATATGTGTCAACTGTCAAGGCAAAAATTGTAGACTAAAGATGGTCCTTGACCTTCAAATCAATAAACCGATCTTCAATAAAAGTCACATCCCTATTAGAGAAAATTTTACAGGTCTCTATATTGTACAGTCTATACATTCCATTAGAAATACAACAACCAACAAAAATAGTTTTGAATGTATGCTCATCTAATTTCATTTTGTTGTCCTTTGGGACATGAGCATAGGCTATACATCTTAATACTCTCAAATGTTTTAATGAAGGCTTAATTTATGTGCAGACTTCATGAGGAGTTTTGTTGTCAGGGAGGCCTTTAGTTATACATCGGTTCTGTACATAGGGTGTTGCGATACAGAATAGGAAGCAGCAAATTGCTACTCAATGATGTTGGCTGAGTAGTAATCCTTGAATTCATTTGAGAGATATTCACTGTCGTTGTCACTCCTAAGAGCTTTGATTTCTTGCATGTCTTCAACTCTGCATTTTCTTTGTATTTCTTGAAGAACTAGAAGGCTTCGGATTTGTGATTTAGAAAATATACAACAATTCTTTTGAAATAGTCATCTATGAATGTAATAAGGAATTTAGCACCAAGCAGTGATGGTGTCTACATTGGGCCACATATATCTGTATGAACTACGTCTAGCAAATCCTTAGATACATGTTCTTGATTTGACCTAAATGGCCTTTTGGCTTGCGCTTTCCTTCAATGTAGCTTTGGCAGACAGGAGGATTGATTATTTGATAGTCTAAATCAAGAACTGAAGAACATTTAAACATGTTACCTATCGATATATGATTAAGGTGTCCAATTCTATAATGCCAAATCAATTATTTATTGATATATGTTGAACTACTTGAAACACAATAAGTCACAGAGTTACAATGACTAAGCCTATAGAGATATCTTTGTCTCTTTCCTAGTGCAAGAACTCTCTTGCTCTTATCAAAAATTTGACAGGAATCTATCTGAAACTCTACCCTATGTTCTAAATCTGTAACTCGACTGACCAACAATAGATTTGTCGTCAGGTTCGAGACATACAATACATTTGGTATGAGCTTTGATAGTCCATTCTAAAAATTCAGTCTAATAGTACCTTCACCTTTGATTCTGTGTGAGCTGTTGTCTCCAAGGTGAATGAACTTCTTGGTGTTGTAGGCTAAATAGTGTGTTGGCTCTGATACAAATCTATTGTATACAAACAAAATTCTTATTAAAGAATCGTGGATTAATAAGAGAACGGAGATTGTGAGATATTCTTTTGTATTGAATAAGATTATCAGTGTAGGAGTCTTAGACTGTCGTGAAAGAGAAATTGCAGAAATGATTAGGCGTTTGAGATAGCCATGCAATCTTCTAATGCTAATAACCTGATATGAAGAGAATGTAGAAATAACTTAGGCGTTAGAGAGCCATATATTTTCTTACAATGATGTTTGCATAAGAGGAGTGAGAGTTAATTTCACTCAACAAGAATGCAAAGATGTAGAACTATACCGAATCTGTATAATAATGTTGTAACACAATAAGCGCGTGATCCTACTTATAGACTCAAATCAATTGCTAAAGTTCTGTATATTTCTCTCTCTATATAATCACTAACTCTGAGGAGTCAGCTACCAGAAGACCCGTTCTGGCCGTTTGATCTCTGTTGGAGTATCCACATGCATCTGCACATGCTTCGCATGCCAATCTTCTTCAATCGCTCATTTACTTATATATCAGCTAGAAGATCTTGCATTATTCTATCTTTGCATTTACAAGATCGCTTAACAGCTGATTTTTTACCTGACTAATTAGAACAGTTATTATTGGAGCATGAAGACATAGACAGTCTATACTTGGGATCCCTTGTAAATCTGCAGACGGTCGCCTATGTGGAATCCCGTGTAAAAATGCAGTGTGGCATTTTTCGCTTTTTTTCCCTATGTGGAATCCCGTGTAAATATGTAGTGTCGCATTTTTTGCTTTGTCACCTATCAAAAATTGCATTTAAAAATGCAGTGTCGCATTTTTCATAATTGTCGCCTGTTAGAAACGACATGTAAAAATGTAGTGTCATATTTTTTGCAATTGTCGCCTATCAGAAATTGCATGTAAAAAATGCAGTATTGCATTTTTCACATTTTTCACATAGTAGTGTTGTATTTTTGGAAGTGTCTGAAATGGCTGAAAAATCGAGTTTAGTTGTTCGGGCATATTTTGACTAGGGAGGTCCAGCCAAAATGCCTTAGCAAGGAAAGGACCCACACTCCTTACACGAGTAATCAGAGTCTAACCGCTTCCAATCCCAAGGGCTCCACTGATTACCCTGTACTCTCGGGTCAATGAGAGGTTTCCAAGCTCTCAGAGATGTGACCAACGAGAGATCGATTTCGTATAAGTGCTTATACAGATCCAAGGGCAGCTAGCATAATGTTGATTTGCAATGAATAGACAGCCTATGCTACCCAACGATGATGTTCTCGTATGTAAACAGTGGTTAGGATGAGGAGTCCATGAGTGTTTATCTCAAAAACAATGTCTCCAATACGAATCACTCGAGTTGTGGTGTCAAAGGATATGATATCTATATTGGCAGGCCCTAAAACATGTAACACTAAATATAATCTTCGTGGACCACAGTGTACTCCATTCATAATGTGGTCCTTTGAATGTTACTATGACTGCCTAGACCGTTTACTAATGTCAAGTGTAGAAGTTGGCTCTTCTACAGTTGGGATTGGATCCTCTGAAGGCTGGGTAATACGTCTCAGAATTGCTGTCAAATCTTCATCAGTAGAAACTGGTGGGGGAGGCCGACGGGGTATCACTAACTCTGTATATCAGATAGTTGTTAGGCCTGCACATGCCTAGTTCAAATTTTCTACTAGCTTATGCATGCTTAAAGTATTTTCATCGGCTCTATGTCTGATTTGAAATAGTTGATCACCTGGGATGAGAAAACGCTGGACATAAGGGCTATAGAAGTAGTAATAGGCTGTCCCTTGTCAGACTACTTGACAGAAGTCTCCTGGCAGGGGAAGGTTACGTAAAGCCGTACTTGTCATGGAAAGTCTATTGGGGTCAATGCTTGCTCAACGGATTGCAATTGTAAGGTCCGTGTGGTCATGAATATCCATTGCTGATTTATTTTGATGTATAGTGTGGCGCTTATTCGAAATCCTTCGTTGTCCACCTCTAGTGCTAAGTCTCCAGTTCGAAGCCCACGTACAGTATTATCGAGTCCTATTATGGTCACATAGAGTCCGTTTAATCGAAGTATAGGAACATATCGTCGTGGTCGACGTTCATCATTCATGCCCTCATTATGTGGTGTTATACAATGACACTGTTCTAGTAGCAAAAATTCCCTCTCAGCTTGGGTCAAGTGTCTAAGATTCTCAACAACTCTAGAAGGTGTGGGTCTTGTTCTAATTCAGTCTATATAAAAAATCACAGTACATTGCATTATGTTGGCGTAGTAGCCGAAACTATACTATCAGGCAATTTTTAAAGGCCGTCAAAAATTTAAGAGGCCAATTCTAAGGCCATAATTGCTCTAGCACATTACGGGCGGGTTGGGACCTCTATCTATTGGCAATCTTCATCCATTTTTACATTGAAATTTTGTGGCTTTTACATGCCGATTTCTATACTATAACAAAATTAAGCTTCAAAATTAGCCCAATTTTTGGTGTCAAAAATTCAGCTAACATAGGCGATCTCCACTGGGTTGCATGGTCCCATGCGACGGATCTAGAATCTCTGGTTTCAAGTCTTGGTAGCTATATAGGGCACCCGGACTGTACCTACAAGTACGGTACAGCAAAACAGAGTGGTTGTAGCGGAGAAAGTGTTCGGAGTACACCAAAAGTAGTTTCACCATTCTACTGGGCACGTTGTTGGGAGTTGACAATTGAGTGCATTTCGGAAGGCAACGCCGATTTGGCTTTTAAATTGGTGGAAAAGCGGCGAGTGGCCTGGTAAAAAAAAAAGTGCAGGTCATTATTTTCAACTTATGACATCACTGTTGGCCTCGACATACTATTCTTAAAAGGAGAGCACATTCAAACGTACATGACCAGAATCAAGACAATGAGAGATGAACTGCATTCTATTGGAGAGCGCATACGTGATGTGGAGCTGGTGCATAATGCATTATGCAGCATTGCAGAACCCTATCAGATGTTTGTGAGCGGAATAGCATCAAGAGAAAGATTGCCAATCTTTGACGAGCTCACAGGAATCTTGATGCAGGAAGAGCAACGATGAGAAATGGTGAAAGCTAGACGTCAAAATACTGATGATCAGGCACTTGCGACACACCAAAAACAAGGCAAGGGCAAGGGCAAGAAGAAGACTAAGCAGCAATTTGCCAAGTCTTAGGAGGATGAGGGATCTTCCAGCAAAACTAAGAAGAAAGGCAAGTGCTTCCATTGTGGTAAAAAGGGCCATTGGAAGAGTGAATGTCGCAAATTCCTGGCGGAACAAGGCAAGGGGAAACCAAAACAAGCAGGTAACCTTGTCGATGAAGGTAAGATTGAAGACTCTAGCATCTTCATATCTGCATTGTCATCTAATCAAGATGATCAAGCATGGTATATTGACTCAGGAGCCATGAGACACATGATAGGTAACAAGAATTGGTTCAGTAGTTTGAAGGTGTTGGATAATGGAACATCTGTTTCACAAGCAAATGGTGAGGTGTGCATGATCAAGGGGATAGGCACAGTTTCAATCCAACTGCCTGAGGGCAAAAGCAGGATGATCAGGAAGGTACTTTACATACCAGGTTTGAAGAAAAATCTACTTTCTGTTGAAGTCATTACTGATCAAAAGTTGAAACTAGAATTCGCCCATGATCGTTGCTTTGTGAAGGATGTGAACCAAAAGTTCAAAGTTATTGCGAATGGAGTAAGAGAGCCCAATAAAAAAATTGTACAAACTGAGTTGTGGCACAAGAGGCTTGGTCACTTGAACTTGGAAAGCATCAGTTTGATGAGAAAATTGGAGATGGTAACAGGACTGCCTACCATAGAAGATCACTTGAAATCAATGTGCGAATCTTGTATATATGGGAAGCAGCATCGAGAGAAGTTCAATAAAGGGGGTGTTACAAGAGCAAAGAACATCCTGGATTTAATCCACACATATTTATGCGGGCCCATGAGGACCATGTCCTTAGGAAAAGCCTTCTATTTCATGACCTTTATTGATGATATGTCACGTAAGACGTGGATCTACTTATTGAAGAAGAAATCAGATGCTTTTGATAACTTCAAGAACTTCAAAAACTTGGTCGAAAATCAGACAGAGAAGATCAAAGTCCTAAGATCAGATAGTGGAGGTGAGTATAAGTCTAATGACTTCAATGATCTTTGTGATCAATGTGGGATTAAGAGACAATTTACGCAAGCTCATACTCCTGCTCTCAATGGTGTAGCTGAGCGCAAAAATCGTACGATTGTGGAAAGTGCCAGATCTATGCTAGTTGACATGAAATTACCAAAAGATTTTTGGTCAAAAGCATGTAGCACGGCAGTCTATCTTCAAAATAGAACTCCTACCATTGCCATACCAAAAATAACACCTGAGGAAGCATTCACAAAGAAGAAGCCAAAGGTGAACCACTTGCGAATCTTTGGATGTAAGGCCTTTGTACATATTTCTAAGGAAGAGAGACGTAAACTTGATGTAAAAGCTATCAAGTGCATATTCCTAGGATATGATGATCGCGTGAAGGGCTATAGATGTTTTGATCCAATCGAAAACAAAATCCATATAAGCCGAGATGTTATCTTTGATGAATCCAAGATGTATGAAGACGAAGATGCTGAGAAGATAGACACATCCAGTAGGAAAAATGGTATAGTGAGGATACCACCTGATGATGATCTATTCATTGACCTTCCGAGTGATGAACATGAGGATACATCTCAAGATACTACTACTCAACCTCAAAAAACAGGTTGGAGAGGTAGGGACAAACCTTTTGGTGCAAAAAGGATTGAAATTCCAGGTGACAAACGCAAGGAGAAGGATGTACCGTGGGATACATTTTCACTAGGAAGCCGATCACCTGACAGAAAGCTCCCTAAGTGGTTTGAGAGATTGATGGAGAGTCGCGACATAGATGACTTTCCAGGATCATTTAACCAGGGAGAGCTACGAAGATCAACAAGAGAGAAGATACTACCTGAAAGGTATGAAGTAAATTATGCTCTCTTATCTAGCATTATTCAAAGCAAAGAACCTTCGACTTATAGTGAAGCGAAGGATGATGATATGTGGATTAAGGCCATGGGAGAGGAGATGGAGTCAATTGCTAAGCATAGCACATGGGACTTAGTAGAACCATCAGTTGGCAAAAAACCCATTGGTTGCAAATGGGTATATAGAACTAAGTACCATGCAGATGGAAGCATAGCAAAGCACAAAGCAAGATGGTAATCAAAGGGTACGCACAAAATAAAGGCATTGACTATGAGGAGACCTTTGCGCCGGTTTGTAAGTGGAATACTCTACGTCTACTTATTGCTTTAGCTTCACATTTTGGTTGGCCTTTGCATCAGATGGATGTGAAATTTGCTTTTCTAAATGGTGAGTTAGAAGAAGAAGTGTTCATGGATCAACCTGAAGGCTTTGTAACGAAAGGACAGGAAAATAAAGTATGTCGCTTGAAGAAAGCGCTTTATGGTCTTAAACAAGCACCACGTGCGTGGTATAGCAGGATTGATGCCTACTTTCATTCAAAGGGGATGGTGAGAACACATTCTGATCCAAATATATATGTCTTATGCTTTGATGGTATGGTTGCTTTGATTGCTCTTTATGTTGATGACTTGATTATTACGGGAAATAATCAAGAGATGATAGACATGATCAAGAAAGACCTCATGGAACAATTTGAGATGACGGATCTCAGCCTGATGCATTACTGCCTTGGAGTAGAAGTGTGGCAAAAAGGACATGAAGTGGGTTTAACACAGGTGAAGTATGTCAAAGAGTTGCTGCACAGGTTTAGGTTGCAGGATTGCAAACCAGTAAACACTCCTATTGAACCAAGTAAAAAGCTTTCTAAGCTTGATGAATCACAGTCATTTGATGCTACGCTATATAGACAATTAGTAGGGAGCTTGATTTACCTTACCACAACTAGACCAGATATATGCTATGTTATTGGCATTGTAAGTTAGTTTATGGCAGCACCAACGGAAATGCATTGGAAAGCAGCTGAACGCATTTTGTGTTATGTGAAAGGCACTTCAGAGTATGGCTTGATTTACAGGAAGCATGATAGTTTACCTGAGTTGTGTGGCTATGTGGATGCGGACTGGGGATGTGACTATGATGATTGTAGATCCACCAGAGGATATATATTCCAATTTTGTGGTAATTGCTTTTCTTGGTCTAGTAAGAAGCAAAGTACAATTGCTCTTTCCACCACATAAGCAGAGTATAAGGCAATGTGTAGTGCTGCACAAGAAGCTATATGGTTGAGACAAATCTTGGAAGAAATTGGCATGAAGCAGAAATATCCCACGACTTTACATAGCGACAGTCAGAGTGGCATTCAACTAGCAAAGAATCCAGTGTTCCATGCGAGAACTAAACACATTGAGATTCAATATCACTTCATACGTGAGAGGCTGCTGAGTCGTGAAATTCATGTTGTTCATTGTAGCACATAAGAACAACTAGCTGATATTTTCACTAAGCCACTTACTGGAGAAAAGTTTGATAAGTTTAGATCAAAACTTTCTGTACTTAAAGTTTTTTTACTTTAAAGCTATGTATATGACTGTATAAAAAGTGACTCTACTTTAAGGGAGAGAGTTAGAATTAAAGTTAGAATCACTGTGTTACTGTACTGTGGGTCCTATTAGTGGATAAGGATCAGTTGGCCTCGCCACGAGGCAAGTCGACGGGACACACGTCCCGCCAACGGCAACCTGGGTCATGCATGGGTTGCCTGAGTGAACAACTATATGTACAGTGTAATTTCATTTTGAGAAATACAGTTGCTATGTGAGCTTGCTGAGGAGAGTGTTTTCTGCCTGTGTTACTGTGTAGCATGATCTGTGTTCCTGTGCAAAGCAAATTCTAAGTCGATCATCATAGTCACCTCCCCAATCCGCATCCACATAGCCACACAACTTAGGTAAACCATCATGCTTCCTGTAAATCAAGCCATACTCTGAAGTGCCTTTCACATAACGCAAAATATGTTTAGCTGCCTTTCAATGCGTTTCCGTAGGTGCTGCCATAAACTGACTTACGATGCCAACATCATAGCATATATCTGGTCTAGTCGTGGTAAGGTAAATCAAGCTCCCTACTAACTGTCTATATAGCATAGCATCAAATGACTGTGACTCATCAAGCTTAGAAAGCTTTTTACCTGGTTCATTAGGAGTGTTTACTGGTTTGCAATCCTGCAACCTAAACCTGTGCAGCAACTCTTTGACATATTTCACCTGTGTTAAACCCACTTCATGTCCTTTTTGCCACACTTCTACTCCAAGGCAGTAATGCATCAGGCTGAGATCTGTCATCTCGAATTGTTCCATGAGGTCTTTCTTGATCATGTCTATCATCTCTTGACTATTTCCCGTAATAATCAAGTCATCAACATAAAGAGCAATCAAAGCAACCATACCATCAAAGCATAAGACATATAGATTTGGATCAGAATGTGTTCTCACCATCCCCTTTGAATGAAAGTAGGCATCAATCCTGCTATACCACGCACGTGGTGCTTGTTTAAGACCATAAAGCGCTTTCTTCAAGCGACATACTTTATTTTCCTGTCCTTTCGTTACAAAGCCTTCAGGTTGATCCATGAACACTTCTTCTTCTAACTCACCATTTAGAAAAAGCAGATTTCACATCCATCTGATGCAAAGGCCAACCAAAATGTGAAGCTAAAGCAATAAGTAGACATAGAGTATTCCACTTACAAACCGGCGCAAAGGTCTCCTCATAGTCGATGCTTTTATTTTGTCCGTACCCTTTGATCACTAATCTTGCTTTGTGTTTTGCTATACTTCCATCTGCATGGTACTTGGTCCTGTATACCCATTTGTAACCAATGGGTTTCTTGCCAACTGGTGGTTCTACTAAGTCCCATGTGCTATGCTTAGCAATTGACTCCATCTCCTCTCCCATGGCCTTGACCCAAATGTCATCATCCTTCGCTTCATTATAAGTCGAAGGTTCTTTGCTTTGAATAATGCTAGATAAGAGAGCATAATTTGCTTCATACCTTTCAGGTAGTATCTTCTCTCTTGTTGATCTTCGTAGCTCTTCCTGGTTAGATGATCCTGGAAAGTCGTCTATGTCGCAGCTTTCCAACAATCTCTCAAACCACTTAGGGAGCTTTTTGTCAGGTGATCGGCTTCCTGGTGAAAATGTATCCCACGGTACATCCTTCTCCTTGCGTTTGTCACCTGCAATGTCAATCCTTCTTGCACCAAAAGGTTCGTCCCTACCTCTCCAACCTGTTTCTTGAGGTTGAGTAGTAGTATCTTGAGATGTATCCTTGTGTTCATCACTCAGAAGGTCAATAAATGGATCATCATCAGGTGGTATCCTCACTATACCATCTTTCCCACTGGATGTGTCTATCTTCTCAACATCCTCGTCTTCATACATCTTGGATTCATCAAAGATAACATCATAGCTTATATGGATTTTGTTTTCGACTGGATCAAAACATCTATAGCCCTTCACACGATCATCATATCCTAGGAATATGCACTTGATAGCTTTTACATCAAGTTTATGTCTCTCCTCCTTAGGAATGTGTACAAAGGCCTTACATCCAAAGATTCGCAAGTGGTTCACCTTTGGCTTCTTCTTCATGAATGCTTCCTCAGGTGTTATCTTTGGTATGGCAATGGTAGGACTTCTATTTTGAAGATAGACTGTCGCGCTACATGCTTCTGACCAAAAATCTTTTGGTAGTTTCATCTCAGCTAGCATAGATCTAGCACTTTCCACAATCGTACAATTTTTGCGCAGACCTCAGAGCTAGTCTTACCGAAAGCGTCAGACAATATCTGAGCATTTTGTTTCTATAAATTTGACCAAAATCATAGTTCTAATCAATTACAATTTGAACAATTTTGAATTGAATTTCCAACAAACGGTTGTTACTAGAAACAAATTGATTCTCCCATGTTCTTTTGTTCAGGATGAAAAAAGAGGAGGTTTTTAGAATCGTTTTGCAGTAGGTTTTGACACATGATTATGCCTTTCACTTGAACCTTTGATAGCAGGAGTATGAGCTTGCATAAATTGTCTTTTAATCCCACATTGATCACAAAGATCATTGAAGTCATTAGACTTGTACTCACCTCCACTATCTGATCTTAGGACTTTGATCTTCCTACCTGCCTGATCCACTGATAGGACCCACAGTACGGTAACACAATGATTCTACTTTAATTCTAACTAAGTGCACACAAGACATTGCTTAAAATTTTGTTGCAAGAACTCCATCCTTTATATGTGCCTTCATATGCAAGTCAAAAACAACAACAAAAAATGATGCTCCATTTTTTTTTTTGCATGCATGCATGACCAACCACCCTTTTGATGCACCTTTATATGGAAGTCATATATAGTAGAAATATTTGGTCCCTTTCTTTTCCTTGCATGCATCCCTTGGCTCTCAACCTGCACGACGCACCAACATCATAATCAATAACAAGAATCAACCAAAAATTATCTTTAATAAGTACATATTTTAAATAGTGATTTCAAATACTATTTGTAATTACTTATTGCAAAATTTTCAAATATCTATCATAAATATTGATTTTGAATACTAAAAATGAGAACAAATATTGTGACTTTCAGTCTTGATTCATGATGAAATTGTTTTATAGATTTGAGTGAAGACAATTGTGTGGCAACTGACAAGAAATTTCTAAATACACAATCACCAAAAACTCAAAGCCAAAGAATAAGTTTTCAAAAAAGTGTGATAAAACTGACAAGCTAAGTTAGGTACACGCTAAAGCTCTTCTGAATGAAAATAGTCAAGAAACAAGAAAAGCAACTAGTGCAATGTCTTTCATTCTAAGATCAAGCAATTCAGTATATGACATGCTTTCCAGTACTAGACGTGGTTTATTTGTCTGCAAGGTTATGAACCGCCTCGTGTATTCTTTGGCTTCCTTGGGAGCGCACACATTTGGGTGGCATCGCTATGTCTGCCAAAGCCACATGCTTAATTTTGCTAAGCTTTTTTTCTTTCATTCTTTTAATCTTCACGTCTTGTCATGAAGCACTTGGTGGTGTGTTGTGGTGATTGAATCGATCGTTTTTTATAGCAAATTGTCAACTTGGTGTCAAAGCGAGGTGATTCCAACCATAAGACAACAACGAGAATCACATTCATGGTAAAATCTGAGAGGAATCGACGTCGGTTTGTAGATGGCTGGGAAGAGGAGGAAGAATCTCCCTTCGAAAGCTGTGGAGAGGCAAAAATCGACGCTTGAGGATTCGATAGATTGCTAGGAGACACTGCACCACATCTGTATTGGAGAATTCTTGACACAAATATGAATTTTCCGTAGAGAAGAGTTCTCAAAAACAGTGTTTGGTATATGCTTGATTCTGCACCGATTTGAAGGTCGTTTGAAATAGTAGTTTCCTTATAGTAGGGTGACCTCAGAGAGGTGAGCAACTGCAAGTTGAAGCCTAGAGAAGTGTTGAGAATAGGCTTAGAATAGAGGCTGGTTCCTGAGCAGGGGTTTGAAGACCAAAAAATCGAAGATCCTTCTCTATAATCGAGATTTTTGAGTGTTGTGAACAGCTACAAGAGGGCGCCCTGGTACACTGAATCACATCCCTTGCCATGGACAGCCGCAGTGTGGGTAGGTTGTTGGATCCAATGTTTCGGAGGGCGTCCATAGTAGGTTTGAAGACTTGAAGCTTCAAACCCGAGGAGGAGGAGGAGGAGGAGGCAGTGCGGCCAGCGCGCGCATCCAATCCGAGTAAGAGCTATGTGGCTTGAAGTGGATAGCGGCCCAAAGGACCCGATTCGGTGCATAGGATCCATAGCAGATGTTGGATAGTGACTAAATGTGATCTAGGGTCTACAATGGATTAATATAGACTTCAGATTGACAATAACCATTGGATTTGTTGAGTTCCAACTTGAACTTCATTTGAAAGGGCCTGAAGTGCAGAAGACACTTCAACTTCTTTAAAAATCTTCATCCTGAAATCTGAGTTGGGTCCTGAAGTTGGTGAAGAGTGAAGTTCATTCAAGGTGAAAAGACAGTTCAAAAACTTAAAATGTCCCTATTTTCACCTCCTTTAGCCTATTTGGGCCAAACGAAAGGCTATAGCCTCCAAACGAAGGGCGCACCCTGACTGTACCTGCAAGTACGGTATGTCAAAACAGAGTGATTTCACAGAGAAAGTGTTTGGAGCATGCCAAAAGTGATTTCACCATTCCAATGGGCACATAGTTGGAAGTTGACGACAAGGAGCATTTCAGAAGGCGACGCCGATTTGGCTTTCAATCTGGTGGAAAAGTGGCGGGTGGCCTGGTAAGCCAAAAATTGTAGGTCATTATTTTTTATTTCTGACATCACAGTTGGCTTCGGCATACACTTTATAGCCTACAGGTGGAGTTTCAAGCACTTTGGAAATGGAAAATGTGCGCGAGATATTAGAGAGATTTCACATGACATAGTGCAGACCTTCCATCACTTGTTGTGAAGCTGGTAAGAAGTTGTCTCGTGTTGATGATAGTGCACAGGTTGACGCTACTTTATTTCGTCAGCTAGTTGAGATTTTGATCTATCTTACGACTACACGTCCTGATATCTGCTATGTTGTACGTCTGATTAGCCAATTCATGTCATCAGCCACTATGGATCATTGGAAAGCCGCGAAGAGGATCTTGAGGTACTTGAAAGGTACACCTAGCCTTGGCTTGGTCTACAAAAGACAAAGTACTTTACCTAAGTTGCAAGGATTGGGCATGAAATGTAGATGATAGAAAGTCAACAACAGGCTATGCTTTCAATTTTGGTAGCGGTTGTTTTTCATGGTCTAGCAAAAAGCAGGACACCATTTCTCTTTCTTCTACAGAAGTTGAATATAAAGCATTAAGTTCTGCTACTCAGGAAGCTATTTGGTTGCGTAAGTTGTTGAGTGAGATTGGCATTAAGCAAGTACATCCCAATGTTATATTCTGTGATAGCCAAAGTGGGATACAGTTGGCTAAGAATCCTGTCTTTCACGCGAGAACAAAACATATTGAAGTGAAATATCACTTTGTGCGTGAAAAGCTACAATCTGAAGGTATAAGTATTACACATTGTTCTACGATGTTACAAGTTGCTGATATATTTACAAAAGCTTTAAGTAAAGAGAAGTTTGAAACTTTTAGAGCTAAACTTGGCTTAGATGTGGTTATTAAAAGGCTTTTACTTATGATACTATCATGGAGACATGTTCCATGAATAGAGTAAACTTTAAAATAAATAGACACGTTGATCATTGAGGGAGAGAGTTAAAATAACAATGATCGACTAATACAGTGCTTTCTAATTTTGACGATACCACGTGTGCTCAGTTCTAGAATTATGGGGCCGTCTTTCTTTTACGAGCCATTTTGAGTGCTCTTAAGTAATTTTACCTTTGTACTTGCCAAGTATTGTGAATATACAGTGTGGGAGAGCAATTATGTCTTGTCTTGTTGTGAAGCACTTGATGGTGTGTTGTGGTGATTGAATCGATCGTTTAATGGCGAATTGTCAACTCTACTCATGTTACAAATTCTAGTATGTTACAAAAACAAGTTACTTGGCATTGTTTGCAATCAAAAGCAAGGAGCTCCAAATTAATAGCATGCCACGAGCTATGATTTTAAGGAATGTATGCACAATGAAACTCACACAACTCGCAAATAAATTACTCACAAAATGTCAAAACCTATGTGGATTAAAATGCATGGGAATATCTTGTATCTTTATATAAAAAAATACAAGATCAGATTGGACGATGAGCAACCAGTCAGGTTCATTGCAAATATTTGTTTAGATCAATGAAGGATTGCTCGAAAATGTTGATTCTTGAAAGAGCTTAGAGGTGAATGTCTTGAAATATTTAGTTAATGAGGACACTATTGTTCTAAGGGGGGGAAGTGCTAACTAAGGTCTAAGGTTAATTAAGTGAAATTAGCCAGGGCCCAACATAACTTAGTTGGTACAAGACTTAGGGTCAAAGAATATCCTTAATGGTTAGGGCTATGATTTCAAGCTAAGGGTGAGTCTTAGAATCACTAAAATGAGCATGCACAAGGAGTTGTTTATTTCATATATATTCTTTGCTTATGGTTTGGATTGTAGATATATAAGAGTGGTGAAAAATGTGAGTTTTATCATTCACTAGCTAGCGTGCTGGGGACTCTAGGATGATCATGCCTATTGATCCTCCTCAACCCTCATGTGCCATCACCTTGTTGGGAGGTGGCTTATGGTAGTATGAGATACCATAGTTATGCCCTAGGTGAGAGACGTATAATGCTCGCTCGAGGTTGAGGATATTGATAGTGTTATGTTAGGATCATGGTGATATTTACAATATTGCTCTATGTATGTGCACTTACCCTAGGTAATCTATGTTTAGGTCCTTATCTAAATTCAATATGGAGCCACTTGCCCTTAACTCCAAGAAGTGGCCTTTGTCTAAAAGTTGTATGGTCTTATCAATGTGGGGGTGAGTCCAATTTTTAAAAATGTACTAAGGGTCCCCAACGACCCTAGATTAGGCAATAAAAACCTTGATTCTTATGGGGATGGGCCCTTCAAAAGCTTGTTCCCTTTGACTCGGGTTCCTTTTTCCAATTGTGGGGCCTAGGATTTGCAACCATTGCACATGGGCAGGCCTTGTGAGTTTAAATCATTGGTGCCACCACCCCAGGTAGGGGTCACAAATCCCATGCTCCATGGTTTTAGAATGAAAACTTGAACGGGGCTAGGGAGGTGGGGTTCAAAAGTGCGTAGTCCTAGGTAAGGGTTGCAATATCTCAAGCCATGTAAGTAGGGGTCATACGATTCTCCCTTGGATCAACACATGAACGGGTGGTTCAAAGGAGTGCCCCAAACATGAACCACCTCTAGACCATTGCACTGGTGATGGCTTTTGGTGTGTGTGAAAGGGCAAAAAAGGGCGGCCAAAGTTCTTATAGTTTCATTTACGTTCCGCTTCTCATTCAGCTCCCCATTATTTTGCTCGCTTTCTTTTTTTCTTCCCAGATCCGCACAAGATTTGCGATCCATAAGCAAAAGACGGGGGGATTTGAGAGATAATGGCTTCCGAAGAGCCGGCTCTGGAAAGGGATCCAGTTTTCCGAAAACTGAAGGCGAAGGCGGACAATAAGGTTCGCCTGGTTTTTTCATGCACTGTTTTTATGTTTGGGGCAATTTTTTCGTATCCAAAGCTTGTTAGGTTACGATGTTCGATCGTGTCTCGTGTCTCGATGCATACGTTATGGCCTAAGTGTACCTATTCTTTGGGCTTCCGTGTACGCCTTGTGATTTGTTTCCACAAATTTGAAGCCAGAAATGGCAGTACCCTTACTACACTTGTAGCGTATGTGCAAGGTTTTTCTACATCACAAACTCTCCTATTTGTCCTCCGCTGGCAGTTAGTTCAGAGTGTGTTATCCCTTTCTTACATCGGCTATAGATTTTTGAGATTGTTTCGTTCCTCGTTTCAGGAAAAGGGGCCTTAATCGATAGATTATATGGAGCTTTTTGCTCTACACCCATAGTTGCAAAAATACTCTTACGGACACAAATCCGTATGTGCGATTCTGTACGGATGTTGAGATCTTACTGGAGGAAGGGATACGGTGTGTATAGGGGCCGCATTGAGCTCACTAGCGCTCATAAAAAAGCTAATACTTAGACTTATGAAAAACCTAAAAAAAAACGACTAGGTGAAGCACTACCGCAATACGGACTATAATTTTAGATTTTGACCTAACTCATGCTGATTTGTAAAAATTAGAAAACAAGCAACAGGAAATAGTATGAGGTAAACACACGAGTCAATCATGTTTTGAAAACTTGTTTTTAGCAAACAATTGGTAAAGGGGCATTTCTTCTAGCCAGCCTATGGTGGTGGAAAGCTATAGACCTTTAAGTAGGTCAAGTGTCCTCTGGCAACCTATTGTTGATGTAATATTTATTTTTCCCATGTCTCGTTTGTTTACTTAATAGCATAGATGCACATAAACGCGTTTATGAGGGCACGCGTTTCGGAAACCGCGTTTCTCAGACCAGAATCGTACTATAATTTTTTTTTTTTTTGGGAAAAATAGCTTATGGCTGAAATTTTTGTAGGGGATCAATGGTCAAACCAGCGTTTTGCTTCTCAGAAGTGCCGTAGATGGGACACAAACAGATCTTATTTTCAATAGTTATTTGGTTGTTATTCGCTCTGGTTTTCAATAAATGATCAGGGGGTTTGGGGGGCAACGCCCCCCAACGGCAGGGTCCGGGGGCTGCCGATAGACCCCGGCCCCGACGGTAAGGCCTCTTCATGATTTGGCCTTCCAACTCCCTGAGCGAAAACACACTTACTGGAACCATTTGTGATCGTAACGAACAGGCTAGAGGTTAGTTTTGAATTTTTATCTTTGATAGAACCCAACATGGATTAATGCACATGAACTGGACCATCCTGCACATGAAACGGTCGGCAAACTACACAATAATAATGCTCTTAATTAGAGCTTTCATCTGATACCCATAGTGCCCAAAAAAAACCCCAAAAAAAAAATTAAAAAAAAAAGTTTCTAGGATTTTTTTGAAATTTTCAGAAATGCGTTTCTTACTGTCAACTATTCAGTCGACAACTCATTGTTAAATAGGTATTCGACCACTACATAGCTTATTTCCAACATGTTATCAAAGTAGGTTATTCACATATCACTGCGTATTGCCAAAATTAATATTTAAGTCAACTTCAAATTCTATCAAAAAGTTGGATGGCGACAACTATCACTCGTGGAAATTTAAAATGAGGGTGATTCTACAAGTAAAAGAGCTTTGGGAAGTCATCGAAGGTATTGAGGTTAAGCCTATTATAGATCCAGTAGCCATTATTAAATGGAAGCAAAAGGATGGGAAGGCCTTCAGCCTTATCACTCTCAATATCAGAGATAATTAGATCAATCATATTCGAAGTGCTCAAATTTCGATGGAAGCTTGGAACATTCTCAGCACACTCTATGACAGTAGAGACATGACTGCTAAACTTTAGATGAGGAAAAAGTTTTCCACATTCAAAATGGCCGATGCAGATTTGATTACGAATCATTTGAACAACTTCAAAAACCTTCTTGAGCAGATGTCTACAAGTGGTGCAGAAATCAACAATGTAGATATTACTTTTTTTGCGAGCCTTCTTGACACCTACAAAAATTGGGTGATTAATATTTCTACTTAGCAAGGTCTTACATTATCAAAAGTTTTGTCTATGTTATTGCAGGAAGAGATTTGAAGAAATGGATCTTGATTTTCCCATTCGGCACTAGAATCAGAAGCTCTTTATTCGAGAAAATTTGATAAGAAGAAGAGTCGAAGAACGTACGTAAAGTATGAAAGTCGAATAATACTTCAAATTCAAAACAAGGCACAAATTCGAACTCAACTTCATAAAAAACAAAGTTGTTTTGCAAATACTGCGAACATCCTGGACATTTGCAGGAGGATTGTCGAATCCTCATCGAAAAAGCAGCAGTAGCAGCAACAACAGTAGCAGTATGAAGGACTTTGAAAGGGAAGCCGATGAAGCAACATTCATGGCAAATGAAGACAAACAAGATGTCGATTCTTGGTTTTTGGATTCAGGTTCTACTCAGCACAAGACAAGCCAACGAAATTGGTTTCATGAGTACAGGCAAGCTACGACTTGGTATGTCTCATTGGGAGATAGCAATACTCATAGTATTGATGTTGTAGGCATTGCCAAATTGCAATTTTGGGATGGTACTATTCTTATTCCAAATGTTCTTCATGTTCCAAACCTTACAAAAAGTCTAATTTCTTTAAGCAGAATAACTGATTTGGGCCATAAAGTCGAATTTGATTCTAATAGTTGTTCGATATTAGACATAAGCAATAAGGTAAAGAGGCAAGGCAATCTTTACAAGCTTAGTCATTGCAATGCTTCGACTGTTCAAGCTCTATCTAGTTCTACTTTGGAAGATAGAAATTTACTATGCCATAACAGGATGGGTCATGTCAATTTTACTTGTCTTAGAAATATGTCGACTGAACATAATGTTCGAGATCTCGACTGCGAGAATATATTAGATCATACAATTTGTCGAAGCTGTATTCTAGCCAAGCATGCTAGAATGCCTTTGAGGTCTGATTTGGTACACACATCCAAAGGTGTGTTAAATATTGTGCACAACAACATATGTGAACCCATGCACACTTTTTTGATAGGGGGAGCAAAATACTTTTTGACCTTCATTGACAATTATATTCTAGAACGACAATAGTTTATTATATGAAAAATAAATCAAAAGCCTTCAAGTATTTTCAGCAATTCAAGCGGGAAGCTGAGAATCAGACTTCCAAGAAGATCAAAGCAATTTAGATTGATGGTGGCGGTGAATTCATTTCGACTAAATTCAAGGACTACGGCAACGCCCACGACATTCTTAGGCAGTATACCACCAGCTAGTTCTCCACAGTCGCATGGAGTGGCTGAAGTGAAAAATCATACACTTGTCAAAATGTGTGAAAAACCTGATGTTACATGTAGGTTTGTCGAAGACTTTCAGGGTAGAAGCCATCTCGTCAACTACATGTCTTCAAAATTGACTTACAACCAAAGTCGTAGTTGACAAAACATCCGAAGAGGTATGGACAAGTTAAAAACCGTCAATAAGGCATCTTCAAACTTTTGGTTGTATCGCTTTCGCACAAGTTTTGACATAACTTTGAAAGAAGCTAGATTCTACTAGTTCTAAGTCTATTTTTGTTGGATACTCTTTAAATCATAAGGCTTATAGAATTCACAATCAAGTGACTAAGAAGATTATAGTAAGTAGAGATGTTATATTTTTCGAAGATTAGTTTGTCGATCTCAAGGGAAAGGAGAAAGTTATAGATTTTGAATCCATACACGATATTGCATCAAGTTCGAATCTCAACTCTACTTTAATCAATGATTCAGAAGCAGATGACTCGACATAGTTGTAGCAGCAACAACCGAATTTACCAGTTCCTCGAAGATCAACTCGACATTGACTTCCTTTCGATAGATTTATCAACTATGCCAAAGCCACTTGTTATTTTGTCGAGGAGCTAGTTGACTATTTAGAGCCAATTTATAGTCTAGATGCAGATCAATGGAGATCAGCAATGGACAAAGTGTATCACTCTCTTATTAAGAACCATACATGGACTATTACGGACCTGCCAGTCGGTAAAAATATCATTTCTTGCAAATGGGTTTATCAAATCAAGTATAAAGTTGATGGATTAGTTAATCGATGGAAGGCAAGGGTAGTTGCCGGAAGATTTTCTTAGATCCCGAATGTTGATTATTTGGAAAGCTTTAGTCCCGTGGTCAAACATTCGTCGATCAGACTTCTACTTTCATTTGCAGCAGGGGCAGATTTGGAGATTCACCAAATGGATGTACAAACATCAATTTTACATGGTGTGATCGAAGAAGACATTTATATGTCTGAACCCGAAGGCTACGAGTTGGAGGGTAACACCCATAAGGTATGCAAGGTTTGAAAAGCTCTTTATGGGCTTAAACAGTCATTTCGTGCTCGATTTCATCGAATCAACGAATTTTTAATTCAACAAGGCTTTATACCAAGATGTTGTCGAAGGAATTTAACATGACAGATTTAGGGGAGGCCCATTTTTGTCTTGGTATATAGATTTTTATAGATTGTGATCGCAAATTCTCATGTATGCCATGATTTGTACTAGACTTGACATTGCTTATTCAATTAGTACACTCAGCCAATATATGTTGAATCCGGGTTTCATTCATTAGCTATAGCTTACAAAGGTTTTAACCCCTCTTTAAGAAACTTAGGAGCTATGCACTCTTCTAGCTTCTCGGACATGTTCATGAAAATGCACAAAAGCAGAGCAGTAAGTTTGGTGAACATATACCATACTACTACTTCGTAGGTTATAAATGACATAGATTGCTTGAGTGGTATGGATTGAAGTATGTACATGCTTTCTCTAAGATGTCTAAGGCGACTCAAAATTCCAAAAAGGTTATTCGTATAATGAGTACTAACAAGCAAAGAGTTGTAAATAGACCATTTAATAGGGCCTTATCCAAAATTATGAATCTAGAAAAAAGTTAAACCTTTTTCATTGATTTCTACCATTTCTATTAGCAAAACAACGGGGTAAAGAAAGGGACAGAAGAGCAAACATTTGAAGTGTTGATAGAAGGAGAGCCAAAGATCTTATTTTGAGTCGTCAGACAAGTGTTTAAGACCAGGCCTTTTGGAAGGCTATTGGTGTAAGGTCAAAATGTGTTGACCACACCCCTCGTTTGTCTAATAGGGCTGTTGTAAAGTGGTGAGGTATCTAAATAGGTTTGCTTGTTACACTGGAAGATCATTGACAATAAGCATGCGATCAAGTGCTTGGAATTTTTGAAGTAACTATATATGCAACTTGCTCTTCTATAGGGCAATAGATAAGCTCCACTTGCCACTTTGATTTTTCTCTCTAATGAAGTGTTGTTATACTTCGATGTGCTTTGTGCTGTTGTGAAAAACTGTATGTTTTGCCAATTTAATACAACTTTGATTACCACACTGTGAAGTACTATAGGTGTAACATGTACCATATGAAGATCATGTAGAATCCTTTGTAACCATATTGCTTCACTTGTTGCACTCGTAACAGCTCGGTACTCTGCCTCTATAGATGATAATGCAATAGTAAGCTACTTCTATAGGACCTGAAGCAAGATTAAAGACATAACCTGTAGTAGATATTTGGTCTTCCTCTAGCCCAATCATCATCCACATATCCCTGCAGTTGCAAAACATAATGTCTCCCATAGAAAATACCAAACCTCAAAAGTAGTGTGGATATATCTGAGTATGCGCTTAGCAGCTCTCTAGTGAACCTGCTTAGGCTTATAAGTTGACTAATCATACTAACATCATAAGCAATATCTGGTCTCGTAGTAGGTAGATAGATTAAGCTTCTAACAAGCTTTCCACAAAACTTCTCATCTACATCTTGATCATCCTCAACTTTAGTAAGCTTACATCCACTATCATATGGTGTAGAAATAGGCTTGCACTCTGACATATTGAACTTTACAACAAGTTCATGAGCATGCTTGGATTGAGAGATAAACAATCCATTTGCTACTCTCCAAACCTCAATCCCAAGGAAGTATTGTAGTGAGCCAAGATCTTTCATATCAAACTTTGATGAGAGACTCCCAATGACAGTTGTCCTCATAGTAGTTAACTTAGCAATTGGTGCAAATGTTTTTTCATAGTCAATTCCTTCTCATTGAGCATATCCTTTTGCAACCAATCTTGCCGTATGTTTCTCTATAGAACCATCTGATTTATAATTAGTTCTATAGATCCATTTGCATCCAATGGCCTTTCTACTTGTAGGTAGCTGAACAAGCCTCCAAGTCTTGTTCTTTATGACTGAGTTGTGCAAATATCCTCTTTTTCAACCTCCTTGAAAGTAGATGGATGTTTCCAACACTGTAGCCATATATGCAAAATGTACATCCCCATCCTCATGATGATGATGCTTTTCAAGCCTAGCAGATCTCCTAGTCCTTTGTGTACTAGACTCTCCTTGATCTTATTCTTCTCTCTCTCTCTTTCTCTCTCACAAAAAGTATAATAAAGACAAACTCCAACAAGCATCAAATCCAACAATTAGCAAATCCAAAGAAAACATGAGAGATAGAGAAGGAAAGAAGAGCAAGGACATTCCATATCCATTTGAAAGAGGATCCACCTGCTTTATTGAAATGAAGAGTGAATGTACAACATAACTCAAATCCACCACTATATAGTGGATTTTAGGGCTTTGACCTCAAATCCTATTGGCCAATCTCCACTTCCCTTATTATTTGAAATTCGAATTTTGAGGTGAGCCCTTTTTATTCACTAACTTGACTATTAGGCCTTGCGACATTAAAAGTCCTGCAAAAAGGCGTAAAGTCTTTTTATTAACTTCTAACTAATCAAATAACTATGTGATCATCGGGTTGGACTTACACACGCAGGGTGCCAATCCCTCTCACTTATTAACTACGGTTAGGGTTGCCTTGAGATCCGCAAACTCTCCAACATTGGGTTACTTGTATGAGCAACTCGATTTTTTAACAATTTTGTCGCCTCGTTTCCTCCTGTAGCAGTATTGCATTCAAGGCCTTGTCTCCCGTAAAGACAACATCATAACAAAGTTGTGATAGGCCAAAGGTAAACTACTAAGCATGATAGAAACCAAAACCGAATCTGGAACACTTTCTCCAATTGCAATAAGTTGCCTCTTAGATCTTCCACTCGAGTAAAGTAATCTGTTACTAATTCACCTGTACCCATCTTTAATGTATGCAGCTTATTAGTTAGATTAAAATTCGAAATTACGTTAAATTCTTCAGAACATCCCAAGCCTCCTTGGGTCCAGCAGCATCTCTGATGTGAGGTATAATCATATCTTTAACTAACAAGTTAATGATATGATGAGCTTTTCTCCTCTGCTCATGATACTCTCGCAACTCCTTGTTCGTAGTAGGGGGTATCTCAACATCTGTGACAATATCGCAATATTTTCGATCTTGGAGAATATTTTGCATCTTGAACCTCCATATGCTGTAGTTTATACCATCTAGCTTGTTAGACTCCGGCAACACAACATCATTCAACCCTGCCATAAGAATGATCTTGTAGCAACTTTCAATAACTTGATATCACAGTAGAAGATCTGTAGGTCAATGATCCAACAAACAAACAGGTTCAGGTCACTCTACTTCTCGCGAACAGTTGCAGTTCAGTGAACAGGTCCAATCTGTAGTTCTAACAACAGCAAACAAATCTGTATTTCCAGCGAACAAATATGTAAATTTAGCAGATAAGTTCAGTGATTAGGTTCTAGCAAACAGATCTTAAAGCCATCAAACAACAATGATCAGGCAGTAGCAAACTGATCACAGGTAGTGATCCAGCTCATCAAACAAATCATAACTCTTCTCCGAGGATCTGATTTTCTCCTAGAAGATCCACGTTGGCTCCACATGCGGCTACAGCTCCTTTAATAATCTGATTGAACACCTGCAAACAATCTCTCTCCCTCACACAGGATCTTGTTAGCTTCCAAGATCATGAACCTTGCGCTGAGACCATGTCAGAATTTGATGGTCAAATTCTAGATAGGAGTTAACTAATCATATTAGCACTTACACTCACAAATCAAGATCAACATAAGAGACTGAAAAGAGCTTAGATTAATAGAAGAATGAACATAGCTCTCTACAATGGAATGATTGGGGGCGCGCCAACCTCCTTATATACTTTCTGTAGTCCTTTGGAAAAGCCAAAAGCATAAAGTAAAAGCTAAAGATAAAAAAGCTGATTGCTATAGTTGCCTTGTTGAAATTCTAAGTGTAAAACAATATTCTAAGCTAGAACCATAGTTGCAGCGAATCGCGATTCGTTGGGTCCGCGATTCGCGAATCTCGATTCTGAACCCAAAATCGCAAAAAAAAAAGAAACTTTTTCTTTTTGGAAAAATAGCTTATGGCTGAAATATTTTTAGGGGATCAATGGTCAAACTAGCGTTTTGCCTCTCAGAAGTGCAGTAGATGAGGCACAAACAGATCTTATTTTCAATAGCTATCTGGTTGTCATTTGCTGTGGTTTTCAGTAAATGTTCATCCTACAGTTTGGGCTATCACCTATATGGATGATGATCACTTTTGCAATCGTTTCACTGGAGATGTGAGTGCAATGTGCATACAATTGGGGGCATAAATATTGGGCCTTTCTCGGCGCGCATTTGGACCCTATTTTTATCTATGGGGGGCGGTAGCATTTTTATCTACAGTGTCTATATAGCAGGAAGTCCTAGGGGGTTCAAGGGGCGGTAGTCCCTTGAGGAAACAGGGGGTTCGGGGGGCAGTAGCCCCCCGAGAAAAAGGGGATCCGGGGGGCGGTAGTCCCCCGGTGGGGGATTTGGGTAGCAACGCCCCCCAACGGCGGGTCCGGGGCTCTCGGTAGACCCCGGCCCCGACGGTAAGGCCTCTTCATGATTTGCCCTTCCAACTCCCTGAGTGAAAACACACTTTTTGGTGTTTCGCACCCGAAACAGTCGGCAAACTACATAGTCATAATGCTCTCAATCAGAGCTTTCATCTGATACCCATATTGCCTAAAAAAATTTCAAAAAAAAAAAACGATTTTGCGCGATTCTGGGAAAATCCCGAAACGCGATTCTGAATCGCGGTGCATCTATGGCTAGAACTTGTGCGGCCTCCTACATGCATGACTAATTAACTTAACTTTAGGATTTACTAAAAATAGAAATGGCCCCTATAACAGCTCGTAGGCATGTCCAAACAAACATTAGGGGTGCAATTTCTAACAATCTTCCTATCTTGCTACTATGTATCCCTCTGGCTGCCCCATGTAGACTTCCTCCTTTACAAATATCCCTATTGTTGAATATCCCATCCAAACTGAGCTACCAATCACAAAATTGTCCTTAAAGTACTTAACTTAATAGCTGGTGCAAAAGTTTCTTCATAGTCAATCCCTTATGTTTGTCTATTGAACCATCCGATTCATACTTAGTTCTATAGATCCACTTGCATCCAATAGCCTTTTTTGACCAAGCCTCCAAGTCTTGTTCTTTATGATTGAGTTCTACTCATCCATAGCAGCATGCAGGCATGGCCCAACGGTCCTAATCAACTCTAGATGACAACATTAGGGGTTCGAAGCTTATCTCTAACCTGGAGGGGTTGGTAATGTGATGTTGAACCATGTTAATTCTTCTGCTTAAGTCATAGAGTCATGGGTGGATCTGTTATATCCATCTGAAAGGCATGTCAGTCATCCAACTAAATGGATTCTCCAGTTTTGTGGGAGCGAAGGATAATTTCCTATATGGACTATAGGATAGCTAGATGGATCAGTAGATCTCTAGAATATCAGATAAGGCAGTTTAGGGTTTTCTGGAAGGAAGAGCTGGTGGTATGGGACATTAGTAATTTTGCTAGGATTGTAAAGATCTGATTATGAATGGAATATTTTAGTACCTAGTTTGCGATATGGGAAAAAGAAGATCATTGATTAAATGTAGGGGTATTTTGTGGTATTCCGAGGTTTAATCTAGATCCCAAGTGGGTATCTCACCATTTACAAAATCGGAAACCCTTAAATTTATTTCTCGCTTTTTTAAATAATCCGTTATTTCTTAGTAATTTCTTGAATATTAGACATTAGACTGGTTTTTAGGATTCTTTCCAGCATGAAGTTATTTTTTTGAAAGATTGTTATATCAGATGATTACTACTTGTGTGAATGAACTTGGAATTCAGATAAATTCTAAGATGATCATGTTTCAACTTCTTAAACCCAGGATATCTCTTTTGCATAAATGAATTTTAGAGGAATGATAGTTCATGTCACTCGGGTTGAAAATATTTGAAGGAACAGTTCTAGTGGTAATAGAGTGAATCCTTTTCTAAGGAAGGCATTTATTACTGACTTTTCATGGATTTAGATATTTTCATATATCATCTTTCCAGTTAACTTTTATAGAAATTGGTAATTTCTTTAAAAGGAGGGGTGAAGTGGTGGGATAAATTCTATTAGAAGGTCTATTGTTGCATAGCTTTCGGAAGAGGACCAGTTGGGGTATAGAAATGAGACTTTTTGGAAGTATTTTCGGATAAACCCTGAGTAAGATATAGAGCTAGAACTTTTTGAATAAGAGAAATTCTCTAGGGATTGTGGGGAACAATCTGGAACTAGAACCGGTTTGAAGTTTGAATCATTATCTGTAAGTATTACAGTGAAAGGTCAAAAGTCACTAATTCCATTTTAATTGAAATAGGGGTAAGTTTGATTGGAATATTGAGTCAGAAATGTCTGTAGTAGATCAACTCAGACATGAGGGTCCGGGCCAGACGCGGGCATTCTGGGTCCGCGTCTGGCATTCGGACCCGGACGCGTCCGACCCCCAGACGCGGGGTCGGACGCGTCCATATTTTTTAATTTTTTTTTTATTTTTGGTGCGTCCGGGTCTTCAGACGCGTCCGCTGTTTTTATTTTTTATTTTATTTTTTATTTTTTTAACACAAAAAATAAAAAATAAAATAAAAAATAAAAACAGCGGACGCGTCTGAAGACCCGGACGCACCCTTGGTGCGTCCGCGTCCGGGGTCCGCCACCTTAGGATCAACTTAATCTTAGTTTGAGTTCTAGGATTAGGAGGGGTTGTTTGAGTGGAAGAAATTATGCTATTAGAAGTAAATTGGACTGGAAAACTTGTGAGAGTGAATATGTTATTCATCTCGGAGATTTCCCAGACATGTTATTTACTCATGAGAAATAGAAATTCTTTTGTAGCTGAGTTACAAGATTCTCAGTGAGATCTGTGAGTAACATATGTAGATTTTGGAGGAATCTGCTAGATAAGAATGTGTTTATTATTCTCATATGTGCACGATTAATCTTGTATGAATCTACTATGTATTCCTGGTTACTGGGTTTATTTGGTGCACTTAAACCAGTCGGTAAACATAAACATATGATCAAGTATTTTTGGGACAGATATTTGCAGAGTTAATGGATCTTTCTATGGAAGATTTATCGGTTATAAGGATCTAAATGTGGTGTTATACTAGTATAATTGAATTCTGCACCTAGACATTTGAGATTTTTGAATCATTGGCAATTAACTTGAGTAGTTGGTTACTTCTGGATGAAGTTAATTGGTAAAACGAATAGTGTGATGAGGATTCACTAGAAACTGATTGTTTTGAATTATATTGCTTGTAAGATGCATGATTTGTGAGTCATTAGGATTCATCAGTTAAAATTATGTGCATTGGATATACATTATTCTTGGCATAGAGTATTCCTTAATTGAGGAATAGGTAATCTAAAGTTTTTGTGGTTGAAGATATTGTCATTATCATTTTGGTATGCTTTTTGTCTTTAATTACCTGTGGCTTATAGAACTTGAATATCTCGCACTCCTGTTAAAGAATCCGGTTTGGAGAATATTCTTAAAGTCCAGTATTTTCCTAGTTTGAAATGATTCTTATTATTTTTCCTGAGTTATGTTGGACATATACTCCAGTATCCTTTAATGATTAAGTACGGGTTTGGATTCCAATGAGTTATGATTGACGAATCATAAGGATCTAAATATTCATGATTGACGGATCATAAATAGGTACTTAATTAGTTTTAGAGAATTATAAGAAATTGTGATGATTCTCAAGTGTGACTGTTAATTCTTGATCTATTAAATGAGGAAGGAATTCAGATCAGTGTTTTGAAAGTCTGAATCTCTTTACTCCAATGTTTTACTGAGAGCCTATGGATCTCACAGACATTCTCACAAGATAAGTTGTTTTACTTGTGGAGAATTTAATAGTATTCTGCTATAGATTATGGTCTGCAATTACGTGGGGAGAATTTTAATAGTATTCTGCTATAGATTATGGTCTGCAGTTACTTGGGTACTGTCTTTTATTAGATCTCCAGTTATTATAGGAGACAAGCAAATCTATTAAGATGAATGGTTGCTATTTTTCTTGCATATGATACTTGAAATAGGGGCATTTAACTCAAGGGTGTATCTAGGATACTCATAATTGAGTTTAACCATTTTCTATCTTAATGGATTTCCTAGAGATTCTAGTTAAATGAATTGTTATATCTTTGGATTTTGGATTCTAAGGATATTTGTACTTGGAAGCCTTTATGATTGTCTACTAGAGACTGTGGATAATTTCAGACTGTAATTGTTGATTTTCTTTAACTTTAATCTCCTAAGTTAGGTAATACTTCACTCAGTGTTTCATGTAAATGTTTTATATGAAGGTGATGTTACTAACTTATAGAGAGTGAAACCCAGATGGAAAAATTTATCACTTAGTGTACTTCCCAAACCTGAGTTTGTACTCCAAAGCAGGTTAACGATTGAAACAGTTCTAACTCTGAGTACTTGTTTGATAGGTAAGTCAGACCAAGGATAATAATTTTCAAGGTCAATATTGAAAGTTAAAGAAACTGTTCCTGATTTTCTTTTCCGTTTTGAGGACAAAACCAGTTTTAGGGGGGAAGAATGTTATGTCCACGTCTTGTATATAGGATTCGGTATAGTCCCGTTAAAAGACTTTTCTTCTAAGGAAGGAAATATGGGAATCTCAATTAAAAATTTTGCTCTTTTTTTGAAGTGCCCTTGTTATCGGAACTACCTTTCCAATGAACCAAGTACTTAGTCACCTCATGGTTTTTGAGCCCATGTTGATGTACAACAACAATGGCTTGAGGTTCAGAAGGTACAAAGGTTGACAAATCCTCTAACTGCACTAGGTCGTCTTGTTGAATCAAATTATCCTTTTCATCAAGTCGTTCCTTTAAAGGGCTGACATGGAAAGCTGGATGTATTTTGATTCCTTGAGGAAGATCTACTTGATAGGCATTTTGATTGAGTTTCCTTACTACATTTTAACGAGAGGAAAGCTTAGGACATTTTCCAGTCCCTAGTACCTTAGAGCTTTTGGGACTTTAAGATACACCCAATCTCCTTCCGCAAAGACCCGAGGTTGTCGCTTTTGATTGGCGTAAGATTGGGCTCTATCCTAAGCCGTTTTTACACTATCGCGGGCGCTATAGACACACGGTGTTTCAGAGTCTCAAAACCTTGATTCAACTCTTGAGTCCAAGTAACTGGAGGATTGACCCTACTGTGTTGGCTAATTCTTTTCGCCTCGTTGAGGATGTTCGTCAAGGGTAATGTAATAAATGCATAATCCTTGATGAATCGATGAAAGAAGCCAGTGAAGCCAGATTTGACTTCTTTGATGGTAAGGGGAATAGGACGCACGAACCTTGTGAACTTTATTAGGGTCAATTTCCAAAATAATGTGACCGAGATAAATTGGCCTTGTATAAAATATTCACACTTAGATTCCTTTTCGTAGAGCTTCTCTTGTCTTAGTAACCTCAAGACAGTCCTGAGATGTTCTTCATGCTCCTTCAAAGTGTTACTATAGATGAGAATATCATCTAAGTAAACTATTACGAACTTTCTTAGATATGGACGAAGAAGATTGTTCATCATCTATAGGAAGGTTGCAGGGGCATTCGTCAATCCAACGACAAGACTAGAAACTTATAATGGCCGTACCTTGTCCTAAACCCAGTTTTTTCAATGTTCTCACTCTTAATTCAAATATGACGATACCATGATCTCAAATTGACTTTGGTGAATACTTTGCACCATGTAACCAATCAACCAGTTCATCCATTCAGGGTAAGGTGTATCTATTTTTAATAATTTGGTTGTTCAATTTCTTATAGTCCACACAAGGTTGAGTTCCTCCATCTATTATATTAACCAAAAGAACAGGTGCTCCCCAAGGGGACTTACTAAGCCTAACATGGCCCATTTTAAAACAGTTTGGCAGTTGCTTACACACTTCATCCTCTTCCTTAGTGCTCATTCTATATGGGTACATGGATACATGCGAACTTTCGGGAAGAAGTTTTATCTCATGGTTGACACCCCAAGATGGGGGAAGATCCTGTGGTAGCTGTTCCAGGTAAACGTCATTGAATTCCTGTTTAAGTCTCCTAAAGGTTTCACCTTTTGGCAAATTTTCTTCTTTTAGGTTGCTAGGCATTAGTACAAGAAGTTGCATAATGATAATTTTGTATATTGCATTCTTCATGGTAAACAAAATCCTTCAATAAACACAAACAACAATCACAATCCACATTATTAATACATTCAACCGTTTCCAAAGCAAAAAGCATATAAGGAAAAGAAATATCCACATTTCCGTTAAGCTGTATGAGTGAGCCATTGTGCAAGAATGACAAGCTATGGGTTCCATAGTTTTTCTTCAATGACTCTTTGCATTCATAAAACCACTCCTTGCCAAGTATTACATCCACTTTATCCAAATTCATTATGTGAAAGTCTAAATTATCCTTGATAGGCTTGATTTTGCAAAGATTTAAGGAAGATGAGGGACTATCCGGTCCCATACTTGACTCTCTGCTCCCGTGGCCAGCTTTACCACATACTAATGGTCACTTTGCTTTGTTCTCACCTTTAGCTTCTGCAATAACTTAGAGTTAATAAAGTTGTGTGTGGAACCATCATCAAACAAAATTGTCACAGCTTGGCCACCTACGGTCCCATTCCTCCGAATAAGATCATGGGGGCCAAAAATTGCCGTATTAAAACAACCCTGCTCACAATTAGTATTATCAGCAAAGGTTACATCAATGCTAGAAATTTTAGAGTTACCTGGTGTCTTGATAGATGCCCCTTTAACATTCTTCCTTTCCTTCGGACATTCCGTTGCCACCTGACCTGGCTCCATATAGTTGAAGAACAAATTGTCACTTTTGGCCTTTGCGAAGGTCTCTAAACATGTTGCTAGAGTGATTCCTTCTTCCCTTGTGATTGATCCATAGCTTGGGCGCTAGATCCGTAAGATCTAGGTTTGGTTGGGTTGGTCCGATTCCCTTGTGTTGCTTTGTTTGTGGCTTGCTTAGTTTCAAATCCTTGAGTGGAGGACTTTATTGTGGATAAAAATCCACCAGCCTTAAGGCGTTCGGCCTTATTCAACTGGCACTAGTCACACTTGACCACGAAGATTCGATAAAGGGTTTAAATTTTGGCCAATAAACATCCCTTTGTACCAAATCTAGAGTATGATTCATTGGATATCCTAGATAAGACCACCGCTAGAGCTCTTAGCCATCTCCTACCTTTCATCCTGGCTATGCACATGCGCACTACCATCCACCTTCTCCTTTGTCGATAGAATGAATGGTAAGTGAGATCGCCTTCCCTTCTAACTCGAAGGTAGAAGTCTCCATGCCAAGCACATATGCTTGATTACGACAAGTGGCATGCATGCAGTCCCCGAGTCACTGGTCAAGTCAATAGGCCCAGTCCAATGTTAGGTTTGGTTTCAAGTTAGGTGTGGGGCCCAAGGGTTGGGTCCCTAACACTAAGTATGCCTGCTCCTTGAAATCGTCCCTGTTAACAAGATTTTGTCATCTCATTTTCTCCTATAGTAGTATTGCATTCAAGTCTGTAGTTGGAAGTTTCTCATTATATGTGACAATGTCCCAATATTCTCGATCTTGGAGCATCTTGAACTTCTAGATGCTAAAGTTTTTACCATCTGGCTTACTAGATTCAGTAACACAACATCATTCAATCCTGCCATTATAAAACAATAATATTGAGTTGTAGCAACTTTTCTCCGACGATCCGATCTCCTCCTAGAAGATCCATCTTGTCAGTATGACAACGTTGACTCCACATGCAACCAATGCTCCTTCAATAATCCAATTGCACACTTGCAAAAACAATCTCTCCCTCATTTAGAATCTTGATAGCTTCCAAGATCAAGAAGCCAACTTTGTACTATGTTGGAATTTGATGCTCAGATTCAATATAGGAGTGAACTAATCATACTAGCACTTATGCACACACCAATCAAGGTCAACATAAGAGATTAAAGAGAACTTGGATTATCTGAAGAATGAGCATAGCTCTCTACAATGGAATGAATGGAGGTGGGGCGCCAGCCCCCCTCCTATAAGCTAAAAGCATAAAGCAAAAAACAAAAAGCTGATTACTATAGTTGCTCTCCATTTTCGGGTAAAGACCCTTATTAAATTTCTAAGTGAAAAATCATGTTCTATTTTAGAACTACCGCGCCCTCTCTACATGCGAGACTAATTAACGTGACTGACTTTGATATACTAAAAATAAAAATGGCCCCTAAAATAGCTCGGAGGCATGGCCAAACCAACATTAGGGGTACAAATAAACATTAATTCTAACAGGCCTACGCACCCTCTAAAGATAGTTCAATAAGAACATACAACTAGCCACTACTGGAAGAAAAAAGAATTGTCATCTCAGATCATAGAAGGAACGACATTATGCGTATGCAAGTGTAAACCGAGGGTCTCGCTATAGTGAATTCTGTAGGCGCTTGGATAATTTCAAAGCTTAGCCCAAGAAACCATGTTGTAAGTTTTGCGATATGGATATTTTGATACCTTTCTTTGATTTTTACAACATGATTGGTCCTTTTTTCTTGATACAAGAATTGGTAGCAGGCACTCAATTTTATTTGCTCATTGATGTGCCTAAGAGATGTTCACCCATTTAGGTACTTGGTAGACATTGTCTGCTATGAGAAACCTAAGGTTGAGCTTATTTTCCCCTTTTAGTCATGTATATCAAGTGTTCGACGTATGTTTCTGGTTTTATCCAAGGATTATTTGGTTGAACGTTTTTCATTTTGTAAGATTTGTTGTAATACCATGAAATGCCTTATTGCCAAATGTGATTGGTTGATAGTATGTTCAATTGTCTGTGGATACATATTACAGTCTTAGATTTTGTTGTAATGTGCAATGGTTTGTTATTTATAACTAATCTAGGAAAATATTAAGGAGAATTTTGTTCCGCAGATGTGCTTTGATTGTAATGCAAGGAATCCCACTTGGGCGTCTGTCACATATGGAATTTTCATCTGCATGGATTGCTCTGCTCTTCATCGAAGTCTTGGTGTCCATATCAGTTTTGTGAGGTAAGAGCTTCGAATGTATGACTAATGTTCTTGTGAAAGAAGTTGACTAGCACACAATAATCATTCAAGCACGAGGAGAGATGGAGAGAGAACACCATAGTTTGCACTAAAAGAATAAACTACAAGTGAGGTGAAGTAACTACTGTAGACATATGGTCCATTGGTACTAAAGACTTTGTACACATTTTAGGATCGGTTTACATTTATTACACGATTGGCACTTTGGGTCTTTTAGTTATTTCTTACTTGAGAGTACTTTTTGTGATTAGTTTCAAGTGTGTATGACAAATAACTTACAATTATGTAATCAATTAAGCAAGTACATGTGGTCAACTAACACATATGGTTGGCTAATCTTCATAAATTTCAAGCACAACGCAAAAGTTTTATCTGGAAGTTTTGTGCACTTTACCTTGCAAATATCACTTTGATAGAATTCCACATTTATTCACAAGACTTCAACGTCAAGTGTAAACTTAGGGTATACTTTAAGAAGGTCAAACTTTTTTTTAGCAAAGTACTTGAGAACCTTGACCAAAGGAATAAACACCTTCATAGAAGTCTAGGCCCACTTTACTATAAAACACAAGGAGTAAGAACCTTACTATGGAGTTAATACCCTTCCACCAAGAACTGGGCTTTCCCAAGATTTAACCAAAGTGAAAGGTATTGTGTGTTTTAGTATGGAATTTTCACATGTTTGGAGTTTATTTATTTCTTGCCATTGGAAACGTCTAAGTTACCTTCATGTACATGGGACAACATTTCAATTTGGTCTTTTATTATTGTTTACATGCTATGAAGTGTTTATTTTTCTATTCCATTTGTCCCCATCAAATTGCATGTATGGGGCATGAATTCTCTTATTGATTTTTCTTATGGCCTTTTTCCTTGTCCCTTGGTTCAAGACTTGTACTAGGTTCATGTGACATGCAATTGTAAATGCTATAGATCATTTGTTGTCATGGCCTTTTTCCTTGGCCCTTGCTTCAAGACTTCAACTAGGACCTAGGTCTATGTGACATGTAGTTTTAAATGTTGTAGATCATTGATTTCCAGATTTATTGCTTAGAGAAATGTTTGATCAACCTTAGTTAAAGCACCTTTATTGTCTTAATTTTCCTTATCTTTTAATTATTATAAGTTTGTTTGAACCGTAACAGGTATTTTGATGAGAAAATGTGCATTTTGAAAGTGATTTCTTCGACTAATTGGTGGTCTTTGGCTTTGGCAATTTAGAACTCTTAAATGTGCTTTATTAATCATGAGCATCATTTGCCTTGTTGTGCTCCAAATTTTTCTTTTGAGTTTTTCTCTGAGTATTTTCCAATTGCCTCGGGAAAATTAGCACTTGCTTTCTCTTATTCTTTAAATCATCTTACCAACGTAAATTATCGAATAAACACTATCCTCTGTTTTGTATATGTTGTCACAACTACTGTGATGTCAATGTGTGTGAAAACAAATATCCATAAATGCTTTTCCTAGCATACGAGCGATACTCACACACTTGCTGGCATTGTCCATGATAACTTGAATGACGTTCTTAAGGCATACCTTTGCAATGCTTGTCCTCAAGTGTTTGCCTTCAGGTATCTACACTTCGTAAAAATATAGAACTATATGCAACAGTGGGCAAGAAAGTAAAGGTCTTCGTTGAGCGCCTTAACAACCATCATAAACAGAATTCCAAGTAGGCCCAACAGAGCAGCTTCATCTTTGATAAAATATCGATTTCTAATAACATTAATAGCAATTGCTTATTGCTTTCATGAAGACAAGTTTGTTGCATGTAACTCCTAACTTGGCCCTCTTTGTAGTTGTCCGAACTTCGAGGTGCTTGATTGACCCTCATAGTACGCGTACTTTATCGTCTCCTATTGATACTTCTATGCCTTGAAGGTGCCTCACCTGTAGGCTAATACTTCTTCCTCTTTTTCTATACGTCTAACTCTCAAATCATTTGTAGAGATTGCTTCAGGTGTTGTGGTGTCTTTACACAATCTCTGACTTCCTTTCTAGTGCTATCAAGTAATGGGATACAATCCTTTGCTCTTGGCTTGAACGAAACACCTTTTTACAACAATTGCATTGCAGTCTCTTCATCTGCAAAGCTTTCACTTAGTAGCTTCCCCTAAGATAAGCACATTCACTCGGTTTTTTGGATTATAAGTAGCTGTAAGCAATCAATCAGATCAACCAAGTCAGAAAATAGTAAAAGAAGTAAGAGGCCAAAACTTCCAAAACCAATTGTTATTGACAAAAATAATGAAATCAAACACAAATCTCTCCGACGAATATAAATGGGATCCAAAAGTAGTCACTTGCCTTTCAAAAATGGTATTCTACCCTTCTTTAGAACCTTGGGTTGGAATGAATGGTCTAGGCATTGTGGAGGAGCGTGAATTCTACTTGTAGTAACTTGTTGTTGAATTGTGTCAACATGCACCATGGTACTGTCAGAATTAGAAACCCGCACCTTCATGCCAAGTTTCTATGGTCTAATGTCAAGTTTAATGGTAAGCTCAGACCCTATCAATGTTGTATATCCATGAGGGGCTTTATTTTTAATGTTAATTCACCTTGTAAGGTTTTGGGGCCCATTCTAAAAATTGCCTTTAGAGTCCATACGAGTTTGACACTTCATATTCACTCCTATGAGGAGTTACATTTGTTGACTATTCAATTCCATGGTTGTTGGTGTTATTCTTGAGCTTTTACATCTACCATGTCCTATCTATTTGTATCTCTCCACATTAGGAGAATAAGGGCGCAATACAAGCTTTGAGTTTTCTCTCTCAATTTTAGCTTCCTCTTTCTTGAAGATTGTTGTTCTATGGCTGTCCACCATTTTTCAGATTTGAAAGTGTTCAATGTTCTTGATTGTTAGTATCTTAGATTCAGCCCAATAGCATTTGAAATCAACTACATTTGGTACCAGAGCAACTAAGATCCAATCTCCTCCAAACTTTCCATTTTTCAGGATAGGAATCTTGGCATCTTTGAAAGGTATCTTCGTTCATATCACATTTTTGGTTCAGATTTTTATCAAAAGTATTATGCAGGGCTCTTAGCTACTCAAAGGGGCAAAGTTTCTAAGCTTTACCTTATGACATCACTAACTTCTCTGTATAAATTTGTGAAATTGGATATATTCTAATTTCACAAATAGATATAAAGTTTCATCTATAACTTGCATGTTGAAATTGAAATTTGAGCAAGTTATGGAGACTCTCTTTCTCTAGAGGGCGCAATAAGAGCAGGAGGCAGATCTGGCTTTTTGATCATATTTTGCCTATAAGGTCTTTTCTAATCTTTTTTGTGTGGTTTCTACGAAGATCTTTACATATACTTCATGGCTGAAAAGGGAGAATTTATTTCCCTTGGTGAAAGTTCCAAATTAGATGGTAAAAATTACATGGTTTGGAAATTTAAAGTCAAAAATATTTTGCTTATGTTGGATCTATGGGATTTGACAAAAGGAGAAGGAAGAAGAATCTCTTCTTCCTCCTGAAAATGATACATCTGATACGGAGGATGCAACTTTCAAGAGGAAAAAGGTTTTTGATAAAAGAGCTAGTAGAGCACTAGCCATTATCAATGTGTCTATTAAAGGACAGTCTTATTCCACATGTCATTGAATCTAATCACCTAGGGAGGCTTGGGAGAAATTCCAACAAATGTTTGAGACATCTTCTACCACTAGGACCCCCCCTCAAGCAAAAGTTTCATACCTTGAAGATGAATGAGGGAGAAGCTATTACACCATACTTGATGAGAATCAAAGATGTGCTAGATCAATTGAACGATGTAGGCAGGGTTGTAGATGAACTAGACATTGTTAGTGTCACCACATCAAATGTTAGAGAGAGACCGCCAAGCTATGATGATGTGGTTGGAATTATTCTTCACTTATGTTGGAATATCAATCCACACTCTAGAGAGAACTATCAAACAGGGTGAATAGCTCAGTGGTAGAGCATCCCATCCGGTATGAGGGAGGTCCTGGGTTCGAATCCTAGTATGTCCATCCATATTATGATTTATGGATTTCTAACATGGTATCAGAGCCAAGTTAGACCTAACAGTTCATGGTGTCAAAGCCATGGTTAGGCAGCCCAAGTTGTGGGGCAGGTGACAGCTAGGACCCCAACCAAGTGTGGCTTGAGGGGGGGTGTTGGAATATCAATCCACATTCTAGAGAGAACTATCAAACAGGGCGGATAGCTCAGTGGTAGAGCATCCCATCCGGTATGAGGGAGGTCCTAGGTTCGAATCCTAGTCTGTCCATCCATATTATGATTTATGGATTTCTAACAACTTATGGGACATCAAAGGTTAATGCACAATCTCAAGCTCTAATGAAAATAAGATGGCTGGTGCAGCTGGTGCAGATCTGAAACCTGGAAACAGCCAAGTGGACAATGACATATATTTTCTTTCCCTTGATCTAGGACAAGAGGAAGAAGGTGCTGCTCAAGATGTGGCTCATATTGATGATTTCCAGTAACTTCATTGGCTAATCATCAGCCTCATCTTCCTCCTCAACTCAAGAAACTCCCTCGATGGTACTTTAAAGCAATCGGAGGAGAGATAATCGATAAAGCTGAATCTAGCCAACAAGGAGCCCAAAGAGTCCTAAGAGAGAGACTCAAAAGTTCAACTAGGATTTTTGCCTTTATGGAAAAAATGTTAAATGTTGAAGAGCCTCGATCCTACGAAGAAGCTTCGCAACAAGAAGTATGGGTCGAAGCCATGAAGGAAGATTATTCTATTCCTCTATCATGAGGAACAAAACATGGGTATTAGTTGAACCAAAGCCAAATCGAAGACCAATAGGTATTAAGTGGGTTTACAAAGTCAAGTATGATGCCAAAGGCGCAATTGACAAGTACAAGGCGAGGCTAGTGGCAAAGGGATATGTGCAAACGGAGCGCATGGATTTCGACGAAACGTTTACTCCTGTTGCCAACATGCCCCCCCATTAGGTTTGTTCTTGCTTTAGCAACTCACTTTGGATGGGAGACACGTCAAATGGATGTAAAATTTGCTTTTCTTTATGGCTATGGCGATGAAGAGATATATCTTTCCCAACCTCAAGGATTTGTGGTGAAAGGGAGAGAACATCATGTATGTTGTCTCAATAAGGCTTTGTATGGCCTCAAGCTCCAAGAGCTTGGTACTCAAGAGTGGATGAGTGCCTATTTTCTCGTTGTTTTACAAAGAGTAAAGCAGATCCCAACCTTTATATCTTGAATAAAGAAGGTGAAATCCTGTGATTAACACTCTATATTGATGATATGATAATCATAGGAAGTAATCTCAAGTAAATCGTCGAAGTTAAGAAGACTTTATCTCAAGAATTTGAGATGAAGGGACTTGGGACAAGTCTATTGCTATCTTGGCTTAGGGGTGGAGGCTCCCACACTCACTCATCCTCACACAAAGCAAATACATATACAACATGCTTGAGAAATTCAATCTTATGGATTGCAAACCTGCTGCAAGTCTACTAGAGATTAGGCTGTCCATAGTAGATACAAATGAAGGAAAAGAGGTTGACAAGACCTTGTATCAGCAGCTGGTTGGTAGCCTCATATATGCTACTATAACCAGGCCCGACATTGCATATAGTGTCAACTTTGTTAGCCAACATATGGAGAATCCAAAACAGGTCCACCAAGGCACCAAGAGGATCCTTTGTTATCTAAAGCATACAATTAATTATGGACTCTAATATGCCGAGAATGACTACCATCACGGTAGATGAGTCGCTTGCCAGTACATAGAGTACTTTTTTATTTTTATTTTATGTGGCCCCAATGATACATATATACTCTGTTTCATTGTATAAATATAAAATGATATAAACGTAACGTATATTCTAAGTGTTTTTTAAAAAAGAAACACTCATCAAGAATGTGGAAAATTGTCCCACATTTCGTAGTGACCCATACAATATCATTCCATACTTTTTGGTACAGTATGTATCTAGTGTTTTCACTCGCTTCAGAATCGACCTTTTCATAATCGGATGAATCCTGGTTCTGAACCGGGTCCCTTCCAAAAGAATTGGAAAGAATTTCTTCTTTTTGCATTTTTTGGATATAATGCTAACAAATATCTAATGTAATATGTATAATGTCTATAGTGTGTCTAAAATCTTATAGATGTTAGATTGCTATTGAAAACATACATTTCAAAGCTTACTGCTGTTGGTAGAAAGTTGAAGCCTGAAACCATATCACAATTCAGCGTTCATAGAATCACAAGTGCACATGACAATGTGGAATGGACACGTTCAATGTTTCATTGAAACGTGTTTCATTCACTGAAACTCCATTTTGAAAAATCGGTTTCAAACGGCCCATTCAAAATGAATTGTAAAATTAGAGAGGGAAAAAAAATGACTCCTAGAACTAATTAGGAAATAGTGGAATTATGAATACCTTGTGCATGTGCATTGTGTGATGTATCTCAATGTTTCATTCAGTCCTTAGTCATCTAAGTGTGTCAATTACCAATTGTTTACTTTGTCATTGTATAGAGCCATAATCATTGAACAAGACTTCGCTTTCCTTTACTAAAAGGCTAGGAATAAAACCAAGTGTCTAAAAATGTTTTGCTGTTTCTTTCTCGAAAAAGCCGATTTTTCCCGTTTCAAATGTGTTTCAAATGCATTGCAAAAAGGCTTTTCGAAAAGGTCCACGAAACAGTGGACACATTTCAAACTTCTCAAACTAGTTTGCATGCTCCAACTTCCACTTAACATTGCAAGTTATGATTTATTCATGATCCATCATCAAACATCCATCACAAAATATACTAGTTAAACATTTGAATACAAATTAGAACATTGGAAAGCCAAAACAAAGAATCGTTAATGTCACAATCAAAGAATCATTCAAAATCAAACAATGGTTTTTTTTTTGGGTCCAATTCTTTCTGATTCAAATCGAACTTGATCGATTCTTTGAAGATTTGCGGTTCGGTCGCCAACGAACCATGGTTTGTGGAATCACTAGATGTATCAATCTGTTCGTATGCAATGTACTTACATTTTGTCAACGTGGAATATAATGCAAAAAGAATTGTCAGCTTTGTTTGTTTTCTTATTACTTTTACAAAACCTCCTAAATGCCAAAAAAAAATCGTTTCCAATTTTTGAGAGTCAAGGCTAGTTCCACCCTAAACTCTGGTTGTATTCCACTAGTTCCGCCCTAAGCCCTAAATTGTGAGGCAACCAGATTTCTAAGGATCTGATGCAACAAGATTAAGGATTGTGAGGTAGCAAACTTTCAAAGGTTGTAAGCCACTAGTTTTTGAGGATCAAGGCAACCAGATTTCTCTGATGCAACAAGATTAAGGATTGTGAGGTAGCAAACTTTCAAAGGTTGTAATCCATTAGTTTTTGAGAATCCGCAGAAGGATCAAGGCATCACAAACAACAAGACTGGAAAATTAACCAACTAAAGAGTTTTGAAATTATTGGATAAGTCTCAAAAACCTTGACCCATGCGACAATGATGTATTTAAGAATCATAGCACTGACTAAAGCTTCCAGCCGATTCGAATCGGTCGGTATCCTACTTTATAGGAGGTCAGTCCAGCAGCTAAATCAAGACCCAAGACACCATAGGCAAGTGAGTAGGACCGTCCGACGACATGTGTCACTCATACATTGGACCAAGTGTCCCAGTGAGCATATGGCATGTCCCATTGACCGGTCAACTATCCTACTTTATAGGAGGTCAGTCTAGCAGCCTCTAAATTAAGACCCAGTACCCCATGCCAAATACAGGCAGGTCAATAAGTTATCCAAAACCTGCTATATAGATAACACCACGGGCTGGTGTGAGCCATTTCGATATTCACAATATACAATTTACAAGTCCAATAATGTGTTCTGTTAGAAGTAACAAATGATAATGATAGTTTCTCATAGGTTACTTTGACCCAAAAGGTCGAGACTTGTGTAACCATGGGTTAGGTTTATTATTTAGACCATGTTAAGTCAGTTTAAGTTGAGTTGGACCCAATTTTGGTCCAGTAGTAATTCGTGGGTCCAAGTAAAGTCTAATTATGTTAAGGGACCTTGACTTTTGGGGGTGCCCTATAATTAGTAGTGGGTCTTGGAAGGTTGTAGAACTTAGAGTTTGGAAGAGTTTAGGCCCTTGGAAGGCCTATTTATATGTACTCTTTGTTCATTTGTAATTCATTCCCTTTCAAGCATTGCTACTACTTTCTCTCTCCTTGAGGGCGCTTAACCCTCTCCCTCTTCTTCTTCTTCCTCTTTTTCTTTATCTTGTATATGGAGATTGAATGTTAGAAGGATCTTGGCACTTTGATTTCCTACATGGTATCAGAGCCATGGATCTTCTATGCTTGATTTAGGGCGCCCTACCAAAAGAGATCGTCTTCACTTAGGGATCACAAAAATTTAGCACCTTTGCTGATTTTTTGGAGTGAAGATCCGTTTTTTGACTCTTTTCCGTTTTGCAGGAGGGCGCCACACATCAAAGAAGATAACAGGATTTTGGGCGCCCAAAAATCAGGTTGTTGTTTGCTGATTTTTCAGGTTGCAGGAAGGCGCCATTAATTATCTTCTTCGGGGCTTCTTTTAGGTCGCCCACATCCGTGTAGGTTTATCCTACTTCCGTTGGTCAGCTGCTGTCCTATTTTTCAGATTTGCTCCTTTGCAGGAGGGCGCCCATCTACAAGCAATTTCTATTCTCTTGATTTGGCTGAAAAATCAGCACCCTTGCTGATTTGACAAAGTGAAGATCCGCTTCTTTTTGCTTGTTTCCAGGTGTGGAAGAAGGCGCTAATTTTTTTGTGATGATCCGATCACATTCCGAGGCTGAAAATTGGACAGCATATTACCATTTGTAGGGTGTTGCAACAGCCCTATCCGTGTGTGTATTGTTCACACTTTTTGGCAAGAAGAAGGGTTCCAAAAAAAGCTTTGTTGGAGGCTAACCTGATTCTTTGCTTGCTGATTTTTGAGTTTGTAATGCAATTTCAGGCTGAAATTTTCAGCACACAAGGCTTGTAGGAGGGTGAGTTCCTACATCCATCTAATGTGTGGTTTCGACACATTCCGGTGCTAATTTGTCAGATTTGATACTTGCTGGTTTTTGTGTCTTTTAGGGCACATTTAGGGTTTGAAAAAGTTTATCTTCTTGGCTGGTTCTTATGGCAAGAGATTTGGGAGCAATTCGTACTTGTTCAGGTGAAGATATGTTGGATGGCACCAACTATTCTTCATGGAGTTGCAAGCTGAGATTTTGCATCGACGTGATGATCAAGATTTTATTGGTAACAAGATCTATCTTATATCATTTGAGATTTTGCAAGACCTCTAAAAGTGCTTGGGAAACACTTTTAAAGATGTACCGAATAAAGGATTCATCATCATACTTTCTCCTCTCTAGTTCATCCTCTTTGAAGGTAGAAGGGCAAAGTCATGCAAAGTTTGATCATTGCCTTTCTACAAGTACAAGTTTGCATCAGAATGTTGGTATGGTAAAGCATTCTTCTTCTCTTGAGCCATTTGTTGCAAATGATGGATGCATTAGTGAAGAACTTTATGAGCAAGCTTCTCAAGATAATGTTTTGGAAAAGGCTGAAATCAAGCATTCTTTGAAGCCATTTTGTACTAATGGAGGAGGGGAAAAAATCATGTCAATTAGTACATTGGTTCAAAGTGGCGTGTTGCTAGATTATTTGGGTGTTCAAAGTGGCAAGCTGTTGGTTTTTTTCTTGAAGATGGTGGACACCAGATTTAACCATAGTTTATTGATCATTTTCAGCCTATGTTACATCGTGAGCATCCTATTATGCATCGGGAACGGCCTGCGGAAGGTTTTTGGACAGCAAGGTCCACATTTGGAACACTTTGGACAGCAAAGTGTTGGTGATTTTGTGGCTGTTGGACAGCCTGCTACAGCCTCTTGTTGGTTGTCCGAGTCTTTGCGGGATAGCAAAGCATCGTTTTACTTCGGAGGAAACACACATGCCTCACCAAAATCAGTACCTTATGTTGATTTTCATGTTTTGATGCTTACTTCTTATGATGACGGTGTTGTCTTACCTAGTGTTGGTGAGCAGATCATTGATAGTAAGATTCGGGAGGATGTGATGGTAAAAGAGTATCATACTCTTCTTTATGTTTCTTGTGGTAAGAAGACTTATGGAATCATGTGGGAACCATTGATGGATTGCAAATCCATATTTCGGCTTGTGGCTGGTTTTTTGGTTACCTACTTTGGATGGAGCATGCTTGTCTTCACTTTTCGACTTGATGCTACCGCACTTCGTATTCTACATCTCTTCTACATCGGGCATGATTGGGGCTGAGATTTCGGCTACTTCGACTACTTCAAGCCGAAGTTTTTTTTTGGTGGCATTAAGCTTGGACAACAAGCTACATCTTTTCTTTTTCAGCTACATGGAGTTTTGGGCAGCATGCAACACTTGCATTTTTGTTGCAATTTTTCATACTTCATGTCATGTTATGTTTTTTACATTATCATTTTAAGGAGGGTGTTAGAAGTAATAAATGATAATGATAGTTTCTCATAGGTTACTTTGACCCAAAAGGTCGAGACTTGTGTAAACATGGGTTAGGTTTATTATTTAGACCATGTTAAGTCAGTTTAAGTTGAGTTGGACCCAATTTTGGTCCAGTAGTAATTCGTGGATCCAAGTAAAGTCTAATTATGTTAAGGGACCCTATCTTGACTTTTGGGGGTGCCCTATAATTAGTAGTGGGTCTTGGAAGGTTCTAGAACTTAGAGTTTGGAAGAGTCTAGGCCCTTGGAAAGCCTATTTATATGTACTCTTTGTTCATTTGTAATTCATTCCCTTTCAAGCATTGCTACTACTTTCTCTCTCCTTGAGGGCGCCTAACCCTCTCCCTCTTCTTCTTCTTCCACTTTTTCTTCTTCTTGTATATGGAGATTGAATGTTAGAACGATCTTGGCACTTTGATTTCCTACATGTTCATAGTAAGGTAGGAATATAAGTGCATGACAAGAGAGGAGTAATAGTTGAGACAAAAGCAGGAGCTGAAGGGTTGCCTTGAAGTGGCTACATACCCTAGTTTGGGGTCAAACCCTAGTTGCTGGAAGTTGTTTCTTTTCTGATCTTTTTCAGGTTGAGCTTCTGTTTGAGCACAAATTATAGCATGGCTAGTCTTGGGGAGAGTTTGCTGGGTGAATCCAACAAACTAGATGGCACAAACTACAGAGTGTGGAAGTTCAAGATGGCTAATATCTTGATGGATAAGAATTGTTGGGAGGTGATGGCAGGTACAGAGCCTGGAGAGAAAGTAAGTGACAAGAGTATTGTCCCCATAGTCTTGAATAGCTTGTCATTCAACTATCAAGACTATATGATGTCCCTTTCTGCTAGGGAGAAACTCCCAATCTTTGGGGAGTTATGTGGTCTTCTTTTACAGGAGGAGATGAGAAGGAAGAATCTTTTTGAAAGGGAAGATAATCCAGAGCATGCATTTGCTTCTAAGAAAAAGCAAAACCTTCAGAAGAAAGGCAAAGGCAAAAAGAAGAACTCAAAGCAAAGCTTGGAGCAGCAGGTGTCCAAGTTACAGGTTGGAGAGGAGTCAAGCACAAATTCCTCATCTACACCCAAGAGGAAGGGCAACTGCAACTATTGTGGCAAGCATGGGCATTTTGCTTTTGAATGCAGGAAGAAGCAAAGTGATTAGAAGAAGGGAAAGAACCAGCAGGGTCACTTTGTTGACAAAGTTGCAGAGGAGGAGCAATCAAGTGGGCTTGAACTATTCACCGCAGCCCTATCATCTGAATCCACATTTGGTGGATGGTACAATGATTCTGGAGCCGCAAAGCACAATTGGTTCAACACCTATGAGGAGACAGGAGATGGTCAACATGTATGCCTTGGAGATAATTCTACACGTATGGTGAGGGGCAAAGGCACAGTTGCAGTACAGCTGTCATCATGTGAGGTGAAGGAAATCAAGAGTGTGTTGCATGTACTAGGGTTGGCTAAGAACTTGCTATTTGTTGGTGCCATTACCAAACAGAACATGGTGGTAGAGTTTGACGAATCTACATGTTTGGTAAAAGACAAAGATCAAAGCTTCAAGGTGGTAGCCAAGGGAATGCAAGAAGGAGGTCTTTACAAGCTTTACACAACCATTCCTAGCCAAGAGGCCTTGTCAGCGGGGGATACTAATCGGGACAAGCTTTGGCACGAGAGATATGGTCATTTGAGCTATAAAAGTTTGCAAGTTTTGAACAAGCACAACATGGTAGTAGATGCAGCATTAAGTCTTCTTCAGATACATGTGAGGCTTGTGCACTAGGAAAGCAACAGAGGAAAAAGTTTCCAAAGGAAAAAGCTACTAGGGCCAAGGAAATTCTTGAGCTTGTGCATTCAGATTTATGCGGTCCCATGTAGGTCAAATCAGCATGGGGGGCATACTATCTCATGACCTTCGTAGATGATTTCTCACGAAAGGTATGGGTCTATCTTCTAAAGCTGAAATCTGAAGCGTTCAAATACTTCAAACAGTGGAAAGCTATGGTGGAAAACCACACAGGGAAGAGGTTAGAGACTCTCAGGTCAGATAAGGGTCGTGAGTATATTTCTGATGAGTTCAAAGATCTTTGCAAAGCATGTGGGATAAAGAGACAGTTTACTGCTCCACATACACCTCAGTAGAACGGTGTGGCTGAGGGGAAAACAGGTCTATAGTTGAGTGTGCGAGGAGCATGCTCAAGGCAAAGGGGTTGCCAAATTCTTTTTGGGCGGAAGCGGTAGCAACTGCTGTTTTGCTATTGAATAGAAGTCCAACCAAAGCAGTTGAAGGAATCACGCCAAAAGAAGCATATAGTGGCAACAAGCCCAAAGTGGGCAGCCTAGGAGTATTTGGGTGTACGACATATGCACATATACCAAAGGACTTACGGAAGAAACTTGATGCAAAATCCGTGAAGTGTATCTTCCTTGGGTATAGTGAAGATGAGAAAGCCTATGTGCTATATGATCTCGAAAACAGGAAGAAGATCCTAAGTCGAGATGTCATCTTTGATGAAGAGCATTCACCCAAGATACAGGAGCAGGAGAAGGATGGAACTTCTGAGTTCATACCCGTGATTGATTCCACGGATGAGGAGCCTAGTCAAGAGTCCTATGAGCCTCAAGTGCAAGAGCAACAACAGGAAATCGAACCTTCTAGTTTGAGACCTCTTTGTGGCCAAGTACCAAAAGCCGAAGTTGGGGACAATTGGAAGACTAAGACAGTACCATGGGATACGTGGTCACCATCCACATCACCTACCGCTAGGAAGAAGCTACCTAGGTGGTATTGGGAAACAATCAAAGAAGGTCAAATGATGGAAGAAGGAGAGAGCAGTGAACAGGGTGTCAGACTCTTAGGTCTCATGAGAGACAAGAGACTAACTTTGCTCTTATGTCCACTATTCTGAATGCAGATGAGCCACAATTCTTTCACGAAGCCGTGAAGGAAAAGGTATGGCAACATGCCATGCAGGAGGAGTACGACTCCATTGTCAAGAATGACACATGGGAGCTCACTACATTGCGAGAAGGGAAGCAACCAATAGGTTGCAAGTGGGTCTATAAGACCAAGTTTCATGCTAATGGAACAATGGACAAGTACAAGGCAAGGTTGGTGGCGAAAGGCTATGCCCAGCAGGAGGGGCTAGACTATGATGAGACATTTGCACCTGTTGCTAAGATGACATCTATCAGGACCGTTTTGGCCATAGCCTCATATTTTGATTGGGATGTCCATCAAATGGATGTCAAGAGTGCCTTTCTTAATGGGCACCTACAGGAGGAGGTTTACATGGAACAACCACAGGGGTTTGAGATAACAGGCAAGGAGAATCTGGTTTGTAGGCTTAGGAAAGCCTTGTATGGGCTCAAACAGGCGCCAAGGGCTTGGTATAGCCGAATTGACGAGTACTTTGCAAGGCAAGGGTTTGAGAAGAGTAAGTCTGATTGCAATCTTTATGTCTTCAGGGAAGGAGAAGACTTTGTGGTTGTTGTGCTCTATGTGGATGATCTACTCATCACGAGAAGCAATAAGAAGCTTATTGCTTGTGTTAAGAAAAATCTTTCTAGTGAGTTTGAGATGAAAGATTTGGGTTTGCTACACTATTGCCTAGGAGTTGAGGTTTGGAAAGGGAAGCGTTGTCTTTTTATCTCACAGGCAAAGTATGCATAGAAATTATTGAAGAGGTTTAATATGCAAGAAAGCAAACCAATCAGCACACCCATGGATGCAAGCAACAAGCCATCAAAAAATGATGGTCCAGCATTTGCAGATGAGATGCTCTATTGTCAATTGGTGGGCAGCCTGATTTACCTTACTACCACCAAGCCAAATGTTGCTTATGCGGTTGGGATTGCAAGTGAATTCATGAGTAAGCCTACCAAAGCACATTGGAAGGCAGCCAAGCGGATCCTACGATATGTGAGAGGAACAATGACTTATGGGATTGGATACACAGATGACGGGGACCTTCAGCTGGAGGGTTATTCAGATTTTGATTGGGCAGGTGATAGAGACGATCGGAGATCGACGACAAACTATTGTTTCAGCCTAGGTTTAGGGGCTATATCATGGTGCGGCAAGAAGCAACCTACTATTGCTCTATCATCTACCGAAGCTGAGTACATGGCGACTACGAGGTCCGCCTGTGAAGCCATTTGGTTACGCCGTCTACTTGAGGACATGCAGATTGCTCAAGTAAGACCTATATTGTTACATTGTGATTACCAAAGTTGCATTCAGCTTGCAAGGAATCCAGTCTATCATGCACGGACGAAGCACATAGAGGTAGACCAGCATTTCATACGAGAGAAAGTGCACAGTGGGGAGATCGAGCTAGTTTATTGTGACACCAACGACCAAATAGCTAATATTTTTACTAAACCACTTAGTAAAGATAAGTTTGAAAAGTTTAGAACTTTGTTGGGTGTCAGTTTGAATAAAATTGCCATTAAGGGGGGGGTGTTGAAAAGTATTGCCTATTTTACCCCTTTGGCTAAGCACTAGTTAAGTTGTAAGTTGTACATAACTCATGGGGCATGTTTTAATTAAATACATGAGACACCCCTTTTGTAAGTTGATTAAATTAGTGCAAGTGGTCCACTTGGCCAAGTAGCTCACTCCTATGGTTGACACCTAGACTTTCCATGCATCTAAAGGAGGTGCTTGCCTCACAAGGGATTTGGAGGACCCACGCCCTCCTCTCTCTCTCTCTAGCAATTCATTTCTTCTTCTAACTTTTGGGTTTTTGAGGTGCTTATGCAATTCTCCTTATATGTGATGTTTCCATAGCTATGTTTCTCAAGCTTTCATAGTTGATCTAGTATTGAAGTTAAGATACTCCATAAATGGGTCTTGCAAATCATCAGGCCATTCACACTTACAGGGATATCTATATGGACCACGTCTATTTGCACTTATAGATTATTACTCATTCAGACCACATACGTGAGCTCTTGGTGTTTGCTCATCATTTGGCACTTATTAAAGTCGTTCGAGGGTAAAATGGTCTTACAGAGTCTCCAGCACTAAAATCACAGATTGTAGGCTTTCAGATGGTATCAATAGGTCCGTGATCCTCATTATGGATGGCTGATGGATCAGATGTATAGCTCGTAGTTCAATAAGTATAGGTAGCATAGTTTAGCATTACTTAGCTTGGTTAGATCAGCTTAATCAGCTTGTAATGAGCAAAGTCTTGTGGAGATCATTGTTATCCCATTCATTATGATTGTTCTTTTTTATATTCATGGACTTGCATTCTCCTCTCCACTATGTGTTTTGCATGTGATGTTTTTCCTGTAACTGAGGTAGCAGAATGTCTGCTTGCTTTTTGTGAAAGATCTTTATAAGCACCATCTGATTGAAGGTCTATTAGCCAGAACTTTCCTGCTTTGTTGATTTTTGCAAGCTATGTCAGGGCTTCCATGTTGATGGAAGCTCAAAGTTTAATCCAAACTTTGTAGAGAAGTGAAATATGCTGTTCGATGTAGGTTTGCTCTGTTATCAATTAAGTTCGTGATGTATTATGATGGAAGTCCTAGGTTTCTTGGGATGTGCTGCTGTTAGTCACAACATGATTTTTTTTTGTAAAGCCATAGAATCTGATAATTTAGTCTGTATGACATATTTGGATAACAGGTCCACCAATCTGGATTCATGGAGTCAAGATCAGCTAAGGTTGATGATGTTTGGAGGAAATGGTAGAGCACATGTGTTTTTCAAGCAGCATGGCTGGACTGATGGTGGGAAGATTGAGTCAAAGTATACCTCCAGGGCAGCAGAACTATATAAGCAGCTGCTTGCTAAAGAAGTTGCTAAGAGTCCTGGCAGTGCGACTGGAGTAGTTTCAGTACCTTCTCCTTCTCTTCCTGAATCTCCAACTGAAGAACCTTCTGGGCTAGATGACAGTTACTTCAAAGTTGAAGCCTCAGATGCTGATACGGACAATCCCATTACCGAGCAACATTCTGAACCTCCAGCTGCCACGGTCACTTACTCTGTTAGTTCAGTTAAGAAGCCTTCAGCACTCGGAGCAAAGAAAATCGGGGGTTCTAAGTCTGCTGGCGGTTTGGGAGTTAAAAAACTTACCTTCAAGGTACTAAGTTTCAGGTCTCCCTACACTTTTATAAGTTAGGAGTCAGATGCTCAACCTGTAAAAGTGGGGTTCGCTCGTGTTGTTTGAGAATAATGCCTCAAGATTGCGTGTGTATTTTGTTATGTTTGAGGAGCATTGGGTAGTGTCCTGGAGTTAACTCTAAAAGCCACAGTTTTTATACAACAATCATTGGCCGTAATTTGAAACAAGATTGTAAGTAGATATGTGTAGCATTCAGAATGTCTTTGTTTGAGTTGCTGTGTACATTCTTAAAGCCTTAACAGTTAGGGCTACGTGGCATGCTTCACTAACATCTGGGATTTGCTTTTGTATGTAGCCAAACGAAGGCTTGTATGATCAGAAACCTATTGAGCTTCCGCCAGAACCTATTGTCCCAACAACTGCAGTTGCACAATCTGCGCCGCGGACTTCTCGTTTTGTGTACATGGATGACCAGCCTGCGTTCACAGCGAGCAGCTCAAACACGAGTCATGTCTCTGCCCCTTCAGCTACTGGAGATTTTTTTAATGACTTTACTAGCATTGGAAACCCGAAAGCAGCTAGTAACAGCCGTTCCAAGGTACAGGTAAGGAGCTTCTATGGTAGCTGATATGGCATGCCACTATGTTACTTGTGTGAAGTAGTCTGTAGATTTTTCATTTGCAGGCTTATTAATTTCAAGACAGTTTATTGACATTAATACTAATAAGGTGGTCCGTCTGGTTTATGCTATTAGCATAAAAAATTACTCGATGGTCCAGATACCATTTTTGCTTGGCAGGTTCAGTGATTTCCAGGCAGGTTATTAATCCCTAAGGTAGTCTTTGTCTGTTTTATGCTATAAGCATATAAATGATTCAATTGCTGGATACTTGCTGCCGTTTCTGGAAGTTCTATATTTATCACTTGCACCTCAATATGCGCATACCAATGTCAGAGGAAGATTGAGATAATTGTTCAAAGCAGTTCTGGATGCTGATTCCCAGTTATTTTTGATTCTCAGTTATTTGTATAACATCCTAGATAGTAGAGGCTAGTTGTGGCCAACCAACTAACCATGAGATTCTCGCAGATTGAAGAAAGCAATGAGGCACAAATGAAGTTTGCCAATGCAAAATCTATATCTTCCACCCAGTTTTTCAATGATCAAATCAATGTAGCTGATGGTGATGGTCACATGCGCCTTCAGAAGTTTGTGGTACAATATACCTCACGCTTCTGTGATTTAAAATCTTTTTAATATGTCCCAAAATTTTGGTGATTGACATTGTGATTGCACTTGTGCCCATGGTAATCGATTGTAGAAATGAAGTCTAAAGTATCTGTAGATATGAAGCTATTGTGCTTATAACATGGAATTTTTGCAGAACTCTTCCTCAATATCAAGTGCTGACTTTTTTGATCGAGACGAAGGAAATTCAAACGTGTCTTCAGTGGATTTGTCTGCAAGTCAGTTGGTCGCAAAAATATCAATGCAGGCGAGCTAGCACTTTAGCTTTCTGGGCTACAGACTTAAGAATGTCAATGTTGTATATATGCATTTTTTCTGGCTGATTCTTGGTGTACCGTTACATGTTACTTGTTGTTCCAGTGGAAAAAGAGCTTTTGTATAGCAGCCTTAACCCTGTCGTACATGATTGTTGATTATGTTCCTAGTTGAAGACTGAGTGATGGCTTGTGAGATCAGGAGGAAAAGATTAGGAGAGAAAATATGATGTCCCAGTCATGTGGATGCATGATCATGCTGGTAGAAGTTTTAGATTTTCCAATGCTATAGCAGAGGCCACTGTGGTGCATAATATCTTTCTCGCTGCACATGCAGATTTCATCTTTATGGACAATCGACTGACTTTCGGATCACTGGTTTTTCAAGATCCAATCCTACAAACCGCTAGATAGTGTAGATGTTAGGGCTTCCTGGTTTTTTCCTGAATGGTTCAAGTTGTGGCTCTGATCTTGCACAAAAGAATCAATACGTAGGCTTATCTGATAGCGTTTTTTGTGTGAACAGTCTTTTAAATTAAACTGTGCGCTGCAGGAAGATTTTCAACTAAGAAAAATGTATGGATTTTTCATCCTCTTGATTCAATCATATGTTTTAATAAAACAATTGTTGAGAGCACTGTCCAAATCTATTGCATGCTAAAGCAAGATTATCCACATGTGCCACGTGTGCAATGAAACCATGTACCATCAATGCAAACCAAGATTAGAGGTTTGTTGATTTCTCAAGGGCTGTGAGAGTAAGTATTGAGGGTTTTGTGTGCTTGCTTGCTTGCTTGCGCGCACGCGAGAGAGAGAGAGAGAGAGAGAGAGAGAGAGAGAGAGAGAGAGAGAGAGAGAGAGAGAGAGCTTAATGTCTCTTTAATGCCAAAAGGCATATAAGGCCAAATAAGTACATCTCAAGTGTGATAAATACTAGAAGGAGCATATGAATGTCTCCAGTAAAACAAACATCTGCTAGACGAGAACTAGTAGATAGATCTCTACTCTACTCTCATAAAGTAAGTATGAGAGATGATACAATAAGTGCAAATGCCCCTGCCAAAAAAAGCACAGTGGGCCTGCAGACACAAGCTATAGATCTGCAAAATTTCAAATGCTTTCAACTAGGACGGCTGAAAAAGGATGTGATATGAGTGCTTGACGGAATCGGAGGAGCTGTGGAGACACGATGACGAGGACTAGACTCAGAATCTAGTGCTGATTGGGACATCGTCTCCCAATAGTAGCTCTCCCTTTGGAGGTCAGAATTTCAGATTTGTGAGATGCTATGCACTCATGCTGATCACAATGGTGATCTCTCAGAATAGGAGTATCCTCGTCAGCTGTCTCTGAGTCTGTCCGAGCTCTCCTCCTGGAGATGGAAGCTGTAATCTGAGGCTGTGTATCTTTAATTATTGACTGAGTAGAAACTCTCCTCATCAGGGACATGTGTATCATAAGGGCTACACGTTGAGGATCCTCGTTGGCAATGAGAGAACGTAAAATAGTAGTTGAGTCTTTGAATAGGTAGTAATATCGACCATGTATCTCATTGTAAACAGGACATCTGAAGAGGAAATTCTCCTTGGTATCGACCTCTCCTAGCGAACACATCTGACATATTGTGTCATCACACGGGCTACATTGGAAGCGTCCTGTCTCAACCTCAAGCTGATGTGAAGATACTTTGATCTGTCTCAATGTGAATCTCAAACAACGTGATAACCCAAAGTCTGAGTATTGTGGCTGAATTGGGAAGCCCGATACATCAAGCTCTAAGAAGCGATTCCGATAGAAGTCAGTGCACTTTTTTATTGCGGAGAACACTGTGGCATACACGACGAGCATCACGGAGTAGGTGAGGTGAATGGCATTGTGCATGGATGACTTGTTGTTGGTAATAATGCCATTCAACGTCATACCGGGGTTGTGCTGATCGAGATGAGGGTTTGGGACGAGTTCGGTGAGATGGAAAAGTTATAGAGGCAGTTGCATGTAAAGCAGTGTTGAGAAAAGCAGCTTGAGATTCTAAGTCTGATCAAAAATGTATTTTGGTGTCTGATTAGAGGTAGAAGAAGAGGGATATGGAGGAGGTGGTATGATATGTCCAAGGTGGAAGGAGAGAGGTGAGTGATCTGAAGAAGTAGTAGTGCGCCAGTCAGTGGTATATAACCACACTCTGAATATATGATAATGTTCGATGATAGATCAACATCAACATTTGCAAAAGAGGAAGTCATATGTGGGAAGTAACAGACTGCCATAAAGATATCCCTATCCAGGCCAATACCCTGTCCATTAAGACGAATCCAAATATCGTGCCTATATATCATGACCGATGGACTCAATGATTGGCTGTAGGATCTCTCTATACCAACATGCCACCCCACCTGAGCCGTTGCCACTTGCGGAATGTGTCACTGTCCGGAATGTTGAGTACCATTGAAAACCTGGGAAATCTAATAAACCTCTCTCACTACACTACCATGTCTCAGTAAATAGCAAGATATCACCTTGTGCAATAAAATCAACTGGATCGTTAGCTGTGGATGATGACTGAATTCCATTACAATTCCGCACTCCAATTCTTAAGTTGAGCGGAAGGGGGCCCCGAGCACTCCCATGCCCGAGGACCCCAATTCCCTAGTTCTTAGTGATATATTTCGCTTGTCGATCTCTATAAATGGCAATTTGTCCGGAATCACTAGCAGCTTGAAAAGCTTTTCTCCTCTCTCTAACTTGCATAAATGTTAAGCTGGTGTTCAAGAAACGACTAGCTTCTTGCATGGCATCTTGGGTATCAGGAATACCTCTCACTCGTACATGCTTTTTGTTCTCTCAATTTCTCTTCAGAAAGAGTGGCAACAATGACACTAGTCATAGGTGAAGACTCGTCATGTTTCGTGAATAATGAGGCCCAAGTTTTAGTGTCTTCTTTATGTTGAACCAATTCTTGTTCGGGCTCATGGATCTTCGTAGAGGTATGTACCAGTGTCCCTTGTGAATCTCGTAATACGCTGAGTTCTCCCTGCAAAGCAGTAATTTGAGCACCCATTTGAGTTTTTTCTTCCACAATGATATGAGCTGTGTTTTGAGCCTCAGCAATTCATTCTTCATGACTTGGAATTCCATTTTATGTTGTTCAAGGTAGGAGATGACATATTGTTCATAGGCATGCATAGGAGAATAATCAGTTGGGAGAGATGGGATAGGAGTAGAGGGAGTATGAGTAGCCTCAGCATAGTCAACTTGAGCATCAGGCTGCTGATCCACAAGTAGTGGGGTTTGCTCAAGCTTCTGCTAAGCCTGAGTAGCAATCTGAGCAACACCTTGCTTAGGCAGCGTTGCTGTCTGAGCCACGAATTGCTCGGGTAGCAGCCACTCAGCACCTTGCTCAGGTAGCGCTGCCCGAGCAGCGACCTCCTCAGGCTCAGGTAGTGATGTTTGAGCAACGATGGATGTCCGGGGAGGGGAGCAAGGGCTCCCCCTGTTTTTTCCGCACCATGGTAGCCAACTGACATGATGATACAAGGAGTTTACCCATTATGAATTTGAGGCAGTGTGATAGTCCTGAATCCAAATACTATGGCAAAACTGGGAACCCTGCTATGTAACTCCATGAAATGAGTTTGATAATAGTCGGGCTTAACCCAATTGTCATCCCAAGTACGGTCAAGACATGCCCTATATAAAAAGTGTTTGATACACCGGTGAGTACCAGAGTGAAGATTTGTTGTAATGGAGGTACCAAATGACTCGAGGAGGAGGTGGGATGCCTAAGAAAACCATGACGACGAATCGGCCGATTCATACACCTGAAATTTGTTTTTGCCTATTTGTGCCAAAAACAAGATAACAAACTTACATTATGATGTAGTGACAAATTCTAGCTCATTTTGGAAATTGGAATTGGTGCACACTGCATATTGGACTCTATTCAGGGACCAGTTGGAACTTGGGCCTTTGCAGTCACCAAAAAATTAGAAATTAGAATCAAGGATTAAAGATTTAGTCTTTAGAAGGTTAAAATGAAATATTTCAACTTTGATTCTCAACTACTGTACTATAGTCCACGACGTACGTAATGAGTCAATGCCAAATGGTCATGACTAGTTGATACATTCTCTCTCTCTCTCTCTCTCTCTCTCTCTCTCTCTCTCTCTCTCTCTCTCTCTCTCTCTCTCTCACACACACACACACACACACACACACACACACACACATCACACACACACATCTATAATCTATTTCAATTTTCTTGTTTGTGCCATGATAGTCATAGTTTATAAACTTAAAACCTTTAATCGTTAATGTTCAAAGTTCAAAAAGTAAACACAATAGACCACATACGATATTAAATAGTAAACCCTAAACCGTGAGGGGGGGGGGGGGGGGGGGGGCGCTGGGCATTGTAGCTTTTTTTGGGTTTTCGTTTTTTTGGCTTTCCATAGGCATTTTTTTGGGTAGTTATAGACTACTTAAAATTAAATGCAGTTAAGTTCTTCTGATGTCTTCATGGCTTAAAAATTGTGTGAATTAGATTTCGATGCGTACAGTGGTTTTTTTGCGAATTTGTTGCACGACCCATTGTGCAAATGCTCATTGGTATAAATCCTACAAGCACATTCTGGTTTGGTAAAACTACGTTTTTTTGGTCCGTGCTCTATTAGGAAATTTGTACCCGTAATGAGTTCAACCGAACGTAAATTTTTTATAATTTTTCGGTTTTTAAATGCAAATGGATGAATGAAATTCGGGTTAGGGGTGGCAACTGAAAATTTGCCCGGCATCACTCGGCTGTGATGACCCCCTAAAATTTTCAACACATGGTTAAAATTTTAGACCACAATGTGTTGGAATTTCATTTTGACAACAAACAGAAGAAACCAAATGCAAAATCTATTTGATAATTATTTTAGCCATTGTGATATATAGCTTGGGCTAACAACCGGAAATTTTTTCCAGCGATTGAAAGCCCAAAGTTGTCGATGACTGGATAAACCGTTGGGCGAGCTTGTTAGCTTACACAACGTCCCAGATAAAAACGAGTGAATTTGGTCGGTTTTTTGCTTTGGATAAGCCTCCTCGTGGGGGAGGATGCAACCCATAGTGCTGTGACTGGGCTGAATTCTTGGTGGGGGATTCCGTAAGGCTTTTTTACAATTGACGAAATGTATATTCGCTTTATTAACTGCAATGGGCAACCGAGAACGTGAATTCTTGGATTTTTTGGCCAAGGTGTCGTTTTTTCAGCATTATGCACGGCCAAAAGGGCCTAGAAGCCTAGGATGGAAACTGAAATGGAACGAAAAAGTTGTTTCTTGATGTGCTTGAAGCCGAGGGCATACCAACACTATTTGTTTGAGTTGGAGTTGGAATTTTTTTATAAATTCCCGAGAACTTCATATACTTGTATTATTTTTTTTCTGACACTTTGATCGGGAAGTGGAGGGCCTTCGTGAAGGAAAAACCTGTGGTATGGGACGCAGGCAATTCCAAAATGAAGATCTGAAACTAACTGGATCAGTTGACTGTAGTATGGTCGTAAATCTTAGTGATGCCAAATATTGTCGGTCATAAAACGGGTGTTTTGTCAAAAATTTGAGATATTGGTCATGACCCCTTTTTTTGGATATCTCAAATTTACAAAACCAGAAACCCGGCAAGCTATTTCTTTATAAAAGATATATTGGTGAATTTCTTAACTCATAAAATAAACCCGACTTTTTTGTGATTCCTTGGAAGGTAATTCTGATTACCCGTTGACCATGGACGATGTCACAGAAATGGTTAATGAAACCGTTTTCTAAAGTTGTTTTCTCTACTTGAATCTTCAAGTAATCCGTTTCTGATCTACGAGTCAATTCTCAAGCTTGGTAATAACAAAGATCTTTTGTTAAAGTCATTGTGTTGGGACATCATTGGTATTTACTTACAATGATGCAACACTTCTTTTGGCTTTCAAGATTTTCTCGGATCTCTTCTTTGACTCTTCTCGTGGGCAAATCTCGATTGATCTGCACCCCTTAGAAACTCGGGTCGAAACCTGTTAAAAAGGGGGAGAAGTAGGAAGAGAAGAGAATTATCAAGGAGAAGCATCAGTCAAAGATTCAGGGAGGAATCTGTTATATTGATGATGGACCTGTTTTATAAATCAGAAACGATAGGATATTTAGATATTACAGAAATCCTTTATGGATTATAGTAGATATCTGGTTTGAAGATTTAAAGGGGAGAAATTTAGAAAGTACTCTTGCGGTAGAAAAGTGGCTGATAACAAGTCCGATTGATTTGTGTCAGAACTTGGAATTCTATTGCAAGATGGGAGGTTTGTTGAAACCTGTTCCTTGTTGGATATAGTCAACTTGATCTTAGTTTGGACTGAGATCCGTGGGTTGATGCAAGGGAAGAAATTCATGCTAACAATATATTCTTTTAAGATAATCTCCGGTTGAGATTTTGGATGTGAAATAGCACTAATATTCTCTCTTAGAGAATAACCTAGTTACAGGATTCTCGGTTATGAAAGTGTTGTGTACAGATCATGAGTTATTTGTAGAGATATGCTATGTAGTGAATCTTTGTGGATCATTAAAACCTTTTGTACAAACTTCTAATCCTGTGGATCTACAAAGTATTCCGTGAACTAAGTTTATTTGCATGCATAAACTAGTTGTTGGTACATAGGCATATTGATGAGAATTGTGTTTAAGACAATTTCTCGCTAGGTTATGGTAATTTCTCTTTGAGAATTGCTTATTAACCTAAGATTGATTTAGAATCAGATTAAATGTGGTGTTTTGGTACCACACCGAGACATTTAAATATTTTCTAAATCCGATACAGCTAGCCGAGTCAGGAGTGCTACTTTTGTGTTAGTTGTTGTAAATCAACAATAGAAATCTTACTTATGGATATTATTGTTGAAATGTATTGCTTATAAGTCACAACATTTATGAGTCGTTTTGGATTCATTTACTGATGAGTGTGCATAGAATACACGAAAACTTTTGGGACTTATCTTTCCCGTTCGGAAAGGATGGAATGCTATCTCGGAAGACTCAGGAGAGTTGGATAGTTGTGGGTTGCCAAAAGTTAGAACTTCACGTAATGAGGTTCCGGTAAATCTTAAGTTATTATAGGTTAGAACTTACGAGGAAAATCTAGACGTATTCTAGATTGGGACCCTAACTTTGGAATGACAATTTGTGCCATGTCTAAAGTAAGGGCGTTTTTTAGATTACAATCCTTATATTGGCACCGTATGTGAGTTGTAAAAGTCTGGAACTTTCCAGATGGAAAGGACTTTGTGAACAGCTCGTGTCTTTTAAGAACTGTATTGCACTCTTATGATATGGTATGGTCTCAGGAATCTGGAGAGTTGAGATTGGTGAATCATAACTCAGATTCTAAGATATACCTAAATAGGAGGAGATTGTGTTCACGGTAGGTTACCGCGGATGAATAAACAAGATAGTGTAATTTTGGTAATGATTGGCCATCTTACCTAATCAACTATGTTTATTTGGGTAAAGACCAAGTAATTAGAGCATCTGGTTAGGCTTTAAGAATTACCAAAGTGACATTATGAACATTCGTGATTCGAAGTTTACTGGTTGCTTTTGGTGGCCGTATTTGCTAAACTAGAGATGACTCTGAACTTAAAGTTCTTCTAATCATTGGTAGTTGCCTTCTTTTATTGAGTATAGGACAAGAATCCGATGAATTATGATTGACGAATCCTAATTCAGATTCTAGTTATACTTGATCATTTAAAAGAAGGATTACTCGCGTGATCAGAAGATTAGTTAAGATATGTATTCATATTTTAGCAATCTCCTCGGAGAGGATGTTATCCTTGATGGAGATTGAGTTATAGTAAGCATTCGGCTACCGGAAATAGCCCGTTTATGCTTATGTATGAATTTGAGCCTGGGTCACCTATTATGGTTGAGACTCGGTCGATCAAGTTTTAGAAAGTAGCAGATTTCCTACTTGATTTGTAGGAAATGCTACGGTTTGCACGTGAGAATGTCTAGTGTACCCAGGATGGGGACTGACATTATGCAAGTCTGAAAAGATCACCGAGAGACTTCCAAGTGGGGGATTGGGTATTTTTTAGAATCTCGAAGGATTCGAGTGTAATGTGTACCAACAAGCATTATTAATTGTCCCCTAAAATTTAGAGGACCAATTAGATCTTGAGAAAGATCGGATCCTTAGCTTACCAATCGGAACCCCCAGATGGATCTCAAGTGCATCCCGTATTTCACGTAAGCCATCTCTGAAAGAGTCTACGTGAAGGAGAGCATCTTGGATCTGGAGATCGATTGGACTTGTTGGATGAATCATCGGGTGTGTCTCCGCTTGAACCCGGAAAGATCTTGGATACAAGAACTAAACGATTGTGAAATCGTATAGTTACCAAGCATCTGGTTCGATGGAAGGAATGTATGGATGATGACGATTCCTGGGAACAGGAAGGAAGCTTAAGGAGGAACTTTCCCAGCTTTAAGTTTTGAGGACAGAACTTGAATAAGGGGGGAAGAATGTCATGCCCATGACTGGTCTCGGGTAGCGTGTCCACGCTAGGGACCAGTAGACCAACAACCCGTAAGTTAATTGTGACTATTAGGGAATTGGGGCCCTTATGTGTACATGGTCATCATTAATGGTTGTAGGCCTAAACACTTGATGGTGGATTTGTATGGGTCTATCAATGAGTCATTGGAAAACTGGATGATGTGGCCCAGATAGGCTGCAGAGGTGTCCAGTGAGGTGTCACAGTGCACTACTAGTGGTGCATGGGCCTTGGAGGGTATAAGTATACCTGTTGGGCTCTCACTAGTGTATGCTTGATAGCATGACCGGTGGCAAGATGCTGCTGGTGTGATGCCATACTCCTCTTTGTGATTGATCTATAGCTTGGGGGCTAGATCCGTTCGATCTAGGTTTGGTTGGGTTGGTTTGTCCACCATCAAGTTCCCTTGTGTTGCTTGTGTTTGGCATGCTTAGAATAGGATCCTTGGATTGATGACTTTATACTTTCCCTTCCCAAGTTGAGCAGTAGTTGCCTGTCTCATGCTAGGCTATGGCACTATCTTAGCGGTCATGGCACACCGTGAGAGAGTTCTATAATGTTTTCGATCTAATAGTGGCATTTCTGAGCAGATCTAGAGCACCATTGGGGTGAAGCAAGGTTGCTCTCTTTCACCTACACTTTTTGCATTATATATAGATAAAATCGAGGATCATCGAGCAATGCGGTGGTTCAAGTTGCAGGTTGGGCAATATACTTATTGCTATCCTTCTCTGTGGATGATGTGGTTCTAGTCTCCTCGACAAGAGAGGGTTTACAGAGATAGTTGGATTGTCTCCATGCCTTCTGAATATCGTTGAGGAATCTTAATGGGTACCTTTAAGGTGTTCGTCAGTACTGCAAGCTTTGCTCTATATTCTTGAAACATTTCTCAGAAATTTCAGGTCCAAAAAAATTTCTGGAAAGTAAATTTTTTTATTGTGATTCGCTGCAACTATGATCTCAGAATCTCAGAATCATGATTCACTGCAACTATGATCTCTCTCTCTCTCTCTCTCTCTCTATATATATATATATATATATATATATATATATATGTGTAGCCTGATCATAGAGGCAAACAAGTTCACATACTTTCTTTGATTGGAAGATCATAACTTTTGTTTTGCTTAAATCGATTGAAAGGCCGGATTTCTTGCAAAAATCTTCAAAACATTGAGATGTTGCTAGCTTTGTATGGTATTTGGAAACAAAACCACATCATCTGCATTAAGTAACAATCTAATGATAAACTGAAGAAGCTTAGCACCACCTCCACCATCCTCGTGTAAATATTCACTAAGCTCATCTATGTAGATACCAAAAAGTGTAGGAGTCCAATATTGCTGATTGGAATGCTTGTTAGTTGTCAAGCAATTGGAATCTGACATCATGTGTGGTTTCTTTCATTGGAACAAGTCCAGGCATCACAGGACGTGTCAGCTTTAAAAAATATCGCAGGGCAAACTGGGAAGAAGCTTACCTCCTTTGCTTCAAGCTTCATTGCAGATTTGCAAGAGCGTATCAGATGAAGTACGTACTGAATTTTGCCTCGGTTTTCTGTACTTATGTTTCCAAAATCATTGGTGGCATGATACTTCTAATTTTGGACTCTCGTGCCACAGTTTGTTTATTTCACCTTAAAAAATTTAAACTTGATCGAAGGCTTGCCCTTAGGTTTTAACAAAGTACCCCATGGCACAGGTGCCGTGGGGTCCAGGTGCAGTACCAGGTGCCGTACCACGGCACACGTGCCGTGGTAAAGCACTTGTTTTTTTTTTTTGGTTTTTTCACTAAAAATGACTTAAAAAAAAAACAGGTGCCGTGGGTGCCATGGAACTGAAGTTCCACGGCACCTGAACGGCACCCGTGCCGTACCAGGTGCCGTACCACAGCACCTGGAACTTTGCATTGTAACTTTAGTTCTGAAGTCTCTTGTTATGCTTCTGGAATGATCTATTTGGCTATGGGTTTTGTGCAGCAGATTATAGAGAATTTTTCTTTAAAATGAAGGATTGTATCTGAAACTCTGCGAGGTTTTTGGCAAGAATGTACACTGGAGCGTCGTGGCAAACAGATGCCAAAGGTTATTTTCAATAATTGTTTCTGCCAATTGCACAAACTATTTCTAGCTGAACTTCAAGTGATTTTTTGATGTGGAATGCTATTGATGAGATCGCGGTTCAATCTAGTGTAAATGTTGAAACAAGCATAATATCCGAAAGGAACTATTTGCCAAGACAGGTCAAGATACTAGTGGTTCATTCGTGTATTGAGGGACACTCTTCTTTAAGCACCCTCCCTGATTCTATTCATTTAACCATCTATGTCAATTCTTGTTATATCCAAGCAAACTATGCTTGTCAAGCTCAGGCAAAGCTTACCGCAAGTAATTTTCTAATTGTAATCTTGCAATGGCCTTTTTAATGCTTTTTTATTGGTGGAAAAGTGAGTTGTTATACCCGAGCAAAAGGGCCAATAATTATGGTTATAAAGGTCCAGTTTGCATAGGTGTTGTTAATCATGGTTAAAGTTGTGTGATTTATGGACATTTAAGCTTCAACTTATCAGCATAAGAAAAGAAGTTTTCAAGATGCACAAAGCTTAGAGTAAACCTCCTAGTGCACATCGCATGGCAGTGGTGGGGCTGTTGGTGATTAATGTAGAAATAAAAGAGAACGCAAACTCTTGAACACGTGAAAATTGTGGCTGTAGTTGGACCATCTTTGGATGCAATCAATAGGGTTGCCCACTTATGGGGGTTTGGGACCCCATTTTATTTGGGCCTACATTGGATCAATGAAATTTGGCTGAGTTACATAATGACTTATGGCATGCTAACTTATGATCTGATATGTAATAATTTTATGAGGCATATTACCGTGCTATTTTGGAAAATGTTGGTGGCCTCTAGAATTATCAAAATTACAGTTTTTAATTTAAATGGTTTTCAAAAAGATTCGGTCTTTGAAGAATTGACTTGCATATTTTAGAACCTAATCTGAGGTAGTTTGTGCTGGAAACTTTATAAAAGGTAAACAATGGACACAAGGTTTGTAGTTCAAACTTCACCTATTGAATTCTTTGAAAGTTCAGAATATTATTATGGGCCATGTTTCCACAATACCTTTGGGATCTGGGCCCTTGACTTCACATTTGATGTTATACCTTCACTTTGGCTTATACTCATACTTCACCGGGCATTTGGGCGCATTTTAGTGGCTCTTTTGGTTGGCAGTAATAAGTATTAGTAGTAATGCGCTTACGTAGCTCTAACTTGTGGGTCCTTCAACAAGTTTAAATAGACATTGATGCTTCATTGCTAAATGGATAAATGCTTACTCTTCTAGAGATAGCTTGTTACTGAATATAGATAGCTAAGGGACATTAATTTGACTATTTAATATTATGATCTGTAATGTGTATGTATTGTTTTGCTGACAACTTTGTGTCTAAGCACATCGCTAGTTAAAGGGAAGTGGGTGCTAGATTATGCAATGTTTAGACTACTACTAAAGTGGGTGCTACTGGTATAGATTGTAACTTTGAAGAGAAAACTGGATTTTCGTTTTCGCTTTCTCGAAATTTCTGAAAGTTCAGTTATTTCAGTTTATTTGGGATCCTATCATGATATCATTGTTGGAAAATCAATTGTGTTCAATATCATTGAGCGAAACCAGGTTACACAGAACCGCTACTTTTAACCTTGTGGGAGTAATTTTTGTTTTGGTGAAACAGTTGAGAATTAACTGCTACACTAAAAGATACTAGACTAGGTGTTATTGCAAACATAAAATATCGGAGTTATATGGCAGGCGAATTTTTTGTTTTGGTGAAACAGTTGAGAATTAACTGCAACACTAGAAGGTACTAGACTAGGTGTTATTGCAAACATAAAATATCGGAGTTATATGGCAGCAATTATCTCATACTCAAGTATTTACTTTGAGAATCAAGATTCTGGGATACATTTTATGTTAGTGATTGAGCATGGGAGATGGATTACTTAACTATCAATAAGTTATTGCTGGTTAGGTTAAAGAAACCTCCGTGCCTATTGATGCTATACTTGATCCTTATTTCTCATTCCCATGCACAAATTTTAACAACTTTATTATTTTTTGTTATTAAAGGTAAGAGGTCTGTATGTGAATGCATAATTGTTGAAGTTTACAGGTGAGAGAGAGAGAGAGAGAGAGAGAGAGAGAGAGATTAACGTCTTTTCCATGCGATAAGACACATAAGACAAAAAAATAGTACATCAGATTTAAAGAAGGAACATAGACCGGTCAATGTTTTTGAGCAACTTAAATACATCAAACTAGCTAACTAATTGCAAAAAAAAAAAAAAAACTAGCTAATTAAGAACAAATTTACAGCCAAGATGATATGTTAAGAAGACCATTTATTGGGTATCTCTTCATTTCTCTCTCTTGTTCTGTTTTAGAACTCAAACTCTCATTAATGGTAGTAGGTTTCCGATTCACAAATTGGATAATGCCAACACGATTAGTAAGTCATCTACCAGTTGGTATAGCTTCCTATCTTGCCTTTTGCGTTCTTGCACTGGGATGAAAGTAAGGTCTTCGCCCAAGTAGATTTTGGTATCCCCCCGCAGCTTCGATCTCTGCTCCAATATTTTATGATGGAAACCATAAAATAAGGGTATTTGGATCCTTATTAGGTTGCCAAGCAGCTTTCATACCTTTGTTGTGATGTTAAAAATTTTGTTTGAATTATTTCTTAGCCTCTCCAAAAGTGTCTTGGAAGTTCAGAATACCTCTAAGATGAACATTAGGAGGTTTTTGCTCTCGCAGACGGTTCTTTGTGAACTTTGTTGAAATAAATGAAGGTTACGGAGGAGGTGGAGGAACAACATGAGATGAACCTTTAAGTACATCTGGCCATGATTGGATAGTCGTGTGATGTTGTTCCTCATGCGTTTCGAGATATTGGATTTTAGTCGAAAGACACTTTGGTTTTGATACTTCTTTCTTGAGAATTCTTCGATGGACGTATTTAGCTTTGAAGGTGCATTTGCACAACTTGGATCATAAATTCATGAGAAGCAAGTGTTTCTCGGTGATCGTTAAGTTATTGGAACAAACGTTCATCATCCATCCGAATAATGAAGATCATGAAGGAGAAGTGAAGGAAGTGACACATGAATGGACGCTAGTGAATAAGCAGAAATCAACATGGATGAGGAAACCAGAAGAAATTACAAGGGAGTATGCCGCTTTCTACAAGAGCCTCACCAATGACTGGGAAGAGCATTTGGCAGTGAAGCATTTCTCAGTTGAGGGGCAGCTGGAATTTAAAGTTGTACTGTTCGTGCCAAAGCGTGCTCCATTTTATTTATTTGACACCAAGAAGAAGCTGAATAACATCAGATTATATGTCAGGCGTGTCTTCATCACAGACAATTGTGAAGAACTTATGCCAAAGTATCTCGGATTTGTGAAGGGTGTGGTGGATTATGAGGATTTGTCACTTAACATTTCGAGGGAGATGTTGCAGCAGAACAAGATCCTCAAGGTGATCCAGAATAATTCGCAATTATTTGGAGTTAAGAGAAGAGCTACAATAACGTCATTGTTCGTAGGCGAGTCTACTATAGGCAATGGAGGAGAAGAAAAATGTGGTTTTAATTGTGAGGAAGACATTGAAGCAATATTGGGAATGGAAAATGGTTGAGGTGTAGTTGACATTGGAGAGGACGATGTTGAAGTAGAAGCGATGGAGTCCAAAGAAGATGTTTGAGGAGCAGGGGTAGGTGCACCCCCTTTCCTATTCCTGGCTATGGCTCACAAATTCTTCAGCTAATCTCTAGCAGGCAGCAAGGCGCCAATGGAGCGTAGCTCCACAATTTTCCTGAACATGGAGCAGGGTAGGTCTACAACAATGCATTGTCTTCACAAGGCAATAGTAGGCAACAACGTAGGATCTGCATCAACAGGGCACTTCATCTTATCGGGGGTAGCAAGCACTATCGCACTGTCCCATTCAGGAGGCAAGGCACATGAGAGAGAGAGAGAGAGAGAGAGAGAGAGAGAGAGAGAGAGAGAGAGAGAGAGAGAGAGAGAGAGAGAGAGAGAGAGAGAGAGAGAGAGAGAGAGAGAGAGAAGCATTCACATAGTTCCTTTTGCTTAAGCAAGACCAAACCCTTTGAAACCTTTATTCATAAGCCAACAAGGTAAATATGTAAAATACAGTACAAAAGCACCACTGTAATACAAAACTTATTTCAAGACATCCACCTGGTACCTGCCACCATCCCACAACACAAAACCACGCGAGTTAATATGTGAGGAAGACATGTGTCGTTGAATGTAAGTTGTTATCCATGTACAAAGCAAGCTTTACTACTTAACAACATGATTATCAGTGAAAAATTCATAGTCCAAGTCTTTCCATTCACGTAGGAGTTTTAACAATAGGCCAAACCGTTTTGTATTAGGGCAAGTGCCATACTGATCAATGTTGCGGTATTGGTCCATATCAATCAATTAATTGTATAAAAAAAAAGTTAACCGTACATAAGAATTGCTTAGCAAATAGGATGAGCGAGGACACACACACAAAGATATTAGGACAAATCCATGCGCCATACTAATCCTTACGACTGTTAAAAATAATGAGTCGTGCATTGGTGTCAAGACTCTTGAGCATATCCATGTTTTCTAGAAGTACTCAAGCTCGAATTCTACTTTTAAACATAATTTAACTGAACAATTATGACAATTCATAAATTATTTGAGTTGAGTGTTAGAACATTAGAGTTGGCTAGTACAGTCACAAATCGGTGTTAGGGCAAATCCATGTCATGCTAACCCTTGAAACTGTTAAGACTCTTGCGCAAATCCATGCGTTTCAAGAGTACCCGAGCCAAAAACACTAATGAAAGGACCGAAGTACTTGTTAGATTAGGTAAAAAATTATAGAAAGCAAAAGTTGAACAATGTGGAGAGTGTTTTTTGTCTGTGTTACTGTCTAGCATGATCTGTGTTCCTGTTCGAAGCAAATTCTAAGTTGGTATCAGAGCTGTACAAGGAGTGTACACACAGTACATCATCGTCGTTGAAGAGAGCTTCGGGAGAACTGTCTTCTGAGAGTTCGGGGTTTACGGCGGGTTGAAGACGGAAGGAAAAGCACTGGTGTAGAGAGTTTAGCACACAGAAGCTTGGTGAGCTTGAGACTGTGTGAGGATTCAGAGACAAGAGTTGTCGGCTGAATCAGAACCTCAGCAAACGGAATTTTGAAATTTCGAAGGAAGGCTATTTGGTGTTTGCAGTCAGTGTGCACTCAATCAGACATCGTTTGACAAACGGATTGAAGCATCAGATTTCTAGCAGTAGGGCGACCTCAGAGCAGGAGGATAGGCCTGTCAAAACACTGTGAATAGGAAGCCAAGAATAGATTTGTGTAAAAAACCCTGGTCTGGGGTTTGGGAGCACAAAATCAGAAATTTCTCTCCATTCTAGATCGTTTTGGAAGCTGTGAGAATCTAGAAGAGGGCATCCTGATCAGTTCTAGAAGATTTGAAGTGGCCGTGGACAGCCACGCTTCATCCGTGGAGCCATAAGCATTCAAATGAGGCCACCATAGCTGGTAAGGAGAGAAGAAGGAGAAGAGAAGATAGGAGGAAGCCGTGAGAGAGCGGGCAGCCGCGCGCGCCCAACGCGGCGAACAGTGTAGCGCTCCGGACGGATTCCGTGCTTACAATTGCGAAGCTCGATGCTCAAAATGGTTCATAGCCATTAGATCTTCTCCACATAAAATCAATGGTAGGGATTTCACGGATCAAGAGTGATGTGGATCGTCCGACATTAAAGAAACTTAGAGCCCGACGAGGGCCTTTGAAAAAGACGTTACCTAGTTTTGAAAGTGATGAATGGATTGCAACAGATGCTACAGTTTCAGAATCATTGCGTTGCAAGATATATAGTGATGCAAAAAATTCATTAAAAATGAGCAGGGATAAAAAACAGTCAGATTGAGTTGGTTTATTTCCTTGAGTTGGTTTATTTCTTTTCAAGTGTCAATGTACACAAAACCCCAACGATGTTTGTATGCAAAAATTTATCAGATAGTTTATTATCTGAACTTATGGATGAAGGCTGAGACAAAAGATTAGATGGAGAAATAGAGCAGAATTAAAATGTCTTCCATTATCAAATTGAAAAACAAATGTTGAGCTTATGCTTCCATTATCAAAGATGGAAAAAAAATAAAGGTAAATGGGTGCCACTCGATCAAGACTTGGAAGCCAGTGGACATTCAAAACGAAAAAATATTGAAAGCCTGCATAGCTGTCACGACAAAACGAACATTCAGCCCAAGTGACAGAGTGACATTCCGAACAGATCGGCTGAAAGGAGCTCTTGGGATTAACAATTCAGTTGATCTCTGGAGTTTTCTGATCTCCCTCAGCCAGACCTGCTTCCTGCCACGCCTACGGCCAGTACCAGGGGGAACATGAGAATGGGAGGGTTGTACACTAGTGATGGCACGGGCGGTGGATTTGGTCCTGGCCATCATTCTTAGAAGAAGAAAATTAACAAAAAGAAGTTTGAACAAAACAAAAGTGGATGAAAACAAAAAAAATTTCGATGAAAGGGTGCTTGAGATCGATACCAGAACTGAATATCGGTTTCGAGCGCAAGATCTACACAGATTATTTGAAGAAAAGAGATGTGCGTCTGAAAGCGATATTGCACTACTAGCGGTATCGGACTTGAGCGCATTGTGAGAGGGCGAAAGCTTGAATGGTGAAAGAGCGCGCTTGAGAGCGATATCGGGAGCTAAAAGCGGAAATTTGGCCCAGATATCGATTTCAAGTGCGCCGCTTGCTCTCATTACCTTTTGTTGACTATTATGTGCCTGGATCCGATACTGCATTGTCCGGTATCGCATTCAAGCGCGCTTCACATCCCTTTTCTTTTCTGCTCTGTTTTCTTGCGTTCGGATCCGATACTCCAACTTCAAATATCTCTCTCGAGCGCATGTTGCCTTGGCGTGCTTGTCTGACCTGCGGTTTGCGCCTGAGAGCGATATTTGGAACTTTAGTTCTGTTTAAAATGTCTAATTTTAAATCCAGTTTGCTTTCTTTTTTTGATGAATTTCGTTTATTGATAGGTTGGACTATTTCAAATCTTTTTTTTTTTTTTTATTCTACCTTCTATAACTGAGGGCCCTGGTGTGGAGGCATATTTTGAGATATATCTCAGATTTAAGTCCCTGCTCAGTACTCCGTTATTCAGATCTCAAAATAAGGACACGATTCATTATTAGGACCTGGTGGCACTCGACAAACATATCTATAAAGCTAAGCTTGACAAAATATTTACCAAGTTACATAATGATTTCAAGTTTGTAGATGAGTGCCCAATTCATAATAAAAAAATGTAGATTTGTTGATTTTCAGTCTGCTTTTGTTTTTTTCCTTTTGTTAAATATTTCTGACAATTCGGAGGCTGTGCCCTCCACTTTTGAAGCAGCTTTTTCTAGTGGTACAAAGTCTGAAAAGTCAGAGATTGTAGATATATATACTTTTTTTTTATTGATACGAGTGTTAATTTAGATGATTGTTCTGATTTTGATCCTGCTTGAAATAGGGCTACTTTTATAGGCCCTAGAACACCCACTACCCTATCTCCTTTTGATAAATCTTTGATCACTTTGCCTACTTTTTTGTGTGACCTGATCTTCTGCATTTGTTGCATATCCTCTTATCACCAGAATTCTTCTGTTGTTTTCCAGATTGTTGTTCATTAGTCTTACACTCATTATTCTTAGACAACTCCCTCTTAAACTTAGACTTCTTAGAAGATCTATTCTTCCGAGTAAATAGAGCATTTTCTGAATCGCCATAATCGTCATAGCGTTCATGAGCTTCTACTTCCTCCTTCACTCCGTCTATTGCTTTTTGAAGTGTCATTGTCGCATCTTTCGCCAATAAGGTTCGAGTTGTGTGGAATGACCTAGGTAGGGCTCAAAGAAAATAGCTAAGCTTTTTTTCCTTAGAAACTGTATTTTCTGCACGAGAATTCTGCAAGGAAATAGATAGATCTTTTATCTTTCGCACGAATGTGTTCAGGTCTTTGTTGTCCCACTGTAGGTAAGTTAATTGGTCTTCCAAAAACATGATCTGATTACGAGTTCAAGTCTCATTCTTGGTTTGCAATTCTTCCCATAAATCCTTTTGCATTTGAAATTGATGTAAGATCTAGCATTATATTGTCATGCACTGAAGACGCAATAATTGCTATAGCTTTGTTATTTTTTAAACTCTATTCCCGAAGTTCTTTGCCAAGACTAGCTTCTGGCTTCTCCTCAATTGGTTCTATCCATTGCCGTAGACCTTCCCCCTTCAACAAGAGTGAAGTTTTTAATTTCCAAATCAAGTAGTTTGAACCTTCTAGGTCCAAGATTGTAGTAATCTTAGCTTGAATATTGGTGATCAATGACATCTCTTAATTCTGAATAAGGTCCAGATAGCGGCTTACTGATGGATGTATGAAGAATGTTAAGATGGATACGAAGATACCACTTTATCAACTTTAATTCTGTATGCTCTGATATCACTGTAGGAAAATATTAAATATTCTTCCACAGAGAACACAATGCGAGTTTGAATAAATCTCAGTGTCTTCAATCGCGATTTTATCTGATCTATGTACTAATAAAACAGTATTTATTCTGATTGAATATGCGTGCGAAAATTATATGAAAAAGTAAGATACTATATGCGGAAGTATGAGACAACTCAAGACCATTTAGACAATAAGAAACTATTGATCAAAAATAAATTTTTGTAATTCTGAATCTGATTGATCAATATACATCTCTTGTTGTCTTATGTCGCTGTTGTGTCTCATGATTGAGTGAGTGAGTTACAACGAGTAGTGCATATGTATTTATATTGCTACAGGACAAGTCTTTTGGCCTTTTAATACTGTAACAGTAGAAATCTAACCGTTTACAACGGTTGATATTCAAATAAAGGATCCTCAAGCTCTGTATTCAAAAAATCAGAAGTTTAGATCCAAGAGATCTACAAAGTCAGGCTATATTGACAAGAATAGCAGCATGCAGTTTGGACCAAATTTCGGTCCAAGATCGAATTCAATTTCTTCATCATTCCAACCAGTGCAGAAACTTTTCTGCAGATACTGTAAGAGGATTGGCCACGAAATCAAGGACTGCCGAACTTTGAAATACAATAACGAAAAGAAGAAGTAGTTCCAACAACAAGCACATAGTGCTACAGCCAGTCACTCAAATCAGCAACAACAAGAAGAAGAAGATGAAGTAGCTTTCATGACCAAAGTCAGAGAACAACTTGGATATATTTGATAGATCAAATGATGGGTTTTCATTGGTTTGATCCATTGGAGTTGCTTGTGTGTCTTCCTATTATGCAAATACAACAAGTAATTCCAATTAGAATGATAGAAATGCTTCAATTTTTACATAATCCAATGCAAATAAAAACATTTACATCTACTCATTCAATACTTATTGTTTGTAAGCTCAATTCAAGCCTACTTTTTGCAAGCTCAATCCAAGCTTAAGAGAAAACTACACCAAACAATTTCCTACTTTTGCCTCAATCCAAAGCAAAATCAAAACAAATGTTTATGTAAACTTCAATTAACTACTTCAAGCTAATGTTTACATAAAGTTCTCATTCCAATTCCATTTCCATTCGTCATTCAAATTCAACACAAATTTTCATATTTCTCACTTTCCTAGTTCTTCAAATCCATGAAACTAGTGACTAGAAATGGAAAACTAATGAAGATCCATGAAAACTTCACTTTTCAGATATGTTTTTCAAAATTTACAGGTCTGAAAATCAAAACTTCAAAATGACAAAAAATAGAACTTCAAAACCTTTTTTATGCATAAAGTTATACTACCTTTTTTCTTCCTACATTGCCAATAACATTAAACTAGTAGATAGAAAGGTATAACTAATGAAGTCCTTATGAAAACTTCTTTGGAATATCTTCAACTTCTAGACATCTTCTTAGCTGATAATCTACACCAAGTTTATACAAAACATTGTTAATAATGGTATAAGGAGCAACTTTGTATCAAAATATTGTCTTCTTCTCCAAGTCATATCCTTCAAGATATATCTGATCATTGAGATAAATAATAAACTTCTGATTTTCATTTTGAAGTTCTGTTTTTCATACCTGTAAATTTGAAACCACTTCATTTATGCAAAAAAAAACACTAGTTTTGATAAAAAAACACAAGCTAAAATCAATCTTTTTCCAAGAAACTTTTGTGGATATAGAGGAAGACTTCCTCTAACCGTTCCACAATTCCTTTTTCAAAAAGATTCTAAACCAAAAGCCCACATTCAAACTTCTCTAACATAATAAAAAATCAGCCCCTAAACAATTCTATAAGCATCACTACTCTTTAACAAGAGAACTAGATTTATTGGGTACTTCAACTACAAGCTTCCTACTACTAGAAAAGCCAATAACCCTTATCCAAAGGCACCTACCCTTAATCCTAAGAGTATCCCTTATACAAGGGTAACATGCCATTTAGCCCCCAACACTAAATGGACATATAGGAGTCATTGAAGTACTGCTAGTTACATAGGTATGTAACATATGATTACTCTAGTTGCACGTTTTGGTTGGAAGCTGCATTAGATGGATGTTAAATTTGCATTCTTGAATGTTATCTTACATCAGCAAGAATGTGAGCCAATCCAATGAATTTGTGGTGGAGGGTATAGAAGATAAAGTTTATCTTTTGCACAAAGCTCTCTATCAATTTTAGCAAGTGTCATGTGTATAGAACACTCCTTTTGATAGATATTTCTTGCATCAATGTTTTGTTAAGACTTCAACTTATTCAAATCTCTATGTGATGGAACATAAATGGTAGTCATGGTGATACTATATGTAGATGACTTGGTGATCACAAGAAATGATCTTGAGTTAATCAAGAATGTGAAATTTGATCAATGCAAGCAGTTCGATATGACAAATCTCAACCTTACACAATCTACAGAAGAGCCAATGGCATTCTAATCTCAAACAGAGCTAATTAAAAAATAGGCACGAGTTCCATTATTCCAATTGGGCTTGATATCCCTACCTACGCACACAAGTGAAACACTAATTCTAATGTAGCGGGGAAGACAAGAGTTGTCAACTACAAACAATGAATTTGTACCAAAGATTACCTACATCGAAGGATAATAAAATGTATGCCTTTATAATCCTATGAGAAAAAAAAAACATTTATGTCAAATAAGCATTCAACATGGGATACACAATATAGAAGATGAGAGAGAATTTGAAATAGTAGAACAAGCTCACATAATTGATATATGTTACATGTAACATTTTATTAGGTTATGATCCAGTTTATCACAAAACTTAAAAATCCTTCTTGAATCTTAAACAATGTGTATACTTGGTTTTGTATTAGAACCATTACAATAATTATAACGAATTTTGCATTTGTTCATCCCTGTTGAATCCTTCAATGGAATGAAGATTTGCTCACCATTATGATATGTACATTCCTTGTGATATACATGTACTCAAAGCTTCCATTGCTTTCACAGATAGTGATGCATGATTTTGTAGTATTAAAAAGTCTATTTATAACAATCATGGATAACATACTTCCTCATCAAAAAACTTCAGCATATGCTCTCTTGGAGTCAAAAAGAGTATGCTTTTGTGCCACTTGGTTCGGATCAGGGAAGTTATGTGCACATCGCAAATTACATATGCTCAATAATCAAATTATGCAAGGTTATTTGATCACTAAAGGAATCTAAGTAATGAGCGCACATAAAATCCTCTTTAGAAAATCTCTCAAGCAGCACCATACATAATCCATGAAGAGAGGAGCAGATTAATTCAGTCACTTTGCAGCAGTACTGCAATCACTAAGTATAAAGAATTGTAGAAAGCTCTTCACATCAATGCAAGTAGAACAGCATGTCTTAATTGAACAAGCTTGCATAAGAAGTTTCTAGGTACAATACAATACAAACTAATACCTTTCCAAAAGGGCATCAGCACAATCATGTGGACAGCCTTAAAAGGCGTTCTGTAAAAATTGGCAATCAATCATTTGGTCAAAATGAGCACACCCATGAAATTGGACAAAAAAGGTAACGTAAATAGTGCTAGTCCTTTTGAAAAGCTTTGGAGAAATTCCGACCATAAGCTCCCAGAGGTGCATTTAAGCTGCCACAACTATGATAAGGATAAAAGGAGCCACCCCAGAGATGAAGAGCAGTACACAACTCTGCAAAGTACAAGACGTGCCTGTCAGAAAGTTGACAAGTGGCTTTATGAGTTGTCCACGAGAAGATTAAATGGGTGACTCTAGACCCAGTGAATTGAGTTCCAAAACCCAGTTAAGACTATCACTGTTTAAAAGGCCATTTCTATCTTGAAATATGCATATAAGGGGTGAGAAGGTTACTAGGGACAGGCTTGATTTTTGACTTCTAGTTGCCTTTATTAGCTGTTCATTTGCTTGAACTGTTGCAGCATGTGATCTGTCAATATTGGTGTCAATGTCATCTGGAGAGAAACAATCATGACTAAAATTCATCAGTTAGGGTGTTAGTTTACAGCTCTTAACTTTGATATGTTAGAACTTCAAAGGACATGCTTATCAATAGACGCTGGACAGTACGAAGTAGATGCTTGCCACGACATCTCCGATTTGTTGCTGTATTTCACGAATACCTTGCTCTCGTTCTTCAATGACAGCTTCGTTGAAGACTCCTTCATTTTCTAACCGCCTGAATAGAACAAAAATGATGAGACCAATATTAACAAGATCTATATGGGAGGAAGCATTATGAAACCATCAACAATTAACCAATGACCCCCCAACCTCATCAAATTAAACACAAACAAAACAAATAAAATAAATCATGCTGTACAGGGAATCTGTTTATTGGACCAGCATCCATATGATGATTATTCAAATGAGGTGCCCATAACTTGAACTGATAAGCTGTGTGTGATCTACAAATACAAAATTATTGCTCCTCAATTCGGACTTTTGCGAGAAGGAACAAATAAAAGCCAAACAGCAGAGCAGACGACAGTGATTCCCTAAGTCTATGCACATTGTTGCCAACAAACTAAATCCATTGTGGAGGAGTGACAGGCCTTTTGAGGACCCCAAGCCAAAATTTGGAACTGGAAAAGACCATTCTTCAAATGTAGATGTGGTGACACAACGAACGAGAATGGATTACCAAGCATTTATACATTAATGGAATTGACAAGGCTCAATATAACCCTTGCTTCATATGCATTATCTTGTACGTACGCTTGCTTTAGAAAGACTCGATAGTCCAGATTTTACACCTTTTCCGGATCTTACAAATAATCTCGTTGCAAGTTTTTTGGAATACGTAAGCTCCTCTATGAGTGAATTACTACCGGATGACTTAATCTATTCAAGGGAATTACCTTACTTGATATGCACTTATAAAGCGCATAAAGAAACGTTCAGATGGATCACGAATGCTACTCACTTGTTTGCAAACTTCTTTATATTTTATACAGCTTATTTTGTAAAATGCGTATTTGTTTGATTTATGTCATAAGATAAGGACCAGAACCATCATACTGATCAGCATGGCACTTGCCCTGATATGGTAAATTGATGGCTCGGTTTATCGCTATATACATCTCTTAGTAAGGGAAGACTGGACTATAAAATTTTCATCTTTACCGCATGCTGATTAGTTAAGTAAACTTATTTTGTACATGGATAACAACTAACATTCAACGTTGACACCTATCTTCCTCACTGTGCTAACTTGCGCGGTTTTGTGTGGTGGAATGGTGGCAGGTACTAGCTGGATGTCTTGAAATATGTTTTGCTTTACGGTGCTTTCTAGTACTATATACTTTTCAGCTATGTTTTTCCTTGTTGGTTTATGAATAAAGGGTTTTAAAAGGTTTTGATCTTGACTTGTCAAGAGGAGCTTTGATCTGTTAATCTCTCTCTCTCTCTCTCTCTCTCTCTCTCTCTCTCTCTCTCTCTCTCTCTCTCTCTCTCTCTCTCTCTCTCTCTCTCTCTCTCTCTCTCTCTCTCTCTCTCCATATACATGGAAATACTCATAAGTCCCATTATTTACATGAGACAAATTGACAACAATCAATTAGGAAAGGGACAGTCCCCAGGCTGCAATATGTTAAACTTGTAAACCTTGTTAAATAAATAGAACTTGTCACATGGGTACAAAAATACTTTGAGGCCCAAACTTAGGCAAATTTTTTTGTGCAAACTCGTGGGAGGCCCTCTTGCATGTTGATGCCACATACCCACTTGAGTTTGGTAGACCCCCATGCACATGTGCATGGGGGAGAAAAAGTTAGTTTGCCACATATCCTAGTTTGCATGCAACATGCAAGATGCATGCATGACAAATTAGACACATGCAATTAGACATGCAAATTGCCACCTATCTTGGACACTTGGCAATAGCATGCCATGCCTTGTACATACACAATTTCTTACAAATAGAACCTGCACGATTTGGAGAAGGGTGATTTTTGGAATAATCTTCCACTCTTCATCATCTTATTCTATTCTTCATCTCAATTTTGGTAGTAGCTCGCAGGAGGGTCTGATCTGGTTTTTTGCTTGTTACTCCTTCCCTCATCAGAATTCAGTGACAATAGTTGCAATCCGTTTGTTGGAGGAGGGCACTACTAGTCAGGTCATTCCCACCTTGAATCTGAGCAAATATGAGCCAGGACAGCAATCAACCATTTGGAGGAGGGCGCTGGTTCTGTTTTGCTCAATCATTCATTTCTCTCTCAAATCTTGTCAGATTTGCATGAGATCTGTTGCAAGCTGATCCATAGAGGAGGGAGCTCCGTCTCAAATCTTCTCCCAATTCTCACTACTCTGGAAGCAGGGCAGCCATCCAACCATTGGAAGTAGGGCGCTGGATTTGATTTCCAAATATCATCCTAACTCTCTCATAAATTGTTAGAATTGAATAGGATCTTTTGCTAGTGGTTTCTCTTGCATAGGCTCTTTCTTTCATAGTGAATAGAAGTCATATAGAAGCCTGATCAGAATCTGATTTTTCAGATCTGAGGCACCTATTTGATGTAGCCAGCAAGTAGGGAAAAGTCCACATCTTGATTCATTCAATAGGCAATGAATAGAGTTTAAATAGGATTGAATTAGGATCATCCTTATGATCTACAGCTTGCTGTTTTATGTGTATTTCAGATGCATGTTTCATTCCTAGATCTGTTAGGCTCAAGTAGTCCTTGAAAATAGCATTTCTAGGGTCCTGAAACCTAATTTTGAGCTATTCTAGCCTTCTCTGTTTTTCCAACAGTGGTATCAGAGTTTTAATTCAAAAGACACATTCAAGATACAAGGGGTAACTGTTGTTTGCTTGATGCTTTGGTCACTCTCATGGTTATGCACACATTAGAGGCTTGGTGTACTGGACTCATGATACTTAACTGAGCCAACTTTTCAAATTACTAATTTTCATGGTGTCACAATGATACAAGGAAAACCCTTTAATCCCCACCAGATTATCATGGCCGAGTTTGTCATGCCTCTCATACGGTTGTAGGGCATTTGGAGATATTTATTGGTAGTAGTAGATATCCCTGGACAGCTCCATGAGTAGGGATGCCACATATGTTGATATTCCCAAACATCATGTCTTTTGGTCTCAATCAGCATTTCTATATCACACCTTCCGAAGTGGACATGCTTGACAACTTATCCACAACTTAAATGTTCAGAGAGTTTTGTCGGGACTTTTGGAGGTCAAACTAGACTTTTTAGGACTTACTTCCTGGAGATGGGAGCAGGTGGAGACCTAATTCTGCCATAGTACCTAGACATACAACCTTCAATTCACATCAGGATAGTTAGAAGTCATATCAGTTATAGATGGAGATAGGGCCCTTCTCAAAGATTCCTCGGAAGAGACATGATTTTACCACTGTGCACCATGGGTGAGGCCAAGATAGAAAAGCATCTTATTTTTTGAAACCATATCTACTATGAGATTAGGAGTAGGTACTATTGCTTCTTTGTTCCTTGACATCATATGAGGAATAGACTCCAAAGATGTTTTGCACTTATCAGACAATTTCATCTAACGAGTGATAGATGTTGCACTAATAGGGGTCAAATACCCCAATGCAATCCCATATAACATCCTTTTTCTCCAAATGCCACTCTCAAGAAGATGATGTAGATTCAGAGAACGAGATACCTATTCCTTTTAGACATCACGATCAAAGAAAGCATTGTCAGACCAACAAATCAACAGCCTCAAGATCCAAGCTTTGATGTACATGTATCTCTCTGTGCATCATGACATAAGACATGCATAGCACACCTACATTAACAATAGCGCAATGGCTTTCATCACATCCTTTTTCCAACCTGTACAACAAGATGCTATTGGATGATCACTCATCTTGATGTATGATTTATCCTTTATCCTCTATTCTATGGATAGATTCATAGGTTATGCTTTTACTCATATATTTAATCGATTTTTGGATGTAGTCATGTTTGTTATATTGTTGTACTACTAGCCTTTCATAGTGGTTTTAGATCAGATCAATTTTACTTTCTCAAAAATGTTCTATGCTCCCATGGCATGCACACACTTTATTCTCAATCTTATGTACCTTTGGGTACATTAATAAAGCTTTCTTTCTTTCTCTTTCTCCAACAAGTGGTCACCAGCATTAATCCTCCCTTTATTCAAAAGCTAAGACAAAGAAAATCCCACAAATTACCGCACCATCAAGATAAGCCACCTACTTGCAACGCCTCAGAGCATCATAGTGTAAGAAAAGATTAATAAATGACTAGAAGCAAACAACTTGAGAGTAGAGGAACAAGCCAGATTTGTAGAATTAATTTTAATCTAGGACCAGTTCATTATACTTGGCATTCAGATCTTTCGCGATTGAACCAAGAAGACATTCTTTCTAAGCCAACATAGGTATCTGCAAAACATTCTAGAGAAATTCAAAATGCTCGAATCAAAGCCAATTGATTCGCCAATGGATCCAGTGTTGAAATATAATGCCTATTGTGCCCCTTTTGGCTTGTATACTTGTCACTTGTAAGTTGTGCATAAGACATGGGGGTAAATATTAATGTACATAGTACATCCCACTTATGCTTATTAATCAAGTAATGACAAGTAGGTTAAAGACCCATGTGGGTCTAGAACTAGAATAGGAAAGACACCACCTCTATGTTCCATGCTATTTGTGGCTCCTCTAGACCTCATAGGCCTTGAGGGGTTTCCATGCCTTCCTACTCTTTCAATAATCATTATGGTGGAATGAGTTTAGAGTTCTCTCTCTTGCTTTTGTCTTCTACTCCATAGCTGGTTTTTTGAAGCTTTCATAGTGTGCTTTCTATGTTGTTAAGATACTCCATAGCTAGGCCTTGGATTTCAACATCCATGACTTAAATTCAGTAAAGACATGTGTCCTTTGACACATGCTGAGATTTCCTACATGAAGAATTATCCATACCACTCAGTTATCGGCTCATTGATGTATGCGATAGTGTGCACCAGACCTGATCTGGCAGACACAGTTAGCACACTTTCTTAATTCATGTCGAATCTAGGAATCCAACATTGGAAAGCACTCAAAAGTGTGATGAAATACATTCAAGTTACAAAGAACCAAGTACTTTGTTATTCTGGCAACTCTGCTACAGCCTTATGCTTATTCGGCTATTCTGAGGAGATTTAGACACCAGGAAGTCTACTTCTAGATATTGTTTCTACCTATCATCTATTTTCTTCCTAGAATAGCAGAAAACAGAAGTCAATTTCATTGTCCTTGACTGAAGCCGAATATGTAGTAGAATACACGCAACTAAGGAAGCCATCTGGCCAAGGCTACTTCTACAGGATCTGAACTTCAGACAAATCAACCAAACTACTTCTATTGCGACAAAGTCAGCTGCATACAACTTACTCTCAATCCTAGGATTCATTCTAGGACTAAACATTGAAATTCAATTTCATTTTGTTCAAGAGAAAGTCCTTTGAAACATGTAGAGCTGATTTACGGCTTGACAAACCATATGGTAGCTGATATCTTTACCAAGGCTTTGCCCAAAGATAGGCATCTTCTGTTTAAGAAAATGATAAATTTAAAGATTATCTAAATGTTTGAAGTCGAATTAAGGGGGCGGGTTGGAATTTTAATTCCCTTCAATGATTCGATCCAGTTGCCACTATATTTGTTACCAGTTACCTCTTTCAGGTGTCCACGATAGAGTCCTAGACCTAGTTATTTACTCGGGAACTTGCTGCAGACGAAGGACCTACATAAATACATAAATACATAAATACACACAAGTTCTTGACAGGCTCGCAAATTATCGTCCTCACCGACCTATCGGGCACAACCCAAAATCCTTGATAGTCAAATTATTGGAGTCACTACGAAATATTGAAATGATCCTTACTCCGATCTATCGGCAGCAGTTCATGACCCAAGGAACACCGTCACTACTATCGGGATTTCACACCCGCTTTACTGTACGAACAACTCAAAGGCTGACGTGCAATAGAGTAATAGCAATGTGTACATACATAGAGTTAGATGCACATTCAATTACAACAATAGATGTACCAATCTATCTGATTGCATGTATCGCACCAGCGTTACTCTTGTTGTTTTTTGCCTAGCACTGTCATTCAATTCTAAATTGATCTTCTAGGCTTGTATACTGCTAAGTAGATTTCTTTACAACAATCATATGTATATTCCCGCATCATTAATAAACTATAAGTTCTTCAAATCAGTGTATAACGTGTGAATGTTTATTGTTGTTTCTACTTTTTTGATTGTGAATCGAATGCTCGTTATCGCCTTGTGTGTCTTATCGACTGAGTTGAAAGAGCATAATCATGGTTGTCCTTGATGCCTTCGAATTCTGTATCTATGGTTGTCTAAGACACCTACTGACTCATCAATTAAGCGATTGGTCCTGTTGTGACAATTGATCTAAACACAATGCTCTTAATTCTCTAAGTCTTCCGCAGCGCAATTGAACGTGACAGCCTGACGGTGTCTCTCAACACTTCAACCTGTCGCAATCTTTTTCATCTAGATTAATACATCAAGTGAATGGCACTGGTTTGCTATACTCAACACAAATGACAAAGACCGACGACTAGATGATGTTCTCTTTGTACTCACACTGTAGCAAGACTTGCTATTAGTCACAAAAATAGCAGACGTTGAGATGCATGTGACCTGCAACAGATTAGGGGAGGATGATGTTGGCTGATTCTGAGGAATCTCCAAGATACTGGACGAAAGCTAGGGTACACCTGCCGACAGATCAAGCACATCAAGATCATGAATCTACAGATGTTCTATGGCACAGGAGACTATGCCACATGAACTCAATGGCATTGTATCAAGCAAGCCAACATGGTATTAGAATAAGTAAGCCCGAGTTTCTCTCACAGTTCATGACTTTCCGTGTTTAGTAGTGATTTCGAGCTTTTTACTGCTTTTGTGATAGTGTGCATGAGTGCCAGTTTGATGGTGCACGTAGTGTAAGTTGGGACATGCGTCCCGTAACGGGGACCGAACTGCCATGCAGCGGTACCCTACAAAAATCAGACTGTGTATATGTACCTTTCAGTCTCTTTTGTAAATACAATTCAGAAGTGTTCTCTTGGGTTGGTGCGTGATCTCTCTTTACTGCTTATCTGTTTGATGTTAAATAGCTTGCAATTGAGCTACTAACTATACTGCCAGTAAGGTCCTTGACATAGTATCAAAGCCTGGGAGTGGAGCAGTTCGGGGTTAGCTGGAAGCCAAATTTTGTGAAAATTCAAAAAACCGTTTACGGTTTGTCAAGCAAGCAATCATTTGCAGGAGCAGTAGAATTTAAGCTTCAGCATAAAGCTTTTGGCTTAATCTGAGAGAAAAATCGAAAATTGTTAATTTTCGAGCCTGCTTGGCATTGGTGTTTGGTGTGCACTTGTGTTCACACGGTAAATCTAGCATAGATCTATCTATAACTCCAAGAGCCAATCTTAATTTTAGGCAATGCCTTGGTGAGTATATCAGCAATGCAATCTGATGATGAAACATGAATAAGCTTGATCTCCTTTGCTTGCGCTTTCTCCCTCACGAAATGATGTGAAATCTCAATGTGCTTTGTTCGAGCATGGAAGACTGGATTGTTTGCAAGTTGTTGAGCTGCTTGATTATCACAATATATGCATGGAATGTCTTCATCCTTGATCACATGAAGCTCCTCCAAAAGCCTTTTAAGCCAAAGAACCTCCTTTGTTGTTGTTGTCATAGCTTTATACTCGGATTCTGTTGATGAAAGAGAGATGGTATCTTGCTTTTTGGCATGCTAATTCTAGGGGCCTTTACCTATATTTAGTAAAGTCAAGTTAGAATTTAGTTAGACTCAAGGTCGAGATTCTAGTGCTTGTTTTGGAGCACAAGTTTTGCTATAGATAGGTGTTGAATGCTTTTACCTTATATAGAGACATCAATTAGGCAATTGCTTTAAGGTTGCTTTTAGATTGCTTTTGCTTTTTGGCATAGACTATTGTCTATAAGTATGTAGTGCACCCTACTGCTTTTGCAATGGGAGATAGTTGGAGTACATTTCATTGTTATGCTTCATCATTGTGGTTTGCGTTCTCTTTCATGTGTATGACTATTGTCCACAACAACAATAGGAATCGTCTTGGTTAACTTGTATGAGCAAGTCAATTTTCTAACAATAGCCTTATAGCCCTCCCTAACAAAACACTTCTTTTCATCAAACTCAACTTTCATGTTCTGCTTAGCTATAGCAAAAACTGAAAGTAAATTCTCCTTTAAATCTGGCACATATAGAACATTCTTAATTTCATCTATATTCTCGGAAGGCAAATGTACTCTCACCATACCTCGACCCCAGGAGGTATTGTCACCTAGCTTGACATAAAAATCATCATGACACAACTCGAACTGTGTATACCAAACCCGATGCGGTGTCATGTGTTATGTTGCTCCTAAATCTATAAACCGGCCATCTTTAGCTCCTCCTAAAATAGATGTCGAAAACAACTCATAGCACACAACAACTTCATCCTTGTTATCATCCTCAATAAAGTTTCCAGATTGCTTCTTCTTCAAACTTCTTTTCTTCCACTCAAATACAAAATGACCAAATTTACCATTGTAGTTACAATTATCATTCCGCTTTGGTGTAGACTTGGAATTATTACTCTTGTCCAAATTCTCCTTAACTTCCTAATTTTGCCAGCCATTTTGATTTTGCCATCCACTCTAGATCTTCTTGCTTCCTTTGCCTTCCTTCTTGCCTATTTGATACGTGACATCAATTTTTGTCTTCTCGTCTCCTCTTGTAGAAGAAGAACATTTAATTCCTCATAAGGGGTCTCCTCTCTCTCAATGATAAAGTCACAACACATTTTAATTAACTAGAGGCAAACTATTTAAGATGATTGAGACTAGAAGTCTGGTACATATTCTCCTATAGTAGAAAGTTGATCCTTTAGGTCTTTAACTCTCATCATATAGTCTATAATAGACTCCCTTGTATTCATCTTTGAAGTGTGTAGCTTGTTAGTCAAAAACAATACATGTGCTGATTAATTGTCTCGTACCTTAGGTCCTGTGGCATTTCTAATAAGCGATATGATATTATCCTTCACCGAAGTTGCACTCTCTTGATGAAGGCCTTCCTTCTCAATCATTAAGATCAAGTGGCATGACCTCTTGACTTGTGATCAACTCTCATATAAGGATGTTCTTCATCTTAAACTTCCATAGATTGTAGTTAGTACCATCAAGCTTGCTCGACTCTGGTAACATAGACATCTTTTTACAAACTGTAGAGAAACCCTATTGACTTTGCAACCACTCAACTTGTGAAGGTAGGTATGTTCAATTGTAGCTTTCTCTAGCGACCGTTCACCTACAGTGATCAGTAATCCAATTCCGTGAACAAAACCAGAAGTTAGTAACGGAACTCGTGATGATCAACAATGAATCTCTCTCACACCACACCATGTTTCAGATGCAGGAGGGGGCTACCCTCACCTAGTCTAAAGATGCAAAAGCAATTACCATAAACTTGTACCTAAAATGGTAAAACTGTCTAGTGCCATAAATGAGCACAAAAAATCTTTGACTTGAGTCTAACTAATCCCCAATATGTGTGTTAATCCATATTAGGCAATAAAGCCAGAATCGGACCTCTCTGCATGCGCATGCATGTGGTAGCTCTCCTATTTTCCCTTGAGATGTTCCCTAACCAGTTATGATCAAAATCTCAGGTGTTGAATCAATGAAGCATAAAAGACAGCAATAGACTAAAGCCCTACAAGCAATAGACAAGACAATAGGTTCTCCCACGAAGAGCCCAAGAAATACCAATCAATAATCTGAAAAATGAGTGTACAAATGCCCCTATAAATACCCTACCAATGAACCCTAAAATAGGAATTCAAAAGTAAAGGGAGGCAAAATGTGGAGGGAAAATAGTGCGCCCTCCTACGGGCCCCCATTCCACATATAACCATATAATAAGGGCCCAAGGCCAGTCAATGTCATAAAAAAGGACCCAGTGTGGGTCATAAGCATATAAAAAGGCTCTGGGGCCTGTACATGACTAATATAAAATGCGTAACCAGAAATATACATAACCAACAGTAAATGTAAAGAGGCCTGCGGAATATATGCAGAGTAGCCCAGTAGGCCTGTATCCTGAAGTCCGTAACTCTCCCTGGCTATAAAGAACATTGCCCCCAATGTAGGCAAAATAAGATAAGAACTAGTGCTAGAGAAAAATACTGCATCAAGATATCCCATCTGAGAAAGGAACATCAAGAGAAGCCGGAGCATCCCGAGAAGCAATGGTAGCTGCAAGTGATCGAGCCTGATCAGCCAGGATAGGGGTATGATAAAAAACATCAATGGGCTCCCAAGTAGCCTCCTCAATAGGACGACCATCCCACTGGATCAAAAACTGAACCTGCCGATGGCGACAACTATGCAATAAGCGCACCTGTAAAATAGCAGCTGGCAGGAATGGAAAAAGCTCTGGATCTGTAGAAAATGAGGAATCTCGAGGAGCATCATCCTCAATAGCAGCACGTAATAAACTGACATGAAAGATATCACAAGCCCGAGTAGCAGCATGTAACTCAAGACGATATGTAACTGGACTGAGGCGCTCAAGAATCTGAAAAGGCCCATAATAGCGCGGCGCAAGCTTCTCAGTAGAAGCAAGACCCTGTACAAAACGATGGCAAGCAAAGCGTAACCGGAGAAAAACAGTATCTCCCTCTGCAAACTCAACATGGCGCCGATGACGATCAACAATGGTCCTGTACCGCTACTGAATATGCTGTAAATGAGTAGCAGCTCTAGTAATAATCTCCCGAGCACTCAAAAGATAAGATGAAATAGTAACAGGTGCATCATCTGGAGGAGCAGGTATACTGGGTAGAACTGGTGAGTATCCATGAGCAAGCAGGAAAGGAGAAACACCTGTGCTGGAACTAACAGAACTGTTATAACTATACTCAGCCAAACATAAATGTTGATCCCAATCACGACCAGAAGGAGAAACATAATGTCGTAATAACCGATTAATAACCTCAGACTGACTATCCGCAGAAGAATGATAAGCAGTGCCCATAAGTATCCTAACATCCAAGATACGCATAAGCTCTGTCCAAAAACCTGATGTAAACTTGGTATCCCGATCAGTAAGTATAGATCGTGGGAGACCATGTAAGCGGAAAATCTCATAAATAAATATACGACCACACTGCTCTGCTGTAATAGTACGTCTGACTGGAATGAAATGAGCTTGTTTAGAAAACCTATCAACTACCACCAAACAAGAGTCATGACCACGCTGAGTACGGGGAAGACCTAAAATGAAGTCCATAGATATATCAGTCCACTGGCGGGAAGGAATAGGCCAACTTTGAAGGAGACCGCCAGGTTTTTCACGGGAATACTTGTTATGAAGGCAAAAATCACAAGCATGAATAAGGTGGGAAAGCTCACGCTTCATGGAAGGCCAATAAAAATGTTCTTTCAAACGGAACAAGGACTTCTGAAAACCAAAATGGCCACCAACAAGAGAGGAATGGGCATCAAAAAGGAGCTGTGGACGTATGTCAAGAGTGCTGGGAATACATAACGAACCATAGTGAAACAAACGATGATTAACAATGGAATAAACCTGGTGAGGGTGAGAGGAAGGACGAGAGGCAGACGACATAACATCACGAAAGTCTGGACATGTGGCATAAGCCTAAGGAAGATCATCATACCAAGAGTGGGGAGACGTAACAAGACTGTAAGTAAGAGCAGGTAAACGAGACAAAGCATCAGCAGCAGCGTTACTTTTACCAGGCTTATAATGAATATCAAAATGAAAGGACTGTAAAAACTGAAGCCAACGGTACTGACGATCACTAAGACCTTTTGTGTATACAAATAACGCAGTGACTGGTGATCAGTAAAAACATCAAACAGAACACGATACAAATAATGACGCCACTTCTTTAAAGCAAAAATGATAGCAAGCAACTCTTTTTCATGAGTGGAATAGCGCTGCTCATACGAACGAAGACGACGGGATTCATATGCAATAACACACTGATGTTGACGTAACAAAGCACCTAATCCTGTGGAACTAGCATCAGTCTCAACAGCAAAACGCTGGGAAAAATCTGGAAGACATAAAACAGGGGCAGTGGTAAGCTTAACCTTCAAAGTATGGAGGCGGAGTGCTGTCATAAACTCTGTCCAACTAGCAAGGCCAGGGTGTGAAGCCGTCTGGCGAAACATGCGCCACCAAGTAGCAGCACGGCCCTCCAAATGTAAAGCAGCCAAATGTATCCGCTGAATGTTAGTCTTAGGAAACATAAGGAAGTAGGTCTCAAGCTTAGAATACCAATTCTCGAGTTCATTCCCATCGGGCACAGTAAGCTGAACCTTATCCTTAAAGTCTCGTGGCAAAGGACCAGAAGATGAAGGAGTCTTGGGTGGTGGAAATGTATGCTGTCGGGGAACAGGTGGAGATAGTGGAGAAACACTGGACTGTAATGATAGTGTAGCAATCTGGGCAGAAAGAGCAGTGAACGTCTCTCGTAACTCCTGGCATAAATCAGTGCGTACATCACTCATGGCTTCCCTAAGATGATCTCGGAATTCATGCCGTACTTCGTCAAGGTAAGTGGAAGACGGTATGCGAGGCTTAGAAGATGTAGGGGAAGTATCCATGGTCAAGGAATGCAGGAAGTGAAGAGAGTGTAAGAAAAGCTTAATATCGGAGGGAGCGGACTTTTGTCGTCACCCCAAATACGCTTTAGGTACACAAACGACACTAAGAGCAAGAAAGGAAATGACAAATGTCAAGAAAAGGTGTGGAAAGCAAGGAAAAACCAGCAAAGATACCTCTCGATAGAGCTCCAAGCGTGTGCGAAGAGCTGGCTAGAAAATGTGACCACAAGGAGAATGAAAGTGGGCGCTGGACAGCCTCCAATCAATGCTGAAAATATGGCTGGAAATCTGTGGAAAACGTGATGAAATAGGGCAATGGATAGCCTCCAATCAAAACTGAAATATGGCTGAAACTCTGCTGGAACAATGGCTGAAAAATGTGATGAAGTAGGGCGCTGCACAGCCTCCAATCAATGCTGAAAAGATGGCTGGAAATCCTCTCCCTGAATCAAATGGAGGATTCAAAAAAAGAGGGAAAAGGATTTGGAACTTGTGCCCCAAAAAAAAAAAAAAAAAAAAAATTCCGGTCACCAAATTTAGCGGAAGTACTTCCGCTAACTATCTGCTAAAGCTCCGCAAAGGAAAATGCTCTGATGGGAGTTGGTCCTCCTCCAAACTGTGTTGAATGTTGCTGAAGCAAAGAGACGAAAGCCCTCAGCAAAGAGAGAAAAATCAGCAAGGAAAATGGGCACCCAATCAAAAAATCAGATCTGAAATTCAGCAATCAGGAAAGTGCTCTGATACCAATTTATGATCAAAATCTCAGGTGTTGAATCAATGAAGCATAAAAGACAGCAATAGACTAAAGCCCTACAAGCAATAGACAAGACAATAGGTTCTCCCACGAAGAGCCCAAGCAATACCAATCAATAATCTGAAAAATGAGTGTACAAATGCTCCTATAAATACCCTACCAATGAACCCTAAAATAGGAATTCAAAAGTAAAGGGAGGCAAAATGTGGAGGGAAAATAGTGCGCCCTCCTACGGACCCCCACTCCACATATAACCATATAATAAGGGTCCAAGGCTAGTCAATGTCATAAAAAGGGACCCAGTGCGGGTCATAAGCATATAAAAAGGCTCTGGGGCCTATACATGACTAATATAAAATGCGTAACCAGAAATATACATAACCAACAGTAAATGTAAAGAGGCCTGCGGAATATATGCAGAGTAGCTCAGTAGGCCTGTATCCTGTAGTCCGTAACTTAACCTAAATTTGGCAACCCATATCTTAAGCCCAACTCAAATTTGCTTTGATATTAACTAATAATTTGAACAAAGGGCTCACAAATTGGAGCTTATTTGGTCATAATGGACCCACCTTACTAAAAATCGCAATGTAGTCTATTTTTTGCCAGCTGGGCGTTTATTAATAGATTAGGCTGAAGTGAAGCAGCAACCAGTTTTGCTGGTTCATAATGGTTATGGGAACCTATGATGATATCTAGTTCATAATGGTTATTGGAACCTATGACGATTGCTAGTTCAAAATATTGAGCTCTTAGAAATCATATTTCAATTATGGTGCTAGGTTTGGGCATGAATACCCTAAGACAATTTTTGGGGACACAGGTACTTGGCCATCCAACAATTTTTTTGGTCCAGATAAAGATTTCCGAGTTTGTTTTCCTAACCCCTACCAAGAATTAGAGACTGTCTGGAGGATTTAGACTTTATTGTGCAAATATCATAAAATGGTCGATTTGATATGTAGTATTGATTGTCGTCTCTTGTGTGTACTAGAACTCTGAATGACTACAGAGGATAATCATACTAACTCATAAGATGTGTACTAACCACAGATGCAGCAAATCGCGATTCGCGATTCGCGAATCGCGATTCGCTGCAAAGAATTGTTCAAAAAAAAATCGTGTTTATTGATTTCAGGCCTCCTCCTCGCGGACAGAACCACGCTAGCAATGGAGGAGGCAAATTTTTTTTTTGTGAGCTGTGGGCGTCCGATCTTTGCAAGTGAATGGTTGGTAGGCATATACTCGGCGATACGGAGGTGGTGTGCATGGTGCCGAGGGGATCTGAGCTTTGTGGAGAGCGAAACGACCAATTTTCGATATTTGGTAAGTGTAGGCTTGATTTTTTGCAAGTGTTGACATTGAGCTGTAGGCAACCAAATCGAGCGTAGTTTGGCTCTAGACCACCTTTCTTCATGCCCACGGTGAATCCTACGGCATCAGTTTCAACCGTTACGGCATGCCTGGCGAGATTTGAAGACCACATTCCAAATGCTTGTGTATTTTTGCCATTTTCACAAAATGACTTGTTGGAAACCGATTGAGGTGATGTCTGAGCCTAGAATGCATTTCCACATGCCTGCACAGACTCCTATGACCTCCGTTCCGCCCGTCTACGTCCGTATCACAAATTTCAATTTTCATGCCCTGATTCCATTCCTTTTAGGGTTTAGGCGTGGACCATCGTGCAAACATCTGCTAGGGGCGCAGTTTAGGCCCACACTGGACTCCTTTACGCTTGCATGGACTCCCACGCTAACGTCAGTCGCCTGTTATCGCTCATACTGAAATTATTCTATCCCACGCCCTAATCTCATGCTTTTTTTTGGCACTTGATATGATGTGTGAATTGGAATCGTTCTGATGTATGCTCTGGTATTTTGAGCTCTATTTGAGCTCGGTAATGTTGTTCAATGCAATCGATTTGAATCGCGATTCGCGAATCGCGAATCTGCTGGATGCACCGAATCGCGATTCGCTGCAAAGAATGGTGATAAAGAATCATTCAAAAAAAAATCGTGTTTATTGATTTTAGGCCTCCTCCTCGCGGACAGAACCGTGCCAGCAGTGGAGGAGGCAAATGTTTTTTCTGTGAGTTGTGGGCGTCCGATCTTCGAAAGTGAATGGTCGGTAGGCATCTACTCGGCGATACGGAGGTGGTGTGCACAGTGCCGGGGGATTTGAGCTTTGTGGAGAGCGAAACGACCAATTTTCGATATTTGGTAAGTGTAGGCTTGATTTTTTGCAAGTGTTGACATTGAGCTGTAGGCAACCAAATCGAGCGTAGTTTGACTCTAGACCACCTTTCTTCATGCCCACAATAATTCCTACGTGGTCAGTTTCAGCCGTTACAGCATGCCTAGCGAGATTTGAAGACCACATTCCAAATGCCTGTGTAATTTTGCCATTTTCACAACATGACTTGTTGGAAACCGATTGAGGTGATGTCTGAGCCTAGAATGCATTTCCACATGCCTGCACAGACTCCTGTGCACAATACCTACCTGACAACAATGTATTGTTTTTGGTTGCAGGTGAACCCTGACACTTGCTTGGTGGATTTGATAGTTGCTGCTCCTCGGGCACCACCCACGCAGGAGGAGATGGATGATGAGATCCATAGAGAGTTCTACATACAGGCACAGGCTGACACATGGGCTTTACGGCGGCAGAGGAGGACAGAGAGGCAGAGGGAGAGGGCTAAGGAGGGAGATGATGAGGGCTCAGAGGGTGGAGAGATGCTCGGGGCAGACTATGTGGAGGAGGAGTGGGTTGAGGGGGATACGGAGGAGGACGAGGAGATAGGGGCGGAGGCAGATGACCTGGTTGACTTGCTGGTGGACCCTGATGCGGAGACAGAGGAGGAGCCAGCCATTCCTGCACGTAGGCCTAGGGGGAGACCTAGAGGTTTTGGGAGGGGGGGGGGGGGGCTGAGTACTCTTTTTGTAGACAGGAGTGGAGCATCATAGGCAGCCGTCGGCCAGCCATCATCACAATGGGTAGGGCCATCCCAGGGCGTAGGGTCATAGCCACCTCACACACAGGCATGACGGAGTAGATACAGGGCTGGGGGCAGCCAGATAGGGGCCAGAGGAGGGGGAGAGAGGTAGAGGTAGAGGTAGAGGTGGGGGGGGGGGGGGGGGGGGTCTAGAGCCAAAGCACGCAGCAGAGAGCCAGAGCACGCAGCAGAAGCCAGGGCGCGCACCACGGCATATGGTTCCCTCCGGTTCCGATTCATCTGCGGACCCTTGGGACCTGCAGTCAGGCACAGATTCGGATGATTTATCCTACCATAACTATGACGAGCCTTAGTTGGATAGTTTTCATTTCGTTCATGGAACATCATTGTACCCCTTTTTGGTGCCATGTGGCCCGAGATTATATATTATGATGATCCTATTCACAGCATTGTCGTGATTCAGTAATGTTCTTTGTGGTTTTAGTTCAGTAACTTCGGTTTTATGGCTTATGATTTATGGTTGGAGAGAGAGAGAGAGAGAGAGAGAGAGAGAGAGAGAGAGAGAGAGAGAGAGAGAGAGAGAGAGAGAGAGAGAGAGAGAGAGAGAGAGAGAGAGAGAGAGAGAGTATGGTTGTTTTGTCAAAAATTGTTTCATTTAAGGCTAAAGTTCAGAATGATTCAGCTGGGTTTTTGTTCAGCATGGTTTTAGTTCCGTTTGTTGTCATCAGAGAGAGAGATAGAGGGAGAATCAGAGAAAGGGAGATTCCTGCTATGTTGATTGGGGGAATGCCCCAATGTGTTCTCTTTTTTTTTTTAATTTTTTATATGGGATGCAGCTATAGCGTAAACTTGGGAGTTAATACACCTAAATTGGACCATCCTGCACCCGAAACAGTCGGCAAACTACTCAATCATAATTCTCTCGATCAGAGCTTTCATCTGATACCCATATTGTCTAAAAAAAGAAAAAAAAATCAATTCTACACGATTCTGAGAAAATTTCCGTCATATTGGTTTCTTGTGTGATGCCTTCTATGACCTTGCACTTCCGTCTCTATGTGTGGTTGTGGAACTAGATTAGATTTCTTGCATTCTTCATTATGTTTTGTGGAAGTAGCGTGGATTAGATTTATTGTTTGTGGAAGTCAAAAAAAGTTATTAGATTGACCAAAATGTAAAGTCACACTTGTAAGGTGCAATCTACTCACAAATCTCACACCTAAATGAAAAGGGACCCAAGTAGTTAAAAATGAATTGTGTTTAAACTTTTTCATAAAAGTCAAGTTGTTAAGGCACATGGTTTTGGGTCCACCAAAAACCCTGACGCTAGTATTGTCTATATAAGGGCATGTGACACCATTTTTGGGACCACCTTTTTCATTTGCAAGGAATAGAGATTGAGAGTGACAGAGAGAGTGTCTCCTCCTTTTTTCTACTTTCATTGTCAAAGGGCCTCCATTTTGTGTGTATGTGATCATTTATGGATGATGAATGCTTGCATATGTTGTTTAATCATGCTATTCTGTCAATATTTTTGGCCCCCCGAAAAGTTTGTTAAAGAATCCGATGAAAATGCATAATATGTATTTCACGTTTGTTTGATCTAGACAATGTTTATATGGAATTTTGTAGAATTGTTTGTTGTAGCGTTACCTTAAGATTAAATCTACATTGTGCTATGAAAATGTCTAACTTGGTGGTTTCAAGTGAAAACATCCCAATGGTTGGGAGCCATAATGAGAATGATGGCACTTATGAAAAATGGCTCAGACAAGTCACTAGTTTCAAAGGTGATTTGCAACATGTGGAAAGAATCAGATCGTTCAAGCAAGCACTCACAAAGTAACCACTTTTGAGCTCTCCTCTTAATAAAGTCAAGGCAACATTGTGTATGCAGATTTGTGCTCAGAGGGCAACATAAACAAACATGGCAGAAGTTGTTGACTCATCATCCACATGTTCCACAATCATCATTGCCAACGAGATTTACAGAGCAAAAACCAATGTCATAGTGGACCCCAAAAGCCCATGAATTTGTGGAAAGAGCTACGCTGGAGGACTAGGTTCTTTCTCCTCCATATAATGCACTAGTTTTACAATCCATAACCTTCAAGCTGTAGTGATAATGTTTTGGGCATCAATGAGCTAGCATAGATTCTCCATGTGTTAAAAGTAATAGAAAGTAAATTTGTTTAAGGGATACTAACTAAAGCATGGCATATTCATGTCTCAGAAAACCCTTTTGACATCCTCTCATGCTTAGCAGCAAAGCAATCAATGCAAATTATAAGAATGTTGACTCTTTTTTTTTAAATATCAACCCTCCTATGCTCATATTGATTTATGAGATTTTTTGCACCCAAATCAGCAAATCAGTTTACAATAGGTGGCAAAGCTATAAACTTGTTAAGAGTCTATATAAGAACAATAAACTTATCACTGATTGGTCACATATTTGAATGTTTTGACAAGAATAGCACGACGTACTATCACTTCATCAAACATTCTGTGTGTTCTAGATGACACTGTTCTAACTAGCCAAATTCATATTTTTGTCAAGAGGAACTAGATTTTTTATAATACTTACAAGGTCCCAAAAATAGCTCAATTCAGAAAAACATTTCTAGGTGTAGTCAACTACCCAAGTTTAAGTCTTTACACGGAGAAAGGTGTCAAGATGAAAAGATACCTATTTACAGTTTTTAATGGGTAAAAAATGACTATAGCATTACAATAAGGACAAAGTAATCGTCACCGAGAGGGAGGATGCTTTGACTAACGCTACTTTGAGAAGATGACAAGAGGAGTTTAATATGGAAGATGAAATCATAACTTTTGCACAAAGCTGAATTGCACAAAAGCTAAGTTCATAGATGTAGCAACTCACAGCATTTGATATAGTAAAGAGATCAAAAAATGTGCAACCAACAATGACTCCATACATGTCACAACAACTCACAGCATTTGAAATAATAATGAGGTTTAAAAAAATTCCAGTCTCTACTTATAACCATTTTCACGATTAATCAGGATGTGTGGATCAGGTTATCCGTGAGGATTGTTTTAAGTTGTTGCCTCAAACTAAAATCTATGAGACAAACACAATTCCCTTGTTGATGAACAAGCAATTTTAGATTCAGTTTGCCATTGAGATTCGTTAATCAGATGTAACAGCCAACATATCGACTCCTTCAGACATTCAAAACTTATCCACCATGTCAGTAGAAATGTATTTGCTGGATTAACCTCAACAACCAGCAACAGTTCAACACAAGATAATTCATGATGTGAGATGTTCTAATTTCATATATCAAGCCTTCATAAGGTTTTGAACGAGATCTCTCATGATCTGCAGTGGTAGTTATGAAGCAAACTATAACTAGCTAATGAAGCAGCAAATTTAGTTGCGAAGAAGGATCTCTTGTAACTTGGACTAGTCAATTCAACTCAAAAAAAAAGCTACCAATATATTCCTCCACATTTCAAACCACATGAGCTTCACTGATTTTAACAGGACCCAGCTTCCACTACCACGCATAATCTCTCTACTTGGCACTCATGATATCATGCATAGAGTCGTTATATTCCTGGGAGGTGAGGGAAAACCAGTACAGATTGATTTTGGGAACTTTTCCACCTAGAGAATCTTTGCAAGGAGACCAGTGTAACGTCCCTAACTAACCATCGTTGGCCTTAGCCTAACCCTAGTTTGACGAACTGCCCCTCATTACTCCCAGACATAACATGTGTGATGTCCCTCGTGAATAACCAGGGTTAGGCTAAAGCTAACTATGGTTAATTGGCATGGAGCTCCCATGATTTAGTTAAGAATGTAACAACCAAAGATCCAGGAAAGCATGAAATCAAAAAACAAAGCCTTACAGAGCTGCCTTTGGTATATTAGATGCAATTGAATAAACAAAGCTCACCTTCCCCCTAAGTATCAAGTGTTCTTATTAAATTATATCCGAAAATTCTGCATACTCACCTATATGAAACTGCATCTTGGTTTCCGAGTGGGGCTTGAACCTGGGACCAAAGAAACTTTGGATGCCAAGCTAACCAACTGAGCCAACCCTTGGATTACCTACATGAAAGTGGAAAGGTGGTTCTGAAATAACTTTTTGATACAAATGCTTTTATGAGCAAAGGCAAGCTCAGGGCGAAGTTAATGGGAGCTCTTCTACTTTTGAAATGATAATTGTCCGAGAGGCCATGAAAATTTAAATATGAAATGAAAAACAGAATGTGTTTAGAAGATCAGAGAATATTTGAGATGCAATCAAAAGCTTGATATAATCTTTCTTTCAAAAAATGAATAATGGACATAAAGCTCATTGTGAAGTCCCTTGACAATTCTTAAAACCACAATTCCAAAGACTAATCTTTGTAGCTATGCCTTTCATTGCATCATGCCGCCAAACAAGTGTAAATAGTAGATAAGGGCTTTGCTCATCTTCATGCTCTGTATAAACCCTTGGGGCAATAACTTCAGAATAGCCCTTTATTTGAAGAAAACCACTTATAGTTCGCCACTGTCAGCTATCACACAAGCCTTCTTAGGCCTGTCCGTTCGATCTGTCTGCTGATTTTCGATTTTCTTAACAACATCCATTCCTTCCAGCACTTGACCAAAGACCACATGTTTCTTGTCCAACCAGGGCGTCTGAACAGCCATGTACAGGGAAAGTAAGTGATGTAAAGAAGAGACTTTAGAACTTATAAACTAAATAAATCATACATTCATTTTTTGACATTCCAAGCAGCTGGAAGTCATGGCTCATGTGAGGCCAACAAGCAAATCATCAAAGAACTCATCACTTGGGTCATCGCAAAATGAAGTGGAAGACTAACAAAAATCCTCAATAAGATGCTAAAAAGTGCTTTTTATTGTTCATAAGCATGGTTCTCGTAGAGGGGACAACAACACTAGATTTCAAAAAATTTAGCTTGTAAATGCCAATTCTTACAAAGACATGATCCAGAAGAAATTGTTCTGGACAATCACGCATGAATCCAGTTCCAACAGAACAATGAGACACAAATAATTGCCAAACTCTCTTAGAGCGGACAAGTAACGCTAGATCTCAAAAAATTTAGCTTGTAAATGCCAATCCTTACAAAGACATGATCCAGAAGCTAAGTTATCCTCAAGGAATAGTACTATCAATACTTTTAGTGGTTCAAATTTTATTCCCCCAAAAATCATACAAATCTGGAATAAACAAATAGATTGAAAAGAAACCTTATCCTCCCTGCAGCACAAATAAATAGCAATTGTCACTTATTAAAAAAACAAACTCTCTTCGGTAGCAGGAGAAGGACAATTTAGGTTGAAGAGTTGGCAAATAACCATGGTTTATTATTATGTAAATATGGCAAATGGTCTTTTTCATACCTTTACTGTACATAGAAAGAACTGGCTTCCATTGGTATCAGGACCGGCATTTGCCATGCTTAAAACTCCAGGTCCAACATGTCTCACTGTTACAGCAACCATTTGACATGATATATTACACACTAAAAAAACTACAGCCTTACCACAATTTATGCATCCATGCAATAAGCACGTAACGTAACGATGATGTAGGATTTAAAAATTTGTCATTGGCTCACATTTAAAATTTTCATCCTTGAACTTTAGGCCATATATGCTTTTCCCACCTGTACCCTGAAACAGTAATGACAACCAAGTAACATATGATCCCCTTTAGCCAGAATATTGAAGGATGCTTTTATTTGACAATTGAACAGACATTGCTCTTTACAAGAATTAACGAGTTATGAAATTTAGGTGACCAGAAGCAGTAGTCTGTTTCGATTTTATCTATGTGGCATATTCAAGAAAAGTGTTTACAAAAAAAAGGGATAGCTACATCTTTGGTAGGTCTCCCACAGACAACAGGCCAAGTACAGCATACAGCCAAACAACCCTTACTTCATTATAGCCTCAACAACAAGAGCAACAGCCTAACAAAGTATCAACTAATGAACAATAATTTGAAAATCAAATCTAAGCCTAGTGGCACGTAATAAAAATTGATCATATCCTTTGGCACTTGAGAAAGTCCACCCAAGGGTAGCCTTCTGTACAATATGTTACAAGAACCACTAAGGCAAAGAAGCATACATTGCCCCTGTCAAAGTCCCCACCCTGAATCATGAAGTCTTTTATAACTCGATGGAAAGCAGACCCTTTGAAACCAAAACCTTTTTCACCTGCAACAAAGAAAGCAGACTTTCCATAAGAGATATCTGCAGCCTTACAATCACTGTAGACGACAAATTATAAAAGGCCAACATGCTGCATAAGTAGTAAATGACCAAGAAGGATTTACATTTCAGTGGGTCCTTTGAAAGTAAAAAGTCATCATATACAATGTGTATTATGTAAATATCACTACATACCTGTACAAAGAGCACGGAAATTTTCAGCTGTTATAGGGACATCCTCTCCAAACAACCCCAGTACAACCCTTCCTGCTGGTTCCCCTCCAATTTCAATATCAAAAAAGCACTTCGATGTTACCTTAGCTTGAACAGGAACTTCCTGCACATTTTCCTGCTCCAGTGCAGCCACCTTATGGTTTCAGTACATTGAAATGCAAGAGTCCAAATTCAGGATACTAAGGCAGAAACAGACACTTAAAACAGATTTCAGGGCAGTACATATAGCAAAGTATACTATGGCCAATGTAAAAGTTTAACAAAAGCCTCTCCTTGCAAAATTGTTCTTGAACTAGACAATTCATGTGAAAATAAAGTCTCCCATACTACACTAGTCGAGCTAGAACTTAAAATGCCTTTCAGGGAAGTATAATGCATAGCAAATAGTGGTGTGGTTGTTGCTGTTGTAAATGTGTATCGAAATTGCTGAAACTCGGGACAACGCCATCTACTTAACATCTAACAATTACATCACAAGACAATCAGAGTTATTCACAAGGGATATCACAGAAGAATGTGCGATGAAGAAATCATCTACAACACAATACAGCAATGAGATGGCAACACGGGGACCCCAAAGTGAAGGGAAATTCTCATCTTCCAAAAGAAAACAATGAGATCATAGTTTTGTAAAATGCCATTTCCCATGGTTTCTGAAAGATAAGCATGCTTCCTCACAACAGAAACTACAGGAAAAATGGGCAAAACTTTACTTGAACACTTATAGACAACATACAACTAGATTGAAAATCTTACCTTAACCATGGCACGTGTACTCGTAAACTGCCAATTCTTTCTTGGTGACGATGCATAAAAAAGCTGCAATTGTTGACATCCTACAGAAAAGAAATTGGAAGAAAACTTGGTTGAAATGTGCTTTGATAAGTTAAAAGAATGTGGGAGAGCCTTTTGAAGTGCTGGACATCTCAAAACATAAGAACGAGATGCTGCCGTATTCACCAATGCTTCGGTCGCAACAAGGTTGTTCTGCAATAAATCACAGCAAAAGAAGTTGATAAAATGGACTCTATGAACAATGTAGAAGGATATCTATCACAAATTAGCTAAAAAGCTATTATAATTGTCATATCATGTTAAGCAGCATTAGCACATTCATTTTACAGTGCCAAAATATCTACTCTATGGAAAAGCTAACTCAACATTTGTAACCAAGTATAGAAGTATAGACAATCATGGAAAGTGCAAAATTGGATTAACACCATAAGAAGAAAACAACATAGCCAGACGAAGCAATTCATGCCTAGAACAAAGCAAGAAAGTAACCAGTAAACAAAAACAAATAGAAAGCATGTGCGTAAAAGGTTGGAACAAGAAAAGACAAAAAATTTCAAGACAATCTTGACCCATTAATACATTAGTCAACAGGACACTTGTACATGTACACCTCTAGAATTAAACACATCCATGCTGGCATGTTTGGCTATAAGTACAATAGGGGTTGTAAGGGCCAAAGAGACTTATGTACAAAAATGCGTAACTCTGCTTTTGTAAGTAATAGCCAATACTGAGTTTCTAGCACTGCTTTGAAGGTGAAGCACAATCTCCCAATACATACGCGGACTATTGATTTGATACTTGCTTGATTCCCATCTACCTTAAAAAAAATTGATCTCTAGAATTAAACAGTAAAAATAGCCCCTATCAAAGGTATTGGGCCAATTACCATTAAGGGCATGTTCTTTTGGGAACAAGGTACCCTAAGTTGCCCTAATCTTTAAAAGGTTCCAGTAAGGGCCTCTAAATAGTATATATAGGGCTATCATTTAGACATTAACAATTCATTGATTATTCAGCTTATTGGTATTGCTTGGGCTCTTTGTGGGAGAACCCCTTGCTATTGCTTCCAAGGCCTTAGCCATTGATTATGTTAGATGCTCTTGATCATCTTCCTAGGCGATTGCATGATTGTATCTATTATAGTCATTTATGCTTCATTGCTAAAATATCCATAGATTGAGTGATTTGAGTCTATAACTTGGTATCGGAGCACTTTCTTGGGCAGCACTTCCTTTTCCACAATTCATTGGCTGTTTCTTGCAGGTTTTTGGCCATTTTTCAGCTAGTTTTTGGCAATAATCAACGTTTTTGGCAATAATCAACACCATCTAGCGATTGTTTTTCAGTCTTTGGCGGCAACTTTAACAAATGGTTAACGACAATACTTCCACTACAATAAGTGGCTGGTTTGGCTTTTCTTTTTTTTTCTTTTGTTTTGCAGATTTCCAAATGGCTATTTTTAGCAGACCGTTATCTTGTCAAGCAGCTATTTTGGCGGATTTTCTAAGCACTACCTATTGCACTTTCTCTCGCCCTATTTGGAAGTGGTTTTGAAACTTTTTCATTAGCATTTGTTTGTTGGCCTTTGACAGTCTTTTGGAGGCTCCATCGCCCTATTTTTTATTTCAACTTTGCTTGCAGGTTTTCCAAGGCAATATTGTCCGTTCTTCCTAGTACCCTGTTTGAAGGTGATTTTGACACATATTTCATTATCGGTTGTTTGCTGGTGTTTGGCCTACGTTCTAGCCATTGCATCACCCTCTTTCCTGCCACAATTTGAGCTACCTTGCTGATTTTTCGGGGCAGACTACCCACCTATTTCCAACACCCTAGTTGAAGGTGATATTGCACACCTATCGCTTGCTGGATTTCTTGTCACACTTGGGCATCCTTACTTGGTGCTCTATTTGGTGGACATTTTGCACCTTCTTCACTCTTTTTGACACTTACCTCCCTAATTTTACTAAATCCCAAAAAATTAGGTAGTCCTGCTTATTCTACGTGGCGTACATATGTTCATTCTCATTCGTCTGCGCGCGGACGGGGGCTCGGGCCAGCAGGTAAGACACTTTTTTTTTAAACGGTTCAAACTGGGCCGGACTTTTGAATCATGGTTCTTTCATCGAACCGAGATTCGATACAACATTGGTCAATACATTTTAACATGACAGGCATACACTTTACAATTACTTCTTCCTTAGACACACACAAGCCAATACACGCGTCTCTTAAACTTTCAAAATGCATGCTTATGGCAACATAGGCTTAAGCATCTTCGTAAAGTCCTACAGAACAAGCCTTACTTTTACAATGTCCTATATAAGGACAAGACCTCTCTCCATATGTCACATGTGACTCCTTTCACTTACTTTTAGACTAGCTATTCACAATATTGAGATCCCTCAGACTAAAGGCAAAAACCAATTTCATACTACATGCGACAATATATCCAGCTCCTTGTCATAAGATGCCTACAAAAAGGGTAGATGATATACTGTAGCATGTGATAGTAGGATATTTGGCTTATGCATTATAATATCACGGGTCCGGGGTGAGAATGGGCATTCTTCATTTGTGACTGTTCTTGATATGAGGACACCAGTGACTGGAAGGTTGGTCGAGGGGCCATTGAATTTCAGCTGAACTTTTGACATCCATAGACTCAAATACATATGCCAAATCTATGAGATAGTTTTAAATTATGTTAGCCAAGCTATGACCTTTTGCAGATTAACGCTGATGAGCATCCATGGATGAATGGACAAACTAAGAGGGCCAATCAAATTCTTGAAGATGTGCTTTGTGCATATGTTAATGAGATGCAAACTGATTACATGTAATATTTGATCCTCGTGGACACTAGAATTCCATATAATGAGAACTGAGTACTTTGATTTGACTAGGTACTAAAGTTGTCCCCCAAATGGTACCTAGAATTGTAGAGTTTAACTTTGACTTGTAAGTAGCTACTAAGCAAAACCTTCCCATGAATAAAGTCACATAAACCATAGGAGAAGTCTACCAAACTCTAGAGATTCATGAGCGACTGTGATAAATGTTGACGTTAACTCTAGAGAACACTACTCAATATAAGAAAGGACAAGTGCAAATAAGTCCTTGATAAGAGTCAAGCAGCCAAGCCATTATATACCTCCTAAAATACCCTTTTGAACATTCTAGCGTGCTATATTTATACATCGAAGAAACCTTCAAACACGTAGACCTGGCGTTGTCCTCACGTGATCTCCCTATTTCATTTAACACTGGCCATTCCGCACACTACACTGAAAGCCCATGCCATAATGCCCTTTCTGCTAGAAAGCCCGTAGACTTTCTGGTGTGATTCAAACATTATAGCCATGGGCTTTCCAGCATAATTACGCATTGTGGCTGGAAAGCCCATGGATTTTTTACCCTACTTCAGGCATTCCAGCATAATCAGGCATCATGAGAAAGAAAAATGTGTGCTCTTTTTCAAGCAGCAAAACAAAGAATCTGCACCCCGGCCGAGTAAGCCAACAGGAACTTGGCATTTTTCCAGAAAAAAATATTAAAATCCCCGACAATCTCTATGCAGCAGGAAAGGGTTTTATGGGGTTTTGGACAGGGGTCCTCAAACACCATAAAGCCCTCCGGCGAGAACTTTAGCCACAATTCTAAGATCTAAGAAATGTCACCACTCATCTGCAATCATTTGCCACCCAAACAATCCAAGTAGAAGCAGGTGCAGAAAACCCTTAAAACTGACCTCAATACCACATAAAAACTCGCGTTCTTATCAAACACGCTTTCTAACGAAACTATTTGCAGCCATAGATAGCAAACTACTTGCAGCCATAGATAGCATCAAAAACGAAAGATTAAGAATCGAAATCATCCAAAGGGAAAGGGAAATGCAAATTGATTATCAGCCATGGATAACATCAAAAACAAAAGATTAAGAATCCAAATCATCCAAAGGCAAAATTGATTACCATGATGAAGCTACAAGTAGCCATTCTCATGACGGATGAAGAAAGACGATGACGCTGATGATGGATCGGACGCCAAAAGCAGGCAGATGCGCAAATCACAAATGAGAACTGGAGGAGGGGTTAGGGCTTAGGGCACAGCCAAGAGCCTTGATGGCACCATATGATTTACGCATGCCCACTTGGATGCTAGCCACGTGTAATATTGCCACGTGTGAACGTTTCCATGGTTACTTGTGGCAAGATCTGACTCCTCTAATAATATCCAACGGTTGGGGGCTCTTACAGCTTTTTAGATGAAGCATGGAATCCCAACCACGTGTCACAATTTAGACCAATAAACTGGTCTTAGTATATGCCTGCAAAATCCTTATGTTTATCTAAATCATCCGACCTCTGTAGCATAAAATTGTATAAGGACTAGGTAGCTGGCGTGAGCAGGCTCGCTATTGGCTGTAGCATGCAGACTTCATACACTGAGCCGCCCTGCGGCGACGTGCATTGAAGGCTGCTTGCTACTAGGTAGCAGGTCTGCTCAAGCCTGTTAATGGGCATAATTGAAGTTTGGGCCTTTCCATTGAAAGTCCCAAACTAATATGCGTTTAAACATTTGTGGTCGGATCCAATTAAAACCTGCCACCTGTCTACTATGAGCCCAAACACCAATTATGTGTCATTTGAGAAACGAGGCTAAGAGTCTTAGATTTTTGGTTTGCAAGGGGGCTTGAGCATGGGACCAAAGAAACTTTGGATGTCCAAGCTAACCAACTCCGTTGGTTTAAATTTTTCAATCAAGGTTGAGGCAAAAATCTCCCTAGCCTTTTTGGCAGATGGGGCTTTAGAGCCCGGTATGGCACGTGTTTGGGGTTTGGTCCCGGTTCAATGAAAGCACGCCACATGGCGTTGCTACCCAAGCCCTGTCCTAATGGAAAGGTGTCTGGAAAAAATTTGTCCCATGGGCGCCATCATCACTATCTCGCGAGCACTAGCGCCATTTCTCTCTGGCACCAAACTGATGTAGCACGCATCGACACCACTTTCGCGAGCAGATGTCGTTTTCTTGGCCACTACATTGGCACCATTTTTTCACCGACATCAGTACCACTCTACCCAGCACCCACACACATGTGAGAGTAGGGTCCAGTTTGCACTTTACTAGACACAACATCGGATTGATTATGGGACACTTTGGGCAACCATTTAAAATAATAATAATACAATGTTTGGTTGTCATCGCACCAAAAAAAGGCCAAAATGCTACATGCTTCTTAGATGCGAGGTTTTTTGGCCCGCTATGATACATAGTAATCACATTGAAATTTGACATGCTTGTGCTTTTTTTTTTCTAAATTTTTGACCATTTTTATGTAATTTTTTTAATTGAATATTTTTTATTTAGTTTTACTTGGGTTTAAAAATACAATACAATTTGTTGTTTTTTAACACAAACTTAGAAAATTGTAAACAAATCCCACTTTAATGTGAACTGGGTTTTGAGTTCGAACATGTGTTATCATGTCGTTGTCACATTCTTTGTGTTGCAAGTAAAATGAACAAGCAACTTGTTTGCATGTTGCATGGCGATTTCCATAATGAGCAACTTACATGTCTCAGCTCTATATCACTGCAAACCTTTTTTGAACCTTGTGATGCCATCGCTTCCAAAGAAATTTGATTTTTATTCCAAACATCCATAGCATAAATGCTATATTTTTCGTGTGTTTAAGGATTCTATCTTGTTAAGTCGTCACCATTATCCTCTTTTGAGCCCCTTTCCTTGCTTTGTTCTTCATAAACTATTTTTGGTGATTTTATTGGTAATTACAACCAAGGAACAAATCCTTCTGTGTCTAGCCAAATCTATTCTTAAATCCCCGATTGTTAATGAATTTCTAGGAAAAGGCAATGGATGGTAAAGCTAAATTTGATTGCATAAATTGTAAGGTAGCTATGAGCTATTTTGGTCAAGCTCATATTTGAAATTGGATGGCTAGTGAGATTTTTAACTAGGTAGCTTGCTTGTGACTCACTCAAAACTTTGCTCTCTAATTTAATGAAAAATTGATTACTACTCTTGGTTGTTTGTCTACATCCAAGAAGAAAGATTGATTGAAATAAAGTCTCATTAGAATTGGTGATGTCACATGTATATTTTTAGCCTCTAAAAAGTCGCTTGGCAGTCGAATGTTCATTGTTGTTCACTGAAATTACGATACAAAATTTTCTCAATAAAAAGATGTGCAACATTCATTGGCCCCACTTCCTCAATGGTATATTTGAAATGGAAAAACATATACTTGCCGGTCATTAATGTGTTAGTCAATGGCTCCAGAAACATCATGCCCATGCAAGGAGATGCCATTACGTTCCAACTATAGCTCTTCCTTGCATCGCTCCAACCATTTGATATGATTTTGCACTCAAACCTAGTTCGCAGTTTCCATAGTTCATTTTCCCATTGCCCAAAAATAAGTCATGACAATATACAATAAGCAACAAGCCATATTTATGTGATTTGAACATGGAGCATAACAATGCATAGAAGGATTCTTTCTATTATGGATTGTGCATGAATGAATATAACATGGTATCATTTATTGGCAATGGAAGGAGTTATGCCTCGTTATTTTGGTTTTAGGGTCATTGAAACTATTCTAATGTTTGTCATTCTATTATCAAAACATTGCCCAATGGGGTTGGCTCAGTTGGCTAGCTTGACATCCAAAGTTTTTTGGTCCTAAATTCGAGCCTCCCCTTGGAAAAAGAAGTACTATGAGAATGTTGATAACAATAGTGCTAGGCGCGGTGAAGACAAATAGTTGAGAGAATTATTTATGGTCGGCTCAAAATTCATATAAATGAAAGAAATAAGTATCTTATGAATTGAAGTGAACTATAGTGTCAAGCAAAAATTTCTTCTTTTTAAATGACTTAATTTAGTTTAATCGAGTAAAAATGTAAAATTTTAATGGAGTTTGCTTAAAGTGTACTATATCGTCTTGTGTTGCATGTAGTGTGCACAAGCTAAAATCTATAAAATAGACATAACTTGAAGCCTTTGATCTTGGCAAGGCACTTGTACATATTGTTGCAATATTTTGTTTTTTTTTCTAAAGTGAATTATATTATAATGAGGTTTTTTTTTTTTGCATGTTCATAATGAAATGGAACTAGTTAAATAAATATGTTTCTAAAGTGAATTATATCATGGTGTTCCTAGATGATTGGGATTTTTTATGAGGGCGGCCACCTACTTTTATAAGACAGTTGACTCGAGCTACCAAGAGGGTAATTATGCATGATCTAAGGCTTTGAGAGCCAAGGGTTTAGGGTCTACCCTAATGGCACTCTACCTAATCTTATATCCAAGATCATTTGGTATGGATTGAGAGCTCATTTTGTACATACTTCGAGAGATTATCAAGAGATGGTGATTTTGGCAAGTTTTCTCTTTAATGAGAAATTGATGAATGATGAATGTGATATTTTTTGTGTCTAATGAATAGATCTGAATCTGAACAAAGTATTATACTTTCCACATGTGTGACAGGATGTGAAGATCAATTATCCCTAGTTTTATTGTGGTGCTCAAAAGCCTTTGCCAATTAGATGCAAAATAGGTTGAATTGTGTGCTAGTTTTCTATCTATTAGATATAAGTGAAACCTTTGATGCTTTTTCAAGGTTTTAGTATCCAAATGAGGTTCATAACCTTTGATTTTAACATGGTATCAGAGCCCAAATGCAACCATCAAGGCTCAAATACAAGGAAGAGAGAAGCAATTACAAGTTGACGAGTGTTTAATTTTTATTTCTCTTATTACTACCTTAAGTTTGATGATGTTCCTTCAAGTGTGAATGAAACTGTAGCAACAAAAGAGTGATTTGATGTAATGAAAAGTGAGGTGAGTACATGATGCATTCTTTGAGATACTTGTAAAATTATTGATCCTCCATCAAAGATACAAAACGTTACTGTTTGCAAATGGGTCTTTAAGATCAAGCTTAATCAAGATGGTAGTGTGAACAATTATAAAACAAGACTAGTTGCCAAGGGATATGCTCAATTCAAGGGGATTGACTATGATGAAACACTTGATTTTGTCATAGTTTGTGGTGGTGATTTCATTAACTCACATGCTTTTAGTGATTTACTGCCTTTGCAGCATTTGTTAAAAAATGAGAATTTTCTTGGAACATGAAGCCGCACATCTATCTTCACCGACATTATCTCCAAAAAAATGGCATTGAAGTCAAACTATGTCTATTCTTTTCACTTACTTGACCATAAATGAGACTCTATTTTGGCTAAATAACAATCATTTGAAAGCATTGCAAGAATGAATTTCATTCAGAATTGCAATAATCAATTTTTATTCAGAATTACAAGAATCAATTTCATCAGCGACAGCATCTTGCAATTCATCTCCTCTTAGATGATTTTCATCGTCACTCTCACTTTCAAAAATTATTTCATCATTCTGACTATTAGAATTTCTATTCTCAACATCTATGGAAGTGGGTGCTTCAAGTATGGTTTGACGATTTATTACATCTCTAGGTAGCTCAATCTCATAGTTAAAATGAAGGTTTTCCATTTCATTCTCAACATTTGCACCCTCAAATACTCGTCGTGAACGTGGTTCAACTTGAGCTACAAACCACCATATCTTGTTTAGTTGATCTGGCTGAAAAAACACCTACAAAAATCACTATTTTAGAACATATCGAAAACTCAAGTACTGAAGTCACTTACAATAAAATGAAAAACATTATAGCATAGCATGTGCACCTGCTCACAGTGACAAGGCAACACCAATGTGTCAAAGGACTCCATGCTCAATGTTTTTTATGAATCAATCGCAAAAAATCCACTTGGATCCAATTTTACGGTTGCATTTGGCCCTCTACAAACTACCTTGAACCATTTCACATCAAATAAAAAATAGTGTCCACTTTCACCAAATGACACATCATAAATATTTTGTATAGTTCCTACGTATTCTATATCTCTTGAGATGGGATTCCGATCTCATGCAATGCTTTGACTTTCTTGTTGGAAAGATGCTATTACACCACAATCGTGTGTGCGTCTCTTGTTATCAATCCTTTCAACACAAAAGTGAAAACCAAAAGCCCATATAGCATTATACATTTGCACTGTCACATGACAAACATGAATCTCATAAATAAGAATGAACACGGTGTTTCAAAATGATTAAACAAATATTGTTATAAACAAGAATGTTCTAATAATCAAGTATCTAAAGAATAATACCTTCCATTCGCATCCTCTTGAAAAGTCACATTCTGCGTTTGATATTTTTTGTCTCTCTTTTGTTGCTTTTTGTAGTGTGTCATGCATCCACTCTATAGTGCATTGCTTGGGCAATGGCTCAAGATCATGTGAACTTGAGGCCATGTGTCTACCTCTATTCTGTCGTTGGCGCTTTCTAGACAAGGCCCTCTCTTTTTTTTCTTCTTCATATAGGTCTAACCATTTATCCATAACTCCACAATTATAAAGCATGAATGTATAAATTTTTTCTCGTTGGAAGGGTGCCAACCTATGGACCTTTCCCATCCCTTGAGGTTTTTCATTGGTTACCTCTTCGGCTTCCTCATCACGCCACAATAGTGGAGCAGATGGATGTAATTGGTGCAAAATTTCAGTAACATAAAAGAGAGATTCATGTACTAACCATCCCTCTGACATGCTACCTTCAGGCCTTGCCTTTTGACGCACAAAATCTTTTAAGACTTTCATGTATCTTTCCATAAAGAACATCCACCTAAAAAGTCACAAATGGTAAAAAAATAAGTGTTTTATTTAATGAGTTCATGTATCAATTGATTTAGTTTAAATACACATGCAAAAGATAATTTATGCACTTATACCTAGTGTGCACTGGACCAGCAATAGAAACTTCTTCAACCAAGTGCACCAATAAATGCACTTGTGAGTCCATGATGGAAGTCGGAAAATATCTCTCAAACATGCACACAATAATGGTATCTTTTTCACCAATCAAGTGTTTCCAAATAGATTCACCCACATTTTTAAATAAGTGCATGGGATCAAGTAGGTGATTAATCAAAAGGTTATTCCAATATTCCAAACGATGAAATATAGATAATCTTTTCATACCATCGATTGGCTGTGCTTGAGATTCCTCCCATAGTATTCACCAATCTTTCACGGACATCCTCTTTGGAGGCATCTCTCTCTCAAGTCTTCCTCCAAAACCTCTTCTATGAGTGTCTCTGAATGGATGGCCTTCATGCAAGTATTTACGATGATTTTCATAAACCACTTTTTTGAGACTAAAAGAGTATCTTCCCACAAGATTTGGCCCGCACAAAAAACAAGCATTTTTTTCAACCGTTTGAAAGCCTGTCCAACAAATGGATACTATCAATCACTATTAAAAAATAATTATATGTCAAAGAATAATTATAGCCATTGTAGTATATCATGTAAATGTCAAGAATTACTAGTTGTATGTAACTGTAAACAAACTCCTATGTACACAAGATAGACATTGTTTGAATGATTACCTGAGCATTCACCTAATCCTGGATAGTCATGCATTGTCCACATTACAATGGCATGTAGTGTAAACTCCCTCTCATGTAAGGGGCGCGAAATGTCATATGCTTTTATCCCCTTCCACAAATCTTCCAACTCATCAATAAGCGGCTCAAGATACACATTCATGTTCTTAACCTTGCGTTGGCCAGAAATTAAAAGTGCCAACATAATGTGTCCCTTCTTTGTACTCAACCAAGGAGGAATATTATAATTTACCAAGCAAACAAGCCAAATGGACCACGTAGTTGCTTGTACACCAAAGGGGTTCACACCATCTATTGCAAGACCAAATCTCACATTTCTTGACTCATTGGCAAAGCTTGGATACTCTTTGTTGATGTGTTTCCATGCAGGTGAATCTGAAGGTACCCTCATCATCCCATCCGTAGAGGTATGGTGTGCATGCCAGTCCATAAGTTGTGCAAAAGATTTACAACAAAATAAACGTTGCAATCGTGGAATTACTGGAAAATGTCGTAAAACTTTGCACGGAATGGTTGCCCCTTGCAAATCATCTCTATATTGAGGAGTATCACAAATGGGACATTTCTTGAGTGATTCGTACCTTCATCAATATAAAATACAATCTTTCGGACATGCATAATATTGCTTGTAGTCCATCCCGATGTTAGTCAACATCTTTCGTGCCTCATCTCTTGTCTCATGCATGACATTCCCTTCTGGGAGAATTTTGTTTTTCAATAGTCTGTACATGACAAAAGAAGTCATTGTAAAAAAAATATCACTCGATGTCCAAATTGTAAATTTTGTTTCAAAGCAAAAATGACAAGTAGATGAAAAAAAATTTACTCAAATAATGATGTGAGGCTTTGTTCACTCCATCTATATTTGGCTTGAAGATTTAACAGAAGTAGAGAAGTCGCCAAACGAGATGTCTTTGCTCCAAGATACAATGCGGTCTTTGATTCTTCTTGCAATTTTCTTTCTTCTTTAGACAAAAGTGCCTCCTCATCTTGTTCATTGTGTCTAGCTGCGATATTGTTCTCGTACATATCATCCAACATGTCTCGCATGACTTCAAATTTATTTTAAAGGGGTGTTCAAGTTTGTGGAATCCACGTGGAGTATCATGGAGGACTCATGTGCAACATCTAGGATAGGTGTGGTTGGGTGGTAAGAACGTTCTAGAGATTTGGAGACATGGATTGAATCACAAGGCATTGATGAACTAATTATATCATGCAAGGGGTCATTATCAACAAGAGCATCATCTAGGGCCAATGATGATCCAAAATCAATATTCATGTGAGTTATCCTATCAATAATATTCTCGATCTCTCTTGCAACTCTTTTTCTTAAAACCAACTTATGGTCCTTCTTTTGTAAAAGTTGAAAATGTTAGATGCATCAGTTTCTCTCTCTCTCTCTCTCTCTCTCTCTCTCTCTCTCTCTCTCTCTCTCTCTCTCTCTCTCTCTCTCTCTCTCTCTCTCTCTCTCTCTCAAGCATGAAACATAAATTAATATATAACACAAACCGTAAGCCAGTAGCATGAAACACACACGCATGCAGACACACCCCCACCCACACCGACCCGAAACACACATGAAGAGGAAAACAGAGAGAACATTATAGAGTGCTAATCAAAACTCCCAAACCACACGATTATATCCTACTCGAGAATGTCACCACATGCTCCCTCCCTGCGGCATTTGGGCTTTTTTGTGGAACTCATCTTCCAACAAAAAACATTTGAACCACGTCTTTAACGGAAGAAAACAAGGGCTACACAACTTCCTAGAATTGGGAGTGTTGGTTACCTTTAACTCTTTCATGATATCTCTCTCTCTCTCTCTCTCTCTCTCTCTCTCTCTCTCTCTCTCTCTCTCTCTCTCTCTCTCTCTCTCTCTCTCTCTCTCTCTCTCTCTCTCTCTCTCTCTCTCTCTCTCTCTCTCTCTCTCTCTCTCTCTCTCTCTCTCTCTCTCTCTCTCTCTCTTGGACGTAAATGAGTTTATTATGGGTGATTGAATATGGAAATCAAGATTAACTACATCTAATCATTCTATTTGAATTTTCTCTGTTAGAAATAAGTGAGAGATTAACTTCATCTAATCATTCTATTTGGATTTTTCCTTTTAGAAGCAAGTGAGAGATTAACTTCATCTAAATATTCTATTTGGATTTTTCCTTTTAGAAGCAAGTGAGAGATTAACTTCAAAGTATCATGGCACTCATCCTATCGCTCAATATTTATTGGCCAAACTATACTTGATTAAAGCATTTCCGAAAAACACTTTAAAGAGTTTACCTCTCGTACTCTTGGATTCTCTGTGTGCACTCCATTGGCCCAAATATGATCGTTGACAATCCTCCTTGTCCGAATCCTAAGGCCTTTGCATTGTGTGCATGTACATGGTATCCTCTCATCATATTCTGATTGAAACTGGTCCAATAATCCAATTGCAGATTGCACAAATTCTTTCAGTGTCATTCAAGTGAAAATTGAAAATTTAACATGTGACGTATTGTAACATGTGACAAAAATTGACAAAATAGTCTTTGTACATTTAGTGCATTTTCAACCTTCATTTGCATTCCAAAACTTGTATAGGATGATCGAAAATCAAGCTTGCTTGGATCTACCTCTGGTACCATGTAAAAAATTTGATTTTAGGACCTTCAAAAGATCTACAAGTAAGAGAGTTTGCAGATATCTTGCTAGAACTTGGATTTTCCAATGCCACAAAACTAGCTTTTGATCTAGGCAAGTGTTCTTGTACACAAGATGCAATCACCCATCAAAGACAAGTCACAAAAGAAGATGTGAGTGAAAAAGGACTAAGGCATTTATTATCTTCATGAATTCACAAAATACAAGTTTTTGACTTGCTCTTAGCCTCCCTCTACAAGACAAGATGAGCTCCATAAATCTCTCTCTCAAAATTACTTACAATGAGCTCAAAGTTAGTCTACATATGGTGGAATAGCTCGAGGCTGGCTAAGCCTAATTTGGCACATACGAGTTGCCTCTCATCATGTCCTAACTTGCTACTTTACGTGTACCAATGTGTGTCCAATCAAAGCATACTTTCTACAACACCTGCAAGTGACCTAGAAATGTGATTGGTTGAGTATCTTGATAAAAGTTCTAGTCTAATGATGATAATGGACCTATTGAAACTAAGCTACTAATCACGCATGGGAACTAGCCCACACATGTAATTTTCACTTATTTACATGATTTTGAGGCCTAATCAAGCTAATATTTTGCATTTTAAATCATCAATGGATACATTTACATTGCATAGATGTGCATTAAATAGACTATACATTGCATTGAATACATCAATAGATACATTTGCAATCAATAGATGTGCATTCAATAGACTATATATTTGCATTCATGGATTAAAAATATATGCATTCAAAAATTTTGCAAGAATGATGTGACGCAAAAACATTATATTGATTGATTTAAAAACAAGTACATTGATGAGAGAATAAAGTCTCTCTTCCTACATTGCCTTCTACAAGGCCTTACATTTAATTTAAGAACCTCTACTCATCATCACTTCTTCCCTCCTCGCCTCTTTCATCTTGTAGGTGTACGTTGGTGTCCACATCTTCAAACTCCCCTTCGCTTTCATTCATGTACTCTTCCACATTTTCTTCCACATCACGAACACTTGAAGTTGTAGAGCCTCTCTACAAAATAGAATCAAAATTTAATTAAATTGAGATTAAACTTACTTGTAAATCACAAAGTAAACAATCACAAAACAATAAAAGTTAAGAGTTTACGATTGGAAACAATCCATGGGATTCCATAAAAGCCTTAAGGCCGGCATATCCATGATTGTAACCTTGCTTGTACTCCGCGGCGGTCATGTGTCTTCCAAAATCACTAAGCTACATTCAACAAATGAACATAGTTTAGCAATACAATATAGTTTAGCAATAAAAAAACATTAACAATCTCACTACAAAAATAGAATCATAGTAAAAAATATTGCACTTACAAATTGGGCCTCTAGATTGCCCCTTCCTCCCGATCCCAAGTGACTTTGGACATGTTTTAAAAGCTTCTCGGCGGCGGCCCTACGTTGTTGTTCATACTTTTGGGGATTGTTTTGCAACAATTCCCCTTTCACCTTCCTCCAATCCCTTTTAAAGCACCATCCAAGCTTCGTGGGATTCTTGGGATTCCTCACGGCTCTTCTCATCAATTGCCTTTTGTTCCGAATCCAAAGGCACATTGTATTCAAGGCCCAAGTCCTACTAAAAGCATTGGATTGAGGGAATTCAGAATACAAAGTCTCTATTATTTTATTTTTGTCTTCAAGCGATTGGGAGGACCAATAGATCATGTAATCTTTACCAAAATATAAAGCAACTAAATCACGCAAACGAGCATGAACTACATTGCTGCACGTATTTTTTATAACTCCACCACGTGGATTAAGATCAGAATACACACTACACAATTCTTGGAAAGGGGCATCTTCGGAAGCTCTTCTCTCGGATGATTCACCCGAAGAAGATAACACAAGATTTTTTATTCTATCTCTTTGTTGAGGAGATAGATTCTCAAACCACTCTTTATTATATTCTTCGGGCTCCTCACGAGCTCTTCTCCTAGATGGTCTCCCACTTGACCTTCCACTTGACCTACCACTTGAAGACATTGTATCAAAGAAAAACTTTAAAAGTTAGAAAGTAGTGGAGAATGGGAGTGAAAGAGTATTGAATACTTTTAGATTAGAAGAGTAAGCAATGAATATAAAGCAATAGATTAATAGTAAGCAAGAACAAAGAAGATCAATAGAGCAAGCAAAAGCAAGAGCAAGATCACTAGCAATGAAGAGCAACCAAAAGCAAGCAAGCAAGATCTATAGAGCTTAGAAGAGCAATAGCAAGCAAGGGCACTAAACACTAGATTAGAAAACCTATAAAACTTGAAAGCAAAAGAAGAGGAGCAAAAATGCTCGCGGAAATGCCATTTTATTGAGAGGGTCCCCCACATGGGCTTGCATGCTTCAAATGTCATTCAATATTCTCATAATCTTTTCTAGATTTTATGAGAATATTTTATTGTAGGATTTTACATAAAATATATTTTTTAATATGATGGAATGTAAAAAAATCAATTCAAAGATCATTATGGTAGTATTTAATTGTTAAAACTAGATTTATATTGTTATAAATTTTATTTTTCTTGAGATTTGACATACAAGAGATAAGAAATAGTACATATTATTATTAAACAAGTAATTTGACAAGTTTTTAAGATTTTATGACATAATATTATGTCAAATCAATGATGTCATAAAACATTTAGTTTATTAATAATCTAGGTGTCATAGATTTGATTTAATTTGATGACATAATTACATGGTCAAATAAATTTTTTTTGCTTTTGTCATGTGGCCTCTTGAATGGCTGCATGGAGTCATTTAGATTCATGATCAAAAGCATTTATGTTATATTGAGGACCGTAGTGATATGTGACCTATATGATAAATCTTTCTGATTGTTGGTGTGTTAGCCTAAAGGGCAAATGCATATTGCTCGTCATGAGATACCATGGCACACTAGGCCAATCCAAAGAGATTTTACCTTGAGATCATCACTCATCTTACACAAGAGTTTAAACTGAGAGCTTCGAACATTGACTGCTATGTGGTCTTTAAGTTAGTTGAGATAGGCCTGCACGCACTATCTACTGATGTCTAACATTTGTCAGTATGAACCTCATTTTGATTGCCCGTCATGTGTTGCCCCACCCAAGCAATTTTCTTGATAGCAATGTTACTAGAATATTAGATTTGCATTAAGCATAAGTAGAGTATACATGGATTAGATGTTGGCATGTCTTTAACAAACTTTATTATATTTGTTCAGAACATACAGTCTCATAATGATTACTTATGATGTGGTATAGAGTAGCTGGCTACAGTGTGTATATGTCATCGACGATGTCATCATCATTAGATAGCGATTTATCTCATGATCGCAACAGCAGCTATATATTGTTATTGATATTGACATCAATTGCACTTTATTTGTTATTTGAATATGAGTGTATAATTTTTCTTGCAAATTTATTCTTACAATGACATTTGATTGGAATTATGAATTCTAGGGAAATTATCGTACCTCCACGTGATTTAGAGAAAGAAAAAAGGATTGAGCTCTATCACAGAAAAAAGGAGCAATCAAGACTAAAGTACAATGAACAACTATTGACTGGTTCATCCTCAAGCTCTTCCATTAGTCGACGTAGACCGCCTATTGATCCATCACATGTATGTATATTGATTTATGTCATAATTTTTTTACTTGTAATAGTAATGTAATCCGATTTGCTCTTTGGATATAGTATATTGCTCTTTGGAAAGCCGTTCGCTTTAATGTGTGTGAGGTGTAGGAGTTGTGAAGAGTCCATAAACTTTGGATCGACACAAAATCTATAGTGATGGTTTTTTGTGTCTAGATGCCCTATTGCTAGAAAGTCCTACATGAGGAGATTTTGATGTAAGCAACTCCTAGGGGTTTTGAGCACCCATTAGAGAGTTCAGATCTAATATTTAGGTCCATGTAGAGGTCACCACCTGGCGGATTTAAGTTCAATAGCATCTCTTCTCATTGATTGCATGACAAAAGACCAAAATTGTAAGTATTTCTCAAGCTAGTCAAGATTGGTGGAAACTAGGATACAGATTGGCATCAAAACTTCTCAAATCCAATTCAATTCTTAGTATTTGGGACCTAAAAGAGTCCAATAGGGATGTTTGGATCCAATTTTTATGTGTTTTGATTCAATTTTAGTGAGCTTTAATCTTTGTGATCTAGCAAGGTCTAATTTTCAAGGTGATTGGATTTTGGTGAAGATTGATTTTAATATTTGTGATCTAGATCTTTCTAAACTTTTGATTTTTATTCTAATTAGTTTTTTGAGGGTCACAAAATCAATTTCATTTCACACGTGTGTACTTTTAGTACAAGAACTTCGTCATCATGGCATTAATAGGAGCTTACCTATTTGAGGCAAGTGAAAGATTGAATTCATCTAACTATTCCATATGAAAGTGAGGATGCAATCCATCTTGGTTTTTGCAAGATCTTATTGATATAGTGAGTGGAATTGAGAAGAAGCCTCAAAATTTAAGAAGAGGTCAAGGATGGCCCTACAATGCATCAACATGAATGTATTTAATGAGCTCCTAAGGAAAATTGGAGCTTGTATCTCAATCAAGGAGGCCCGGGATACCTTGAAATTTATCTATGAATCCAAAAATACTTCCAAGGATTGTCACTTTGAGAAACCAAATCCTCCAAAGCTTTCAAAATAATGGAGAGAGTGCCCAAAATTGTGTGTTGAGGGTAAAATTTTATAATACGGAGCTTGCATGCATAGGAAACGCTATCAAGCCAAAGGAGATTGTCCAATTAGTGTTGAATGGTCTTAATGAGAATTTCTTTAACCTTGTCCAATCTTATACTATTAAAGGGGAGCTACCATCTATGGAGAATCTACAAGAAGACACTCACCAACCAATTAGGCAAAGGCAAAGGCAAAGGCAAGGAGAAGACACATTCCAAGAAGAAGGACAAATTCAAGGAGGAAGGTGATGGAGATTTATCACCATCATCAAGTGGAAGGAAGCATAAGTCAAAATTCAAGTGCTACTTTTGTGGCAAGAAGGGCCACTTTGCATCCAAATGCTTCAAGAAGAAAGATGCACAAGAAAAACAAGCAAACTTCAGCAAAGAAGAAGGTTATCATTCTTACAATGAGGAGTAGTCTCTAATGGTATCCAACTTCTTATCAATATGCCTCAAAGGTGAGGAGAAACCTTGGTGCATAGATAATGGGGCAAGCTCCCACATGTCAAGTCACAAAGAGTATTTCTCTCAACTCTTGTCTTTTGTTGGGTCCCAAAAGCTTATTTCATACATCAAATGATCTTCAATGCAAGATTGAGGGAGTAGGATCAATTCAAATGTGTCTTGGATCCACCAAAAAAGTTAAAGTTGCAGGTGTGTTGTATGTTTTTTACATTACAAGAAAGTTTGGACAAAGGCTTCTTTGTTAGATTTGATGCAAATGCTTGTTTTATTATGAAGAGTGGAAATGTTATAGCCATAGCGACAAGATTTGAGAGGTTTTTCAAGCTGGGTGCTTGTGTAAAAGCTAACCTTTATGAATTGATGGTCAAGGAGAAGACGCCACAAGTGAAGCCATGTTACAAGAGGTTACATCACTCCTATCACAATTTTATGGAGGTAATGTGCAAGGAGGATCCTACTCTTGGGCTATCTAGATCCTTTTCAAGATGTGGTAATACATGGAAGGCATGTGCTTTGGCTAAAGCACCTAAGTTGCCTTTCTCAAAATCTATCACAAAGCCATCAAAGTCCTTGAAATCTCTTCACTTAAGAGAGTGCACTTTGCAAGTGCAAGAAGCAATGGTCATTCTACTATCTGCGAATCTTTCATAGATGGTGTTAGTAGACATGATGTGACTTATCTATTATCTTCAGCGTTCATAATGATTTACATACTATGTAGATATGCCAAGACAACGAAGTTGAATGCTTTCCAATTTACATATTTTGATGATAAACTAACTTCATGTGATAACTATGATGCTTTGATGGAGTACAAAACTTTGATGTTTTGTGGTTTTCCATTTGATAGCATGTCATTAATGTATGTTTGGTATATCCATCTACTTGCTCTCGGATTTTATGCAAGTAAGATTGATAGCTTCATCCATGAGTTGCATGATTATATTTTTTCATATTTTGAGGCATTTTGTAAATTTGTTATAAGAATAAGTGAATATATTTTAAGGAAACTTATATCCATAATAAAGTGTTAAGCCTCATTGAATTTAAAATTAGCATTGAATACAAGATTAGAAAAATGATGCAAAATATTTATTATTCTAGCATGCATAGTCTTGGCAATCTTGGTATGCCTAATTGTTGTGATCTTGATAACATGCTAGATGTTTGTGAGGCAAGAAGGCCTTGGGGTTTTTCTCCAAGAAGAGTAGCTATTTTTAAGGAGAAGTACTTTGGGAACGAGGACCTTCTTGAAGCATGGAAAGAATCATTGGCAATGGTGCTAGGATGGTGGAATGCTCTTTATGGTATTTGGAAATGGATTTCCATCAAGGAGATCTTATCATGGTTGTGGTGATCTTGCATCATCTTCAGGTTTATTGGCTGGTTTTCTCACTAAATCCATGCAAAATGGTTGGACCATTATCTATTTTTTGTCATGTTTGTGAAAAATACAAAATATTAGCTTGATTAGGCCTCAAAGTCATGTGCATAAGTCAAAGCTTGTTAGTAGGCTTAGTTTCAATAGCTCCATTTTTCATCATTAGATTAGACCTTTTATCAAGATTCTATGTGTTAAGTCAACCAATCATATTTCTAGGTCTTTTGGAGGTGTTGTAGAAAGTATGCTATGATTGGACCAATTTTGGTAGTGGTAATGATGAGAGGCGACTCACACGTGTCAAATCAGGCTCAACCAGCTTTGAGCTACTCCACAATATGTATACTTGCTTTGAGCTCATTGTAAGCACTTTTGAGAGAGATTTATGGAGCTTGTCTTGTAGAGGGAGGTCAAGAGCAAGCCAGAGATCTAGTGTATTTTTTCACTTGTATTTTGGTGAATGCAAGAAGCTAATAAATGCTTTACTTTTTTCAATCACATCTACTTGTGTGACTTGCATTTGGTGGATTATTGTATCTTGTGTACAAGAGCTCTTGCCTAGATCAGAAGTTAGTTTTGTAGCATTGGAAAATCCAAGTTCTAGCAAGATATCTTTTGTAGTGTGCAAACTCTCTTGCTTGTAGACCTTTTGAAGGTTCTAAAACCAAAGCTTTTGCAATCTTGTACTTAGTAGCTCCTAAATCAATGTACCACCTATTCTCATTACTATCTTGCGAAGCTAAAGTTGACACAAATGCGTAGAATGATCACCTTCCTCATTCTCCACTAGATTCCTTGATTGCTTCACCTTTTCCTTCTTAATAATTCATCCAATCTTTAGCCCAATGACCTCCTTTTGGCAATAGAAGCATTTGACCTTTTTATTTTTTCCTAATGACTCGCCTTGGTCATCTTTGCCATTTGAGCGCTTTTTGTCCACTTTCTTGTATCGCCCTTTGCCTTTAGTCAACAATGTTTGCTCTTTTGATGATTTTTGACAAGATTTGTTTTTGTTATTCTTGTAATAGGATATTGTGCAAATTTTCAAATGTAGGTAACCTCTCCCTAGAGGCTATTCCACTCATGAAAGTTTGATATTCTTCTTGTATGAGTTCCACATCTCGAACACATTTTCTTAACATGAGTAAGAAAGACATCAATCTTCTACCATTTGTGTACAAGTCAACTTAGTAAACACGAGATACAAGAAGCATTCAAGGTCTCATGTTGTGTCTTGAGTGCTCTCCCATGCTTGCCTAGGTGTTGATACCTCTTTGATGCGAGTTATGATATGATCTTTTCACTAAGCTGAAAATGTAAGTGCTCATCTTGCACACTTTATAAAGGCATGAACATTGGCTTATGTCATCACCATCTTCACTCATGTGTGGTCATAGCTCTTTTTCAATTGAAGTATTTTTCATTTTTAACCTCCTTACACTATAGTTGAAATTTTCATCAAATTTACTTGCCTCTCTAAACACATATTTACCATTGTCGTTTCAAAATGCATCAAAACTTGCAAATTTTACCTTAAAAAAAGACATTGAAGTATTCTACTCTTACAATGGACATGTCATCCAACCTGCTAACGAAATGTTTATAGCCCAAATAGTTAAGAAAACACAATTGAAAGCACCCGACCGGATCAATCACCACAGCACAACGTCAAGTGCAACAAGAATACAGAATTACTCTCTTCAAACTGTATATTCCAGAACTACTAGTAAGTACAAAGATGAGTTCCTTAAAAACACTCAAAGGGCTCGTAAAAGAAAGATGACCCGATAACTCTAGAACTAAGTACACGTGGTCCCGTCGAAATAGGAGAGCACTGTATAAGTCGGTCATTGCTATTTTAACTCTCTCCCTCAATGATCAACGTCACTTTTTATTTTAGAGTATACTCTATTCATGGAACATACCTCCATGATAGCATTACAAGTAAAAGCTTTTTACGTAACTTGGTCTAAGCCAAGTTCAGCTCTAAAAGTTTCAAACTTTTCTTTACTTAAAGCTTTTGTAAATATATCAGCAACTTGTAACAACGTAGAACAATGTACAATACCAATGTCTTCAGATTGTAATTTTTCACACACAAAGTGATAATATACTTCAATATATTTTGTCCTTGCGTGAAAGATTGGACTTTTAGCCAATTGTATTCCGCTTTGACTATCACAGAAAATAATAGTGGGATTTTCCTGCTTCATGCCAATCTCACATAACAACTTACGTAGCCAAATAGCTTCTTGGGTAGCAGAACTCAATTCTTTATATTTGACTTCTGTGGAAGAAAGAGAAATAGTATCTTGCTTCTTGCTAGACCATGAAAAACAACCGCTACCAAAATTGAAGGTATAACCTGTTGTTGACTTTCTATCATCTATACTTCTAGCCCAATCAGCGTCAACATAACCTTGCAACTTAGGTAAAACACTTTGTCTTTTGTAGACTAGACCAAGGTTCGGTGTACCTTTCACATATCTCAAAATCCTTTTTGCAGCTTTCCAATGGTTCAAAGTGGGTGATGACATGAATTGGCTAATCAAACTTACAGCATAGCAGATATCAGGACGTGTAGTTAAAAGATATATTAAACTTCCAACTAGCTGACGAAATAGTGTAGTATCACCATGTGCACTATCATCAATACGAGATAATTTCTTACCAGCTTCGCAAGGGGTGATGGAAGGTTTGCACTCCGTCATGTGAAATCTCTCCAATATCTCGCCTACATACTTGTTTTGACATAACCTGATATCACTGCTAGTTTGCCATACTTCGACACCCAAGCAATAGTGCATAAGATCTAAATCTGTCATCTCAAATTGCTTGCACAAGTTGGCTTTGATAGAACGAGTAAGGTTCTCACCATTGCCAGTGATAATGATATCATCAACGTAAAGTACAATCAAGGCAATGTTGTCATCATGTATAAGAACATAAAGATTTTGATCTGAATTTGTTCTTACAAATCCATGTGAAAGAAAGTAACTATCAATGCGTCCATACCATGCGTGTGGCGCTTGTTTAAGGCCATAAAGTGCTTTGCGTAGTTTACATACTTTTTGTTCTTGCCCTTTTGCCATGAAGCCCTGTGGTTGGACCATGTAAACTTCTTCTTCTAAGTCACCATTCAAAAAAGTAGACTTCACATCCATTTGATGGATTTTCCACCCAAAATGAGATGCTAAGGCAATGAGAAGACGTAGCGTAGTCCACTTAGCCACTGGAGCAAATGTTTCTTCATAGTCAATTCCTTTGCTTTGCTCATAACTCTTCACTACTAGGCATGCCTTATACTTTGCTATTGTGTCATCCACATGAAACTTTGTTCTAAACACCCATTCCAAGTGGTAGATCAACTAACTCCCATGTATCATGTCTTTGGATGGATTCTATCTCTTCTTCCATTGCCCTTTGCCACTCTTTGTGATCTTTTGCCTCATCAAAGGTTGATGGCTCTCGACACTTCAAAATGTCAGTCATTAGGGCATAGTTCACATGATAATGATCGGGAGACTTCCTTTCTTGTGTTGATCTTCTCACTTCACTTTGTGTGCTAGATCCTGTTTGATTTAGCTTTGCGTCCTTCATGATCTTTTCATACCATTTTGGTATCTAAGATTCAGGTGATACACTACGTGGAGAGTACGTATCCCAAGGAGTGTCCAAGTAATGTCTCTTACTTCCAACCGGTTTCTCCTTCATTGCTCCTATTGGCAAGTACCTCCCCTTAGGCTCTTGAATAGGTGGTGTTCTTTCATATTCGCCCTCTCGACTTTCGTCTTCACGTGCATCATTTTGTGGAGCATCTTCATCATTTTCTTTCTCCAGAATTGTGGGAAGTCTCTTGATGCTTTCACCTTTTGCATGGTCTTCATCTTCATACCTATGCGTTTCATCAAAGATCACATCTTTGCTAATGTGAATCTTGTTCATTACAGGATCAAAACACCTGTAAGCTTTTGTTCTTTCATCATAACCGACGAAGATAGACTTGATTGCTTTGGCATCAAGTTTCTTTCGCTCCTCCTTTGGCACATGTACATAGGCCTTACATCCAATGACACGAAATTTGTCGATTTTTGGCTTTATTCTAGTAAATGCTTCTTCAGGAGTCACATTTGGAACCGCAGCTGTAGGGCTCCTGTTTTGCAAGAACGTTGCCGCACTGCATGCTTCCGACCAAAGTGAATCGGTCAAGCCTATTTGCTTCATCATGGAGCGTGCACTCTCCAAAATAGTTCTGTTTTTCCGTTCAGCTACACCATTACTATGCGGCGTGTGTGACTGTGTGAATTGTCTTTTAATGCCATGTTCTTTGCAAAATTCTTCAAAATCATCAGATTTATATTCACCCCCTCTATCAGATCTTAGCACTTTTATGCGTGCCTCTAGTTGGTTCTCTACCAAAGTTTTGAACTCCTTGAAGCGAGCAAAAGCGTCAAATTTCTTCTTCAAGAAATAAATCCATGTCCTTCTCGAGTAATCATCTATGAAAGTCATAAAATAATATGCTTTCCCCAATGACATGGTCTTCATTGGACCGCACAGGTCGCTGTGAATTAGTTCCAGCGGTTTCTTAGCTCTTGCATCTCCACCTTTCTTGAATGTCTCTCTGTGATGCTTTCCCATGATGCATCCTTCACATATTGCATGGTGAACATCCTACAATGCTGGTAACCCTATTACCATCTTCAGCTTCGCCATCAATCTCAAGCTCCCATAGTTCAAATGACCAAGTCTTCTGTGCCATAACTCGGATTGAGATGCTGTTGAGATGGCCAAACCATATTCACCTGGTTTTGCAGCATCCAATTTATAAAGGCCACAATTACTATCTCTATAACCCTTCGCCACCACTTTGTGGTTATGGTTCGTATCCTTCATAAGGCATCCATCCTTGACAAATTCAACTTTAAGATGTTGATTTGCCATTACACCAACAGAAAGCAAACTCTTTTTGAGTCCAAGAACATAAAGTACATTAGGGATATTTTTAATTTTGCCATCAGGAAATTGCACAGGTACATTGCCCACACCCTGTATCTGGCATTCTTCTCCATTGGCTTGAGTGACCTTATTCCCATCATGGATTGGTGAGAATTTTTCAAACCAATCACGTTTTCCGGTCATATGCCTTGTGGCGCCTGAATCTATGAACCATCTGGCACCATCATCAACTTGGGATGCCAATGCCGATGAGAAAACACTTGTCTCGTCATCTTCTCCATCATCTTCGGCAATGTTTCCTTGTTGAGTCACTTTTCCCGCCTTTATGTCTGCTTTCTTCTTATAACACTCACGTGCCCAATGGCCCAGTTTGTGGCAATAGTAACATTTTTCTTTCTTCTTCTTTTTCCCTTTTGAAGACGATTCTCCTTCGTCATCATCATCCTTGGATTTCTTAGGAATCCTTTTCCATCCTTTCTGCTTGTCTTTAGCAAGCAAGGCTTGATCCTCCTGTGGAGTTTGTCTTGACTTCACCACTTTGCGACGCTGCTCTTCTTGCAACATGATTCCGTGGAAGTCTTCAAAAATAGGCAACCTCTCCCTCGAAGCAATGCCACTCACAAACATCTGTAGCCCTTCCGAGACACCGCTCATTGTGGTATATACCAATTCAATATCTCTGATTGGTTCTCCAATTGCCACAAATTGATCTCTCAGCTCCTTTATTCTGGTGAAGAAGGATCCCACTGATTCATTTTCTTCCATCCTCATTATGTTCAATCTCGACTTCAAGAACATGGCTCGAGCTGGATTGCAAGTTTGAAATTGCATTCTAAGAGCTTCCCAAGCTCCCCTAGCCGTCGTGGCATCACTTATGTGAGTGATCACATGGTCTTTCACTGAAAGATTGATCAAGGATAATGCTCTCTGTGCCTTTTTATCAAAGGCCCTTATGTCACGTGAAGTGGTATTTGGTCGGACTTCAATACCTTGCATCGCTCAAAATTGCCTCATTGATGTTTGCCATCTCTGAACTGCTTAAAACTTCACCTGTAGGCTATAAAGTGTATGCTAGAGCCAATCGTGATGTCAAAAATCGATAATAATGACCTGTAGTTTTTAGCTTACCAGGCCACCGGCCGCTCTTTTGCCAAATTGAAAGCCAAACTGGCGTCGTTTTCCAAAATGCTTCACGTCACCAACTCCCAGCTTCCTACCCAGGTAAAATGGTGAAATCACTTCTGGCGCACTTCGAACACTTTCTCCATGGCAATCACTCTGTTTTGGTGTACCGTACTTGCAAGTACAGTCAGGGTGCCCTTCGTTTGGAGGCTATAGCCTTTCGTTTGGTCAAAATAGGCTAAAGGAGACGAAAATAAGGGCAATTTGGGTTTTTGAACTGTTTCTTCAGTGTGAAGAAACTTCACCCTTCAAAGACTTAGGACCCAACAATTTTTTCAATTTGAAGATTTTTAATGAAGTTGCAATGCACTTTGCACTTCAGACCCCTTCAGACTTTTTCACTTCAATCCAACGGATCCTTCAAATCCAACGACCCACCCATTGTGAAATGACCATCGTTGATCTGTATGAATCAAGATCAGACGGCTGTCAACGCGTTTGTGCGTTGATCAAAGGCCCTCGAAGTACTGAACACTTCGGGCAGCTAGCTGGTGATCACGACTGAGCTTGCGACAGCTCCTGCGACCTCTCCTCCTTCTCTCTCTACCAACGATGGAGTTTTCTCACTCCTTCACGGGCTATGGCAACTCCTCATTAATCGCACTAGCTGCCTTCCTCCTCCACGGCCAGTCGCGGCCTTCCTACTGCAAAATCGCGCTACCAGGGTGCCCATTCACAGCCTCTCACAGCTTTGAAAACATCCTCCTACAAAGAGATATCTCTGATTTTGTCTCTTGAAACCCTAGCAATTTTGAAGAGAAGAATATATTGAGCTTTACTCAAGCTTTTCCTGAGCTTTCCTTTGCAGCTCCTAGCTGACTGAGGTCACCCTACTGTAGGTTATCTTCTGCTCCAAACCGCTCTTCAAACGGTATTCGATTGGATTCAAACCAATCACAAACGCCAAGCAACCCTCCAGAAGAATTTTTCAGCTTCAAACTTGCTTGTTTTTTTATTCAACCAACAATTATCTGTCTTTGAATCCTTTTTACAGTTTTGAGCCGTTCCACGAATCTCCACAGACTCGGTTTTGTGCTTCCTAGCCAACAAACCGTCGTGAATTTGTAGCTCTCTGTTCTTGTCTGGTGATTCCAGCCACCAAGGGCTCTGATACCAAGTTAAGAAAACACAATTGAAAGCACCCGACCGGATCAATCACCACAGCACAACGTCAAGTGCAACAAGAATACAGAATTACTCTCTTCAAACTGTATATTCCAGAACTACTAGTAAGTACAAAGATGAGTTCCTTAAAAACACTCAAAGGGCTCGTAAAAGAAAGATGGCCTGATAACTCTAGAACTAAGCACACGTGGTGCCGTCGAAATAGGAAAGCACTGTATAAGTCGATCATTGCTATTTTAACTCAAATTGCTCCTTATTTGGCGATAGAATGGCAAATGTGACGCATCTGTGCTCTTTCCTTCTAGGAACTAGAATGGTTGCACACATGGAGAAATTTGGCCTCAACAAAGTTCAATTATCCAGGATTAACTAAAGCAAAGGATAATAGTTCTTTCTAGGACTAAAACTTCAAAATGAAGGGAAGTGCCTTTGAAAATGAAATTAACCTTTGGGATCTCTTCAAGCACTAAAAGCTAAGTTTCTTTAAACCATTGAAGTGCATGTCTGACCTTTAATCTATGTTTTATTAACCTTTAAAACTTCAATTTTTGGAATTTCCTCAAAAGAAGCTTATGGCCATTGATCTCTATGGATCCAATAGTTCACATCAAAATTGAAGGACCCTGCCACATGTCATGTGACAATGGGACACGCCAATGCAAATTCATGGACCAAGGGGAGTCCACCCCTTTATACACAACAGAGGTCCCACTGTTTGAAGGTACAAACAATAGGTTTTGAGCTCATAGTGGCCACGCAGAGAGAGAGAGAGAGAGAGAGAGAGAGAGAGAGAGAGAGAGAGAGAGAGAGAGAGAGAGAGAGAGAGAGAGAGAGAGAGAGAGAGAGAGAGAGAGAGAGAGAGAGAGAGAGAGAGAGAGAGAGAGAGAGAGAGAGAGAGAGAGAGAGCAAGAAAACATCACAGTCCCTCTTGACAAGTCAAGACCAAACCCTTTGAACCCTTCAGTTTATAGCATAACAGGTTAAAACATAGTTGTATAAAGTCTTACAGTATAGAGTACCATAAAGCGAAGCAAGTTTTAGGACATCCAGCTGTTACCTACCACCATCCCACAAAACAAAACCGCATAATTTAGTTGCATGAGGAAACCAGGTGTCATAGTTGAGCATCAGTTATTATCCATGTCCAGAACAAGACTCACTACTTTATCAGATTTATTGCAATTTACAAATAATACATCCAATCTTCCCTATCATGTGTCTCATAATTCGCAAGACATTTTTCCCTTTTAACAAAACTATATCAGATCAGTATAAGAGCAAAAATAATGTATTAAGTTCACATTAAAAAAACCATGTAAGAAGCTATCTTTCAATATACAAATGGATAGAGAGGTGACTTTGGCCGAAGTGCAGGTACTAGGGCATATATGTGCCATGCTAGCCCCAAAGACATCCCATGCAGAGCGTTTGGGAGTCAGCACCTTAAGGCTTGGGCAAATCCATGCCATTCAAGCACGTCAAAATCACCCTCCAAATACATCCGTAGCTAACTCACAAGACTGCATTTAAGCTTCTTTTTTACAAAAAAATTGAGCCTTTAAAAAGGTTTAAAAAAACACACAGTCCTTGTAAGTGTCGATATATGCAATATAAGCACCTTATAGGATCAGTACTTCAAGAAGGCATTCACTTTACGTAGCGTTAGAAATCCCATATGTAAGCATGAACCATATTGCAGCATAGGGTGAGACTACCTTCCATGTTTGTGTAGCTTTATAAAGCTTCATACCCGAATGCGAGGAGAAGTCATTTATTGCGAGCTACCCATCTTCCTTTGTTTTGAGTAAAAAACCTGCTTACGTACGACCAATTTCAAACTGAAAGCATCGAGTTAATGGTAGCGCCATCTCATTCCAAAAAATTGTAGTCTTACAACGGTGTTATAATCAATCATATGTGACTCATAATCAAAGGCAAGTTCTAGAGTCTCCAATGTGAAAGAGTCAAAAACTTAGCAATGCCATTGTTCGAATAAAAGCACATCTGTGGAACAGTAGGTTGTTTATGCCATGCTCACGTTCAAAGCTATTACTATGCTCTCGGCTTCACCAAGCATCTTAAGGTTATGTTTATAAATGACTAAATGCATTCCAAGTATTGCAAGCAGATACACATCAAGTATGCTATCGCAACCCAACAGTGATTTAGAGACAAATTGAAATCATGTTGGGCAGCCAACTTCAATAAGTACATTGCTGAGACAGATGATATATCATAACTAGTATCACATGCTATTATCATTCAAAAAAATAGCTAGTAAAGAGGCAATCCATTGTTGAGACTGGATGATATATCATAGCTAGTATCATGTGCTACAATATTTCAGAAAAACAGCAAGTAAGGAGGCAATCCATCGCATTTCAGATGGCTTATTATTGAGCTAACCGCATGTAGCAATGCACTACTATCACATATCAATCAATTAAGCAACCACATAGTAATGGGAGCGCGGCCCACTGGCCACTCTGAGATCCACAGCCAGCCGCCCAATGTGCATGGTTCAAGCTCACGTATACATTATTAAACAGAAGTATTTCATGCCAGTTTGTTGTCAAGAGACAATAATCAACATGAAAGGATGCATGTCATACCTGTGAATACGTTCACAACACCACCTAAGATAGCGCCTTCTTGAAGAAGCTTCCAACAAGTATTTGAAAGCCATAACACAATACCAATCTATGATAATCACAACATCTTGTGAGTTTTACTTGCTACATAGTATGGCTAGCAGATGCATCCCTTCAAAAGCGAGTAGTCATAAAGCCAAACAATCAATAGCTTCTTACCGTTGCTTGAAGTATCCTTCACACAACTACTCTTCCAATGGTTTTCAAAGGTCTCCTCTCCTCCTCCTCCTCAGAGAGAGAGAGAGAGAGAGAGAGAGAGAGAGAGAGAGAGAGAGAGAGAGAGAAAGAGAGAACCCACCAACCGTACCCACAGTTAGCAAGGAATCTCAGGGGGCAGTTAGCAGCCTTGAGATGGAGTGCTAACTACCCACCAAGAGAAAAGCTGCATTTTCTGGTAGTGTAAACATTAGTCTAGGGAACATATTGTGTAAGAATATTTTGTTGATGATCCCGTATAGTCTTCCTTTCATAAAGCCATTTCTTTGAAACGCCATAACCATGTTGTTAACTTCACTAAGAAAAGTATTTTGATCGCTACAACAATAAATAACAGAAATGATCTGTGCAATGATAATTTTATAAGAGTTAAAGATCAGTTTATTGGATGCCAGGTGTGTGAACTAGAAAAAGGGAAACGGTAGTTTCTTTCTTTTATCAAACTTTTTCATATAAAAAATGTCTGACTCAGAATCAAAGGTAGTGCTATTCAAAAAATTTATCATATTGTCATTAGAGTCCTCGTTTTTTTATGGTCAAGTACTCCAGAGGATAAATCCACTTAGCATTATCAAGTGTACGAGGTTGTTCTTTATCTAGAAATAAATGCATATCCAGATTATCAATAAAACAGATGTCATCGATATACCGAAAGGTTTTTTTGAACGCCCGTAAGTATTCAATTTTTCCAAGTCTGGCAAGTCTTTTCATAAAATGCAATTCATATAATGACAGGTACTAATTACACCATGTAGGAGAACATGCAAAGCCCATAGGTATACCACAAACTTGTCTCCAAGCTTTGTTTTCTAGTCTCAAAAAGCAGTGGTCAATCAGTAAATCATTCCATTGGAAAAGCAGTAATTTGTCCATATGAGTCCATTTTTTAGTCGGTTTGTTTACCCACTTCCATTTACATTCCTCGTGGTCAGGTTTCCATTTATAGGCAGGATTTTTGTTCTTGTTAAACTTGAAAGCATACAAATTCATCTTACGCATAATAGTCTTAAGTCCATCTGGGCCACTAAGAGGGATGTTTTCATAACATTTAGAGATGTCGGTAGACCACATAGAAGTGATTTTATTTGGCACATTAAGAAAGAATTCAGTGATGAATTGCACTAGCATAATAGGTTGGTCTCTGTGAAAGATTCAACGAGTTTCATCACATTTTGCAATATTTCCATATTTGGCATACTGAGGCCAAAACTTGTTTTAGACTTAGAGGTTGACTTTTCAAAGTTCATTAGTCTAAATTTCATTTGAATAAACACTTTTTGAAAGTGTGGGAAAGATAGAATGCAAGTTTGAGTATATTCAATTTGAATAAGTTGGGTACATTGAATCTAGACACAAAATTAATAGGGCTAGCATTTTGGTGGGAAATCCAAGTGGCAAATAGGGTTTAGACCTGCTATAAAAGGATTTAACTCGTGGAGAGAGTGATCTTCTCTCTTCTCTATTTCATTTCATGCTTATACATGGTTCTCTTGGGTTCTACTATCCATTGGTGCACTATCTTGGTGATTGCTTGCAATTCTATGTGTAGAATGATCTATATTTGCTATTTTTGGATCCACACGTGTGAAATACAGTAGCTTGCTGGTTTTGTACAGACAGCAATAGTACATAATCATTTCATTCAAGTTTAGAGGGAGTATACAACATCAAGGACCCCACAACAAAATGGAGTTGCTGAAAGGAAGAATAGGACTTTATGTGAAAGTGCTAAAGCTATGAGGTTAAGTGCTAATCTTGACAAACCATTTTGGGATCAAGCTTTGTTGTGTGCCAATTTCTTGTGCAATATGTGGCCGAGTGCTATTTTGGATGGAAGGACACCTTTTGATATTCAAGAGGAGGCCGAGTGTCAACTTTCTAAGAACCTTTGGATGCACATGCTATGTCAACATTTCTCTTGATGATAGGACCAAGGAGGAGCTTCAAGAAGAGGTATTTTTGTTGGATATAGTGAGGTGAGTAAAGCCTACAAGGTTTACATTCCTTCTACTAACAAAGTGATTGTTGGTAGAGATGTCATTTTTTATGGGGGGAACATGTTTGGATGCATGTTGCATGCGTAATCAGTAGATTGATTAGTAGGTTTCTTGCATGAAGCTATTTTGAACTGTAATGTCAAATGCAAAATGACCACCACCCATGCCTTCATGCGAAATTGAGATAATTTGGGTGGCCTCGTGTGGAAGAATACATCTTCAAAGGATTCCATCTGATCCTCTTCAATATAATTGGCCGACAATCACCCGATAGGGTCTAGCTTTTAGAATCAACTTTCGTTGTTTTGCCTTGGTAAGGATTTGTCCGGTTGGCCCTGCATTAGATATTCCACTATGTCTGCGGCCCATTCAGGTACAATGTCAATGTAAAATAAGGCAGCATTTGGTAACTCATCATCAGGTTGCACATCTGTCTCCTTTGCCTTGATTCACGACACATGATTTGCCATATAATGTTTCTTTCCCTTGACGTTGAGGCTACATGACATTACCGTATGACTAAACATGATGGAAGGAAGCTTGTTAGGGCAGTGTCACAATAAGCGCTTTGTGATGAACACTCTCCACATTTTGTTGTGAGAAATGTAGCCTAAATTGTGTCACATATATAGTAGTATGTCGTGAAGCTTCTTTGAAGGTCGCATTGTGGCTTGAGGGAGAAGCTATTGCTCATGTCCATACATCGTGTCTAAGCTTAAGAACTTTGTAAAGCGCATAAAAAAGAGTTTTTTTTAAAATAAAAAGGAAAGGCTTAATATGGTGTGGGTTTAGGACC